>OZ024804.1:5386920-5404420 GCA_964017045.1 Omphiscola glabra | reverse complement strand
TGTCAGTGCGTCATACTTTGTCAGTGCGTCATACTTTTTCCAATGTGTCTCTCTATGAAGGTGTCACAGTGTGTATTTTTATTTTAAAAAATTTGCAAGCGTTTGGCGTCATCGTGTTTAATTCTTGATATTAGAAAGTATAAGTAATGATGTCCGAGTGAATAATGTAACTAATAAAAAAAAAAAAGAGGGAATTGAAATGAATGATTCGCAGTGTTTAAGTATAGTGAAAGTCTCTATACACACCTTGTGCACAGATGTCCGTCCATCTACGTGTATGAGTTGGTTTGAGCCCACCTTGATTACGTCAAAGTTACTTCTGGTCTTTTTTTTATCCTCACACCCAAAACTCTAAGCATCCTGCCGCCATAATGTTTTAATCTCTAAGCCACACAAATTTCATAGGAAAGCTAAAAATAGTAAAAAAAAACGACAGGGTAGAGAGAAAAAAAAAACACCCGAAAGTTGACGAAGCAAAACAGCCAACGTGACAGCAAGAAGCCTTCGTCCGCGAACAGAAAGCAACACGTATACAGAAGGGCTAACGTATACAGCGAGATTTTAGGATATTTAATGACAGCGCGGGTGGGGGGAGGTGAACTGTATAATATATTCAACAAATTAAAACGATACAACGTTAACTGATTTTTAAGAAACAGATATACAGTAATATAATATTTAAAACAGAGAGAACGAGAGAGAGAGAGAGGGAGAGAGAGAGATATATAGAGGGAGAGAGAGAGGGAGAGATAGAGAGAGGGGGGAGAAAGAGTGAGAGAGATAGAGAAAGGGAGAGAGTGAGTGAGAGAGATAGAGAAAGAAAGAGAAAATAACATACACATCTTACGTATGACTGTCGCTTTATTGTTTAATAAACTCAATAATTTCACCACTTTCATCAGTGGGCATATGAGTCCTTCTTATCCTCTGAACGTTTTGAGGCTTTCTGTCATACTTACATTAAAAAAAAAACACAAAAAAACAACAACAAAAACAACAACAAAACCCCAAAATACCCCACACAAAAACAACAATAACAGAACCGCTGACAAGATACTGTCCACTCATCCAACAAATGTATCTTTTCAAGAAGTGCACGGTCTTGAGTTAAGCGTAAACAAAGATATTCCCACGGTAAAAATCCTCATTGGAGGTTTCAATTGAAAAGAAATGTTTGAACCCATGTCAAACCCTTAAGTGCCCCCTTGCCCCCCGCGTGTCTTTATGGGGCTGATGAAAGCAGTCAAAACACTGGGAAAAATCAGTCCGATGCACCAATCAAGCGATCAATCAAGGAATGATCGGCTGATGACATCTGGACAAGGTCTAATGGCGAGCCCCCCGGGGCAGGATGGGTCAAACATCGTGATGTCTAATTAACACAACATCATTCAACGCTCGAACCTGCGTGATCTGGGGGGGGGGGGGGGCTACAGGGGATTCGGTTAAAAATAGACGAGTCACGTGTCGTGGTGTTTCAGCTGAGTTTACGATATATTCAGCTTTCCCTCCCTAAAAATAATGTACCGTACGCATAACGGGAACGTAAAGGAAACGTAGCTGTTTTCTTTAGATTACTCTCCCCCCCCCCCCCCCACCTCACCTACCTCAAAACACACAATGAAAACAAACAAAAACAACAAACAACAACAACAAACAAAAAACTCATCAAACTGGCACTGACACGGCGTAGTATTTCAATTTTAACGTGGACATTTTGTGGCGAGGACGAACTCTATTACGCTCTGCTCCATAACACTATTACTTGCAGCAATGCAAACGTACGCATGCGCTCTTCAACACAGTCCTTACTGAGAGTTCCCAGTGTAGGCGGACGCAGAAAGAAGTCGCATGGATCGCGCTCTTTTGAAGCTGGTGCGCCTAAATTGAAAACAATGTGTGCTTTAAAAATTATATATTTTTTTAATTATGTTTTATTTTTGTTCTATGGGGGCTTGTCACGTTGGAATAGCGGTGGCTCATCTCAAAGGCTGATGAACGTCGACGACCACGCATCGCTGTCTTACTGCAAGATTCGCCCCCCCCCCCCTTTTCGGGGTGAGGGTTACGGGTGGGGGGAAGGGGGAGGGGGGAAGGGAAAGAAAAAGAAAGACAACCTCAGGAGTTGAACTTGTGTAGGCGGTATGATCTTGACGTCATTGACACTTTTGGTAACTCCTGCGGTGTTAAGCTGCATCGACCATGATTATCGTCTCTTTGACTCACCAGTTGGCTAGGGAAAACAGTTGATAGAATCACTCGTCCCAGGCTGGTGGTTTCGCCACAGGCTCGTCGATTGAAACAACATGACTCTCTTGCCAAAAAAACAAAAAATAACCTTGTAATGAAATTTTTAAGTTTAAAAAAAAAAAAAAACGAGGTTTTCTCTATTTACTTGTGATTTTGTTGTTACTATTTGGTTGTTGTTGAATAATTGAAGGTGGCAATATAAGGTTAAGACGCATTATAATTAATACAGCAGTAGTCTTCACATCGAAATAAAATATATACATTTAAAAATCAGCTAAACTTAAGAGAGTAGCAATGAAAAAAGAATGTAAAATCTAAACAACGTAAGAATACGCTGTTGACACATCTAAAAAACGCAAGAATAAGCTATTGACACATCTAAGCAACGCAAGAATACGCTATTGACACATCTAAACAACGCAAGAATACGCTATTGACACATCTAAGCAACACAAGAATACGCTATTGACACATCTAAACAACGCAAGAATACGCTATTGACACATCTGAGCAATGCAAGAACACGCTCGTCATAAAAAAAAAACATTCCCGACTTTTTCTTTCTTTTTCTTTTCGAGCCCTTAGTTTTCTCTGAGAGACTTCAAACTTTGTCCCGTAGAGACGGCAATTCGCTGCAACAAGCAGGCGTTTATCTCCAGATAAGAGCCGTGTATCAGAAGTGCTTGCTGCTATGTCATTTCTGTGGATATAAAAGTAAGGTGGTCTAAGATATTTTTTTTTATGTTACATACATTATGATACTCTTCAAGTCAGTTTAGCCCGTCAAGTCAGTTTAGCCCGTGGCTTATCTCTAAAATAACAATGATATTCTTGTTTCAGCGCGCGTGTGTGTGTGTGCAGATGTGATGGTCTTTACATTTCAATATTGCGTCAGCACAATAAAATGCAAGTTCTAAAAGTCTGGGCGCCAAACGTTGTGCTGATGAAATGCGAGAAGATCACAATTATAAGGTCGTGTGACACAGGCGTAAACAAACGTGTAGTGTCAGAGGAGTAACTAGTGTATAATAATCATGCAATATAAGGTATCAGAAGTCTACCACGTGTATCACAAACGTTTTCTATATCGAATCAAAAATATCTAGAGAATAATCTGGAAAATGTCCCTTATACTCTAGAGCAGTAGATCAAGTCGTTTTTATAATCAATTTATTTGGGCTTAGGTCGTTCCGTAATTATCAGAAATATCCTCAATTTATATTGTGGCTTAGGTCGTCCGTAGTTATCTGAAATATCATCAATTTATATTGTGGATTAGGTCGTTCCGTAGTTATCTGAAATATCAATAATTTATATTGTGGCTTAGGTCGTCCGTAGTTATCTGAAATATCATCAATTTATATTGTGGATTAGGTCGTTCCGTAGTTATCTGAAATATCAATAAATTATATTGTGGCTTAGGTCGTTCCGTAGTTATCTGAAATATAATCAATTTATATTGTGGCTTAGGTCGTTCCGTAGTTATCTGAAATATAATCAATTTATATTGTGGCTTAGGTCGTTCCGTAGTTATCTGAAATATAATCAATTTATATTGTGGCTTAGGTCGTTCCGTAGTTATCTGAAATATAATCAATTTATATTGTGGCTTAGGTCGATCGGTAGTTATCTGAAATATAATCAATTTATATTGTGGCTTAGGTCGTTCCGTAGTTATCTGAAATATCAATAATTTATATTGTGGCTTAGGTCGTTCCGTAGTTATCTGAAATATCATCAATTTATATTGTCGCTTAGGTCGTTCGGTAGTTATCTGAAATATAATAAATTTATATTGGGGATTAGGTCGTCCGTAGTTATCTGAAATATCATCAATTTATATTGGGGATTAGGTCGTTCCGTAGTTATCTGAAATATCATCAATTTATATTGGGGATATGTCCTTCCGTATGTTGTTTGAAAAAAAAAACCAATGAAAAAAACATGATAAAATAAAGTCTGTAAAATTTCGGAACATTTCCTTATGAGATTCATGTTTTTAAGTCCTTTGATATAATATGAACATAAACAGTTCTTTCATTTTCTCTAAAAAATTTATTTTAAAGAATCACTGACAGAATCGACTATGACATTTGAACATTTCATCGCCATATCAACAATCACTGACATTATCGACTATGACATTTGAACATTTCAACGTCATATCTGGTTTCAGGATCTGCATGAGACATATATAATTAGATTCATAATCAAATTAACCACCCTTATTATACACACCCACCACTGGCCATGACAATGGTCTCATTCCAACCCCCTATTATACACCCCCACCACTGGCTATGACAATGGTCTCATTCCAACCCCCTATTATACACCCCCACCACTGGCTATGACAATGGTCTCATTCCAACCCCCTATTATACACCCCCCACCACTAACTATGACAATGGTCTCATTCCAACCCCCTATTATACACCCCCACCACTGGCTATGACAATGGTCTCATTCCAAGCCCTCCTCAAACTCTTTTTGTATTTAATAAAAGAAAGAGCTATTTAAAAAAAAAAATCAATTCAATCGGTGTGCTAACTGTAAACAAGAAAAAGCTTACAAAAAAATAGATGCGTGTTCTTCTTATTAAGTACAATTTTTATTGTTATATTTCCCCTTGGACTTCAAAGAACGGACATTTCTGATCATTTAATATCAATATACAGCTGCCAATGTTTTCGAATAGTTACGAAAGTTCAAAATCATAACATGTTGTTACACCAAACAACCGACCCTTTTACACTGTGTGCAATTGTCAATAAGATAAGATAATATAAGATAATAGTAAGATAATATTCTCCTTGAGCCCCAAAAAAATGGAAATGTTTTTTTTTTAAAAATTACACTGTACATATTCATTTTCAGGACTATAAATAAATCCATATTTAAACCAAGACGACATTTTACAATTCTAACAATTTAAACACAAGACATCTGAAGTATTTTTTCCTTTGCGTAAAAATCAGGCATAAATTAACTCCATTAGTGAAAATATTGACTGAAATAGTGATCATTCAGATTGGGTAATCGCTGGGGGGAGCCCGCTGGTGAATCGGTACAGACCGTGGGACCAAAAAAAAAATAAAAAATGTATATTCCTTTCGGTCCTACCCTTGAGAGAAAAAAAATTCGCCCTGATCAAATGTGACAAAACATGCACTTACCGCCAACAATCGAACCAATTATCGTATTTCATATCTAAATACGCTGGTGATCAAATTTCAAAGTCAATTGCAGGTTTTTATTTTAAAAAAAAACAACTAACAAAAGCACCACGCATGGTATTGATAACGATTTCAAATCGCTTTGATTCAAACTTGGAACTATGTCACAGTTAAGAGGCCAACACAAGTTTTGTCTCACTCTAACAGGGGAACGCTGACTGGAGATTTTTGTTTGATAAAATTTTATTCTTTTCTCTTCATTTTTTCAATATTGCGTTTTTGTTTAAATTGTTTTTGTTTTAAAATCTTTTTCAATTTGTAATGTTTTTTAGCATAAAACCTCTTGGGGGCTTATGTGTTATTTTTCCACGATATACTCTCGGAATTCAAATATTTCCGAATGGTTTAACTTGACTGATTTCCCCCCCCCCCCACCCCCCACCTTCTGACCGATAGACGATACTGCTGGGTGCCGTCCATGGCTTGACATTTTAAAAAAGTTATGGAATGGGTGGAGGGAATATACATTTGTTTTGTTTTATTTAATTAATGTATGTTAAATGTTAAGTTCTTAATATTGGTGTTTAAATTTTATGTACAGCGTGGTGAGCCCAGCCCTAGGTTGGGGCACTACGCTATAAAAAAAATCTTATAACAATAATGCGGCACGCCATTCTGGTAAGGTCTTGGGAGAGAAAAGGTAGGGGGAGATTTAAAAAAAAAATATTATGATTTATTTATTTTTGTGTGCTTGGCAATAATCTAGAGCAGGGGCCGGTGAACAATGGACCGCGGGCCACATCCGGCCCCGCGACGTCGTTTTATCCGGCCTGCGGAGGCAATAGTGATTTTAAAGTCACGGAAGAATTGTTGCATCTGCATGGTATGCGTGCACCAACCTGGCAGAGAACTTTTCACTTAGAGCGCAGCCCGTCATTTATTATGAGATAAATCAATAGTTCAGTATAATTTAGATTTGACAAACTTAAAGTGCATGACAACAGATGGTGATAAAACATGAGCGGGTGAAGGGCAAGGCTAATCTAGGCAAATGTACAAGGCCTTCAAATGTGTTGGCTGTACCAAGCCCAGGAGTTCTTTATTGCATTATTCAACACGCACTGTGGGGAAATATCTGGATTCATATATACTCTTCTCTCAGACGGTTCAGGTATGGGGCACACTTTTGTCAGGTGGATCAGTTTTGTGGCCAACTTCTGTCGGGTGGATCATTTGTGTGACACACTTTTGTCAGGTGGATCAGTTGTATGACACAATTTTGTCAGGTGGATCAGTTGTGTAACACACTTCTGTCAGCTGGATCAGTTGTGTGACACGCTCTGTCAGTTGGATCAATTGTGTGACACACTTCTGTCTGGTGGATCAGGCGTGTGACAGACTTCTGTCAGGTGGATCAGTTCTTTAACACAATTCTGTCGGGTGGATCAGTTATCTGACACACTTCCGTTAGGTGGATCAGTTGTTTCAAACACTTCTATCAGGTGGATCCGTTGTGTGCAGTGGCGTAACAACAGCTTGGCATTGGGGCAGTTGCCAAGGGCGCCGGCTTGCGCCAGTTCAAAAGGGCGCCGCTAAATCTCTAATTTATAAATTTTTATTTAAATATCAAGGGCGCCAAAAATAAATTAGCCAAGGGCGTCAAAAACCCAGTTACGCCTCTGGTTGTGTGACATACTTCTGTCATTTTTGTTGTTGTTGAAATTACAAATAAAAAATGAAAACTGAACTAGCTTTACAAGTGTCTCCCACGTGATCAAAATGTAAATATGTCAAGCTGATTCTCGTTCACTCTTGTCAAAGTTTGGCACCGCTTACTTGTGTGAGAATATACTTTCAAGAAATTAGTTCAAGAGCAGCCTCGTCTGAGGAATAGTTTTGATGACTATGGTGTCCTAACTTTGAGCCTTAGATATGTGTTATAATGTCAGAAAACTACCGGGCTCATGCTTCTAACACACACGAGAAGAAGAAAAAAACGAGTGCGCTTTTCAAAGGTTTTCCGTTGGATCATATTTTATTTGGAATCTCACTTAAATTAACGCAACCAACCTCTGTCAGAAAGGGCAGAAATTTATTTTGCATGTTACCTTTACACATGGAAGTAGAATTGTGTCGTAAACGTTTAACAAGTTTAGTGTCGTCATGTTTTACATTTGTCAGGTATTCTGATATTTTAACTTTCTGAAATCTATCCGACCCCCGTCCCCCACAATCACTCCATTCCCTCCTCCCCAACCGCATTCCCTCCTCCCCAAACGCGCCTGACGAGATCTTCTTACCGGCCTTCGTCAAAATAAACGTTTGTCGACCCCCGTATCTAAAACCACAGCACCGACCGTCTAGCATCAAAATTATCTGAAGTATACAATACAATCATGTAATGTATAAGAAGAATTATGTTAAAGGCGTGTTCAACCGCTGGCCCGTGGGCCACATTCGACCCACCCCCCGACCAAATTTCTTGCCGGTCTGCGATAAAATGTATTATTTACATCTAAGCTCAAGGTTAGCATGGGTAATGTACCAGAGCTTCACGTGACATGATGAAAACATTTTAGACTTCCCAAAGAAGTCCAATTTCTTTATTCAGAGTAATTTTTTTGTAAAGCGATTTTGGATAGAGGAAAATTAATTGCCACGCATGCGCTATAAAATGTACAGACTTTGTCAAAGTCGCTTATAATAGATTTTCGCCGAAACGTTTCAATTTTTTGGAGAGAAAAAATTTGACGTCCGTGGAAAATTCTCTTAACTAGATAAATCATTATTTAAGGGAATTTAATCATAATTACCGGAAATTGATAATCATGGTTTAATAAGGTGTTATCTGGGCGAATAATCCCTTCATGGAAAATTTGCCCTCATACCTTCTCTTAATCATCGTGAAATAAAAAAAAACAACAACAACAAACCGATCGGCCTATCTTCTGGTAAAAATGCGGTACCCACATATGCAAAGTTTCAAAGATTTGATCTAACGGTGGATACCACTATAAAGAATATCCAAATCCCAAAAGAAGAGTAGGCTTTGTAAATTCTAAGACGGGGAAAAAAAAAGGTCACATCGCATTACGTAATGCTACTATTTAAATAGCCTCTAACAACGAATTTCCCATTACATACAGCGGTAACAATATTTTTTGTACAATCTTACATAAAATAAAGTTGTGAGCACGATTTCGCCTAGGCTAAGGCTCACATCAACGCAGAATTACCGAACAGCTGTTGGGAGATTGGCCAAAGGGAATACCAGGATGTTTGATTAATATCTTGATGAGATTGGCCAGACTGTATGCCAGGTTATTCTATTAATAGAATTCCGCCGTTAAATGACAAACCTTATAAAGGGACATTTCTGAACTAATCTGACGCGCATGGACATCTGCTCCCCCCCCCCCCCACACACTACTTTCGTTTTCACTACCTTCATGATGGTTTCTTAAATTCAAATTTCTACATTTATTGAATGAAAACACAACAAAACCTTTGAAAAAGATCATTTGTCCGGCTTGAAAATGTTTTGTTGACTGAATCCTGCAAGGTTTCTAATGGGTCTTAGTCATGTCACGACTCATGTCATGTCACGACTCATGTCATGTCAAGACTTATGGCATGTCAAGACTAATGTCATGTCAACACCCATGTCGTGTCAATACTCATGTCATGTCAAGACTCATGTCATGTCAAGTCGTGCCAACACCCATGTATCAAGACTCATGTCATGTCAGGACGCATGTTATGTCAAGACATGTATCATGTCAACACACATATCATGTCAAGACTTATGTCCGTGTCAAGAATGACAAAACGTATATCTATTCTCCTGTCCATGGAGTCGTTTCTGAGCTGCTGTGTCTACATGTTACACATTTTAGTCCACACGTCTCCTGTGTACAGTAAATAGATACAATTGTTACGTCTAGTGTTACAAAAGTGTAATCTTAAGTAGAATTAATATAATATTTCAATTTTTAAAAAATAAATATTAATATTTTTTTTTATTATGGCTCTCAGCAAAACTTCAAGCCTCCGGTGCTTCTCAATGTGCTTTTTGTGACCTGACCGCCACT
The DNA here is from genome assembly GCA_964017045.1 of Omphiscola glabra. Classification (NCBI taxonomy): domain Eukaryota; kingdom Metazoa; phylum Mollusca; class Gastropoda; family Lymnaeidae; genus Omphiscola; species Omphiscola glabra. The sequence goes on along the minus strand of OZ024804.1, from coordinate 5,394,903 downwards.
GCTTATCGCGCCCCACAGCCATCAATTCGCAAAATAATAATAATTAAAACTTTAAACAAGATCGAATACTTTTCAATATTAAAAGAAAGCGATCACTTGTTTCAGCTGCAATAGGGATAAATTAATTCCTTCAAGTCCGTCGGGCCAAAAGTTTGGGAAGCGCTGCGTGACATTTTAATTGTTTTATTGGACAGGAAACAATGCACTTCTTAGTTCCCTGATCCGACTAGAGTGGCAGCTGAATCAACGTGAGGACACGTCGACTATGACGTCAATTCTGATCATGACATTACTTAACTAAGTGTAGAAAAACAAGGTGGGGGTGGGGGGTTTGAGCAGTGGCGGCGCCTCCCCCCTTCTCCTCTCCCCCCCCCCCCCACAAAAAGTGTTTTTTAAATTTAATATTCTATATAATTTATAAATTATTGGCAGTTCATTTGTGTGTATGAAAAGAAAAAAACAGTGTGGATTTTATAATGAATAATTTTGTACCTGGCCACGTTCCAGAATGTTGCAGTGGCTTTATTTAGGCATACTGGTAGTGCAGCTGGTGTCAGTGGGGACCGGCCAGGCCCATTCCTTCTGTTGCTACGCCTGTGATGTGCCACCGCAACAAACCGGGGAGGTCAGCCTGTTGCTCCAGGTCTTGTGCGGGTGCCTGAATGGTATGTACGGCCCCTAATTGTTTCACTTGTACACCCCTAATTTTTTCTTAAACTACGACCTTCTAACGGGCCATCACGAATCCGCAAAGAAGACACGCCCCTGGATATTTTATTTCAATGTATCGCTATTTAAATCCTTTATTTTAATTTCACTTTCGTGTGTTTAGGGCAAAATCTTCGCCTCCCCGTCAACCCATCGAGCTGAAACGTGGCACATAAGACTCGTTGTTGATGAAAATACATTATAACAAAATTTCAGCCCCTCATCCCAACACCCCAATGATCATTTTTTACTGTTTTTTCAAGGTGGAAGATGAAGAAAAATATGATGCCACTGATTTCACGAAATAAAATTCCCGAGAACTGTGCAAAATGAGATGCTTAACAAAAAAAATAATGATAAATATCGCAATTGCGTTTGGTGCGTAAAATTTTCATTGATTGTTATTCCAAAAAAGTTGGTGAAATAAATCTGCGGTGCAAAAGCGGGTGGGACATTAATATCAATATGAAATACAATAATAAAAAATTCATCATCATGCCCCTTACTCCTTGGACCGTTGGGGCGCCACTTATGACACGAAAACTATCCTCCTCCATTCCTCTCTGTCTTCTGCACTACGCACAGCATCGCCTAGTTTTAGTCCAGTCCACCCTTTGATGTTATCTTCCCATCTTTTTCTCTGTCTGCCTCTTCTTCTCCCTCCCTTCGTAGAAGCCCTGCATGCTTTCTTTGGAGCCCCTTTGTTTTCATAGAAGGGATTTATACCAAAAAAGGGTTGGTTAATTTTCCTTTAAAAAAAATATTACAAAATAAAGTTAACGTCTGCTTGTCCAGGAACCATGACTCCGATGATTCAATGGGTTGGCCTTGTTATTCAAGGGGTTGACCTTGTTATTATATGGCCTGAATTTGTTATTCAATGGGTTGGCCTTGTTATTCAATGGGTTGACCTTGTTATTCAATGGGTTGGCCTTGTTATTCAATGGGTTGGCCTTGTTATTAATGGGTTGGCCTTGTTATTCAATGGGTTGACCTTGTTATTCAATGGGTTGGCCTTGTTGACTCTTTTGAAACAATCTTCTCGATGTGTGCATGTTTTAAGAAATGGGAAAATTAAAAATATATATATATACAAAATTAAGTGCATGACACCTCAAAAAGTAGAGAAATTATAATTTTTTTACTAGCCACAAACATTAGAGTTAAGTCAAAAATAATTACTTTTTTAAACAAATATTTTTGGTTTAAAAAAATTGCGCACACTTCCAAAAAAATATTTATAAAGTTAAAGGCTATTTCACACTATTTGTGCCCAGCGTGATTGTTTAGGGTTCAGGTTAGGTTTAGGAATATATTTTTAGAGGTTTAGGGATAGATTTAGGGTTCATGTTAGGTTTAGTGATAGATTTAGGGTTCAGGTTAGGTTTAAGGATACATTTATGCAATTTTTTCATTATTATTTAACGTTTTATTCTTAATTTTACGGGTCGCGGCAACCAAGATGGTGGCCGTGTGAGACATCGGGGAACTAATTCTTGGAATTTACCAAATTAAAGTTTAAAAAAAAATATTTTTGCAGAAAAAATGCCCCCGAAGTACGACCTATTTTTAGAAGTCGGTCCTGATGACAAATACCTGAGCGCCCAGCCCTTCGCCGCCACCACACAGAAACCGCCACCGAACACAACCGACATTTGTGATTTCCTGTGCTCCATCCAGTTGGGCGGTGAGGCGTGCTTATGCGGCAACCCCAGTCTACCCGGATAGTACGCTGGACTGGTGCAGTAATACGTCCACTGTTTTTGAAAGAAGAAAAAAAGGGTCATCTCGCTGATAGCAGAGATATCTCTGCATTTCTGAAGTGCTAGGAAGATAATTCAAGAAGGAAAAAAACCGCGAAAAACTGTGACCAAATGACAATAAAAATCTATGTATATATCACATGATAAATTCAGCTTATAATTTTACAGTTATTATTCAGCTTATAATTTTACAGTTATTATTTCAGTTCAAAGTAATTCAATAATTTTTGCAATTTTTATTTGGGGTTATTTTTGGGGGGCGGGGCGGGGGGGGGGGGTAGGAGGGAGGGGGGGATTCAATTGAAATAAATTAGAATAGATAATAGTCTTCAAGGGTGCTGTTCATTATATCATTTATATCATTACCAATAATTCTGTTAAAATGATTAGTTTCATCAGTGAACCTTAATGGCTACATTGCATAACAAGCAACTTGGTGCAAAAAAGTGTTTGTAGGAAATAGAATAATGCTTCTTATAAGAGTTTTAAAAAAAAGTGTTTATAGGAAATAGAAAGCTGTTTCTTATAAGAGTTTAAAAAAAATTGTTCATAGGAAATAGAATGATGCTTCTTATAAGAGTTAAAAGAAAATTTAATACGTTTTTTTTTATTTATGTTGGCAACCTCTTCGGGATACATTTTTGTCTGGGTTAACAGACAAGTTAAACACACAAAAGAAAATAAACTCGATGTCACAAGTGGAGGGCTTCCGCCAACAACCATCGATGTGCAATTAATGTGTGGCCTTGACCCTTTTTTCCTCAGCTTTTTATTTTGTCACCACTTTAAATCTCGCTCACACCAACAGGAGATGATAGCATGCGTACACCCCCGCCCCGGCGCTCCTACCCCATGTCGCCAACCCTTTGCACTCAAGGGGGGATGACTTGTAAACAAACCCATAAACAACATGGGCACCCCCCTCGAGTGAGTCTCAAAGCTTGATCCGGACACTCCATTCTTTTTAGTATTTAATTGTGGTTTATTTTAAGCCATAAATTAAGCAGTTTAAGCAGATAATATTTTTAAGATACAGAAATTTATAGACACATAATATTTTAAGGCTTAAGTAATAACATATGTTAAACTTACCTGCCGGTCTTTAAACAATAGTCCTACAGATAGTCCTAAAGACAGTCCTACAGACAGTCCTACACCATACCCGTGGCTCTTTACTGACTAATATAATAGTCGCATCCAAATTTAAAAAAAAAAATCCTTTTTACCTGAGTTCATACGTCACGCATGAAGCTCGCTGCTTGATAGCCTTATTTTTTTAAAACTATTAATATAAAACATGCTGCGTAAAAGTGGGGGTGGGCGGTTGTGAAATGGAAGCAGCCATACTAGAAGCGAAATATAGACAAGAGATAATATGGTGCGATGTTTAAGCTCCGTGAGTAGCCGAGAGTTCCTGTTAGTCAAACGTATCACAAAAGCTCCATGATGAGTAGCCGAGAGTTCCTGTTAGTCATATGTAGCACTACCATTAGGGGCGTTCAGATTATTGTTAAGCATGTCAGAACGCAGACATATCAAACCTGTTATAAGTTATCGCAACCCTGACAACCGGAAACCTCCGAAGGAAAAAATATATTTTAATTTTATGACATAGACTATTTCTAAATTTTATTCTGTTATTAAAGTCATTGCACGGCACCCTTATTTTAAGATATAAAAATTTAGAAGAAAAAAATAATAATTACACCAATATTACTTAGAACCGTTGGCTAATTAGTTAGGGCTTTTCGCCTTTTTAATTCAAAATTTTTCTTAATTTCTTTTTAAAAAAGTTTAATTTAGAAGAACGATTTTCGTGAAAGGTTACAACGTGCTTCGGTGTTTAGGAAGAAACTCGGGATTCTAGTTACTGTGGGCGGCTATACGTGCGGTCAAGTAAAAATATAGGTCAGTCTTCTGTATTTTTTCTTAGTTTTAGATTTAAAAAAAAATATATATATATAAAGTTATCACATACAGAGTTTTTAATCAATCTCATTAGTTTTCTGAGTGACATTGTCCAGCGGATGAACATTTACAACAACAACAAAAACAAAAAAAAAAAAAAAAAAAAAAAAAAAAAAAAAAAAAAAAAAATCTGTTTATTTACTTCTCGATATCGTAATTTAATTTTTTAACACTTTTTAAACGTTAACTCAGGTGTGGTCAAAGTGGCCGTTGGCTACATTAACATCTTCTGAGCTAAAATTTGATGAGAACTTCACGTGCCATATAATGCAGCAAAAATCCCAATAATTTTAGACAACTCACAAAATAAATACTAATTTATATGTATAAGTATTTTATGCAATAAAAATTTAACATTTAGAACAGTGAAGTCCGAGGCCAGTGACAACATTTGCTTTAAAAAAGTTTCCGCCAAATGGATCGAAATTCATTAAAATAATATTAAAAAATCAAGTCCTAACAAAACAAAATGCGTGACGAAATCCCACAATTAGTCGGCAGGCAAGATTTAGCTCACGAGTGGTCCCAACATATTCAAATTTTGAGACCCCCTTTCGAACACCCCCCCCCCAGTGGCGTAGCGAGCTTAACTCGCGCCCGGGGCACAATACCTTTTTAGCGCCCCCCCCCTTTTTCGAAAACCATACAATATTATAGTAAAATATAACATTTGGCGCCCCTTTGTGAATAGCGCCCGGGGCATGATGAACCCCCCTTGACCCCTTCACTACGCCACTCCACCCCCCCCCCCTCAAACATAATTAAATAAATAATAACTATAAAATAATAATAAGAACAATACTATTTAATACGCTGGCACAAGTAATTGTGCGTACAGAGATAGGTACATCTCTACCTATATACTTTCTTCTCATAAATATGTACTTTCTTCTCATAAGTATGTACTTTCTTCTCATAAGTATTTACTTTCTTCTGATAAGTATATACTTTGTTCTCAAAAGTATACACTTTCTTCTAATAATCAGACAAAATGTAGGATTAAACACGATACTAACTTTGTCATAGAGTGAAGTGGATATTTGAACCGTAATAAAATAATATCGCGTTTTATTTCCATGGAAACGATTAACAACTTTAAATATATATATATATTATTTAAGGTTTGTTGACCTGCTTCGAAATGTAATTGTTCGTTTCATTACTAAAACCGTTTAACTTTCTTTGTGGTTAATTTGATGGGTGAAAATTATTATTTTTTTTATAACATTGATTTTTTTGGGGTTTTTTGTGTTGGTGTTGTGTTGTTGCTGGTTTTTTTCTTTATTTTATGGTTTGTTGTTTGAATTATTTTTTTTTTAAATCTGAATTCTTAGGGCGAATAATTATAATTAATAATTGCACAATTAAACTCAGAAATGCTCCTTCTTCTGCCTTGGGCCTTGGCCTTCTTTTGGAGAGCTGAGGGGTTCTCAGCGTTTGATGACTGCCTGGACAAGTGCCGCCGGGGATCAAATGGCGGCGGTCGTTGCATGGACGATTGCAGTAAGTCGTCTGCTAAATTGGTTTATTGGCCAGTTTCTGGTTTAAAGCACTGGCAAGTTTTCTTGAACAAACCAGGGGTTTTTAAACACGGGGCTGAGGACCGTTAGGAATTAGGCATCTCCATACACGGGTCAATTTTGATTAAATCAGCGGTGGTCAGATCGTCTCTAGCCTAAGCTAAGATGTGGTCAGATCTTCTCTAGCCTTAGCTAAGATGTGGTCAGATCTTCTCTAGCCTTAGCTAAGATGTGGTCAGATCTTCTCCAGCCTAAGCTAAGATGTGGTCAGATCTTCTCTAGCCTAAGCTAAGATGTGGTCAGATCTTCTCTAGCCTTAGCTAAGATGTGGTCAGATCTTCTCTAGCCTTAGCTAAGATGTGGTCAGATCTTCTCTAGCCTTAGCTAAGATGTGGTCAGATCTTCTCTAGCCTTAGCTAAGATGTGGTCAGATCTTCTCTAGCCTTAGCTAAGATGTGGTCAGATCTTCTCTAGCCTTAGCTAAGATGTGGTCAGATCTTCTCTAGCCTTAGCTAAGATGTGGTCAGATCTTCTCTAGCCTCAACTGTTACCAAAATAAGTAAAGCATTTATGGGCTACATACATCTGACAACTAACTCTAGCCGTAACTTTAGTGACTTTAAAAGAACATTGCCAAGGGTTGAGTCACTGTCCCGTTGGAGCTCAGACCACTAATGAATGTCACTGTCACCGTCCCATTGGAGCTCAGACCACTAATGAATGTCACTGTCACTGTCCCATTGGAGCTCAGACCACTAATGAATGTCACTGTCACTGTCCAATTGGAGCTCAGACCACTAATGAATGTAACTGTCACCGTCCCATTGGAGCTCAGACCACTAATGAATGTCACTGTCACTGTCCAATTGGAGCTCAGACCACTAATGAATGTAACTGTCACCGTCCCATTGGAGCTCAGACCACTAATGAATGTCACTGTCACTGTCCCATTGGAGCTCAGACCACTAATGAATGTAACTGTCACCGTCCCATTGGAGCTCAGACCACTAATGAATGTCACTGTCACTGTCCCATTGGAGCTCAGACCACTAATGAATGTAACTGTCACCGTCCCATTGGAGCTCAGACCACTAATGAATGTCACTGTCACTGTCCCATTGGAGCTCAGACCACTAATGAATGTAACTGTCACTGTCCGATTGGAGCTCAGACCACTAATGACTGTCACTGTCAATCCAAGGTGGTGAGGCTCACAAACAAAATCTGATCCACGCGTTACACTGCAGACTGTGAAAATTGCGCACCTCCCGCTGAGATGCGCATGTTTTGAAAAGTCGAGCAACACGATATGCGCGCTAATTAAGGTGTATACCAGTGCGAAGTTTTAAGACTCTTAAAAACTAAACTTACTTTTGTAAGGAGAAATGAAGACGGACTAGCTTACCTTATTAACCCCCCCCCCCCCACCAAATTTTTTGTTCAACCCCACTTTCTTTCTTCTTAAATGTCAAAACATCTCCGAGTTGTCTTGTTTGCCTTTATTTTACCAGTTTTCTCATTCACTTTTTTTTTATTCCTTTTTAAACCCAGGGAACCCAATGACAAGTGAAAAGCCAAAAACAACGCACGCTCCCCCAGAGTTCAGCCTCGAGAGGACGTGCGAGATCTGGTGCGCACTGCAAATCGGGGGAACGGTGTGCAAATGTGGTCAGCCATCGCTTCCTGGAAAGTAAATTTTTTTTTTTTTTTAAAAGACGTCGATGAGTGGTTATAATGGCAGTCATTTATGCTGTAACTGGTATTTAAACACACGCATTGGGAAAGAAAAGAAAGAAAAAAAAGGTAAAAGTTTGGGGACACTTTTCAATTAAACAACCATTAAAATTTAAAGATAAAAAAATTTCTTTTCTATGCATTTTTTGTTGTTTTGTGTTCTATTAATATTCTAATGACCCGCAAGTTTTACGCCTCAGATTTATTTCACCAACTATTTCAGGAAAAAGAACAACAACAAATAAACCAAATTATTACGCACCAAATCTCGTTTAGCGCATCAGAGACAT
>OZ024804.1:5016920-5381920 GCA_964017045.1 Omphiscola glabra | reverse complement strand
AGAGGGACAGAGAGACAGACAGAGAGAGAGACAGAGACTGAGAGAGAAATAGAGACAGAGAGAGACAGAGAGACAGAGAGAGAGAGAGACAGACAGAGAAAGAGAGAGACAGAGACTGAGAGAGAAAGAGAGACTGAGACAGAAAGAGAGACAGAGAGAGACAGAGAGAGACAGAGAGACAGAGAGAGACAGAGAGACATACAGACAGAGAGAGAGAGACAGAGACTGAGAGAAAAAGAGAGACAGAGACAGAGAGAAAGAGAGACAGAGAGAGACAGACAGAGACATACAGAGACAGAGAGAGACAGAGAGAGACAGAGAGATTTGATTGCTATGAAGGAGGATGCCTATATTCGTTGTGCATGAAATAATGATAGAACAAGGTTGGCAGTCTTTCGATTATTATGATTGTTCATTATTTATTGTACAAGGATCTTATTAGAATTCGGGCGAGCCACAGCATGATGTGTTGTGATTAGTCCACTTTCATCTTCATTAGTGGAGATATTATTACATTCAATTATTTTGTGTGATACCGTGATTAAGTTCAGTGGCGTAGTGAGGGGGGGGGGGCATCATGCCCCGGGCGCTACTCACAAAGGGGCGCCAAATGGTATATTTTACTATAATATTGTATGGTTTTCGAATAGTGGAGCGCTAAAAATGTATTGGGGGAGGGGCGCTAAAAGGGTATTGTGCCCCGGGCGCGAGTTAAGCTCGCTACGCCACTGATTAAGTTAATCAAAGTGAAGTGTACACAACGAAACCCAGTGGGTCATTTCAGAAAGTTGTGAAGATAACGTGCGTGTCTCTGTCTCTCTTTCTCTTAGACAATACTTATTAATACGACAGAATCAGAAATAAGGAAACATCCATACAGTCATACATACACTAGCGACGGATCTTACACATCCATACAGTCATGCATACAATAGCGATGGATCTTACACATCCATGCAGTCATGCATACACTAGCGACGGATCTTACACATCCATACAGTCATACATACACTAGCGACGGATCTTACACATCCATACTGTCATGCATACAATAGCGACGGATCTTACACATCCATACAGTCATGCATACACTAGCGACGGATCTTATACATCCATACTGTCATGCATACAATAGCGACGGATCTTACACATCCATACAGTCATACATACATTCAGAGGCGTAACTCGGTTGTTGGCGCCCTTGGCTAATTTATTTTTTAAGTAATAAAAATTTAAAAATTAGAGATTTAGCGGCGCCCTTTTGAACTGGCGCAGGCCGGCGCCCTTGGCAACTGCCCCAATGCCAAGCCGTTGTTACGCCTCTGCATACATTAGCGATGGTTCTTACACTACATCCTCGCATAAGTTTCGTTTGTGTACTGACTCTTTTTTTTATATGGTACCATCTGTATATTTTTTTAGTTATTTATAACTTTAAACCATGCAATTCATTACACCTTTCTGTTCTCTGAATCAGGGACTCTAGTCATATAGTCCAATCGTCTAATGAACTTCTCCTAACATATAAGGATTACATTTATATATATATATATAAATATCCTAGACTGCGAGCTTTATGCAGCCATTAAAAAAAAAAAAAGTTGTTGCAAATATTTGATACCATCTGTGCCACACGCTGGTGAATTCGATATTATACTAACTAGCTTGCTTCGCTCGACTTCAGACAAGCTTCAGTGAAGATACAAAAAAAGAAGGAAAAAAAATAATTGCAGGATTAAAATAATTTTCAGTCTTAGGAATATGACCTGGGGGGTGGGTGAATTTAAAGTCTAATAAGTCGGTTTGTCAAATTATTATAGTTATTTATATTTTCTTCTTCTTTTCTTCTTTTTTTTTTTTTTTTTTTTAACTTGAGTTTTAGAAAATAAAAACGTTTATATTTTGTAATGGCTACAGGAGTTTATTTTGTTTAATTAAAGGACTTCCACCAAGTTATGTCCCAATATCAACGATAGTCGCCCTTGGCCGTGTCAGTTTTTAAAAGGAAAAAAAAAAAAAAAAAAAAAGAAGAGATGTTTGTAATTTTTTTTTAAATTCCACGTGAACATAAAATAAACAAAATATATTTAAGTACAAACTTCTATTACGCAGCGGCCGGCAGCCTAGGACGCGCGTGCCGAACGTGGCACGCAGAGCGATATTCCATGGCACGCAGAAAACCAAGAAATTAATAAGAGTTGACACCCCCCCCCCCACCCCCTTTGCCCCCAAACCAATTTTTATTTTTAAATTTTTTTTTTTAATTGCTTCTTATAAATGGATCCTGGTGTACACCCTAGGGATACAGAGAGGTGGCTTTTGTGTGATGTGTGTTGTAAATTCAGTTACCAAATGAGACATTTTTCTTCGGCCTTATCTCAAATCCTTTCAGATTTCACGAATGAAATACCTGGGGCGGCGGGGGCAGCTCGGGGGAGGGGGTGGGGGAGGGTTGCGTATTGAGGGCTTGTGTTTCAATAATTAGTTGTCATGCCGAACCTAATATTTGACGGGGGGAGTTTGTAAACTAAAACCAATCTGGCAGCAGTGCACGCGCTGGCCAGATATTCTCCCACCAATGTCGGCCATGTTTTCGTTGCACGTCACGAAGAAATCCTTGCAAATATTTGTTTAAAGCAAGAGACGGCCTATGATGTCACTGGCTATTACATTCATTATCTTTTATGAGGGGATAGATTCCACTGATATCTTCCCCCCCCCCCCAAAAAAAAATTTATAAAATATTATCATTGAAAGAAAACACTTTTCATTATATTTCATAATATGAACGAAGATTTGAGATCCGTTCTGAACACAGTTATTTTCACGTTCCAAATGTTGTAGTTTTAAAGTGGTCTGAATTTTTAATGAACTTTTTTTTGCAAATTCCTAATTTTCCTATTAAAAAAAATAAAAAATAAAAAAAATAAAAAATAAATTGTAGTTAATTCTAAGAATTGAAGCAAAGATAAATTAAATCCTTTTCCTAATACACCATCCTGCCCAAAATATAAGGAACGAATTAGTCCAAGAATTCGAGGAAAGCAAATATATATATATTTATATAGTATGTTCAAGGTTACACATTTTAAACACAACCTAAAGAGCGGTATTGTCGTCAGAAAGGAAGAAGAAGGAGGAGGGACAAAAAAATCTGTTAGATACAACTTATTAGGAAATATATGTTGACACTTGTGTATGGTGTTGGGGTTTCGGTGTTGAGATGCGTGGTGCCTTGTTCATCTTAATTCTCTGCTCCCCGACACGTCCGATCGCGAGTGACGGCCTGCTCGCATAGATCTCATTCTCCGTTGTCATCACTCCCCCTTGTGTTCACTCTGCTCCGAGTGTTTCGTCTGCCAGTTGCCTCCCTTTGTCGGCGGGGGTTGGACGGGGGGGGGGGGGGAAGAAGGGGGCGACAAGATATTTATTTCCTCTAGTTGTTGTTCTAATTAAGACGGAAGGTGGCCCCCGGGGTGGAGGGGGGTGGGGGGGGGCAAAGACGATGTGACAACAACAAAAGAAAGAAAAGTTCTATCTGTAACCAAAACTCAGAATGGCAAAACATATTAAATTAAAGTATGTGTCCGTACTTGAATGTCCTAGAAATGGCATAATTACTCCTTAAAATAATATCTACAGCCCGTGTTTAGAATTGAGTACAGAATTAAGTGCATAATTGATTACATATTTGAGTGCATAAATGAGGACATACAGAAGGACATACTCTCTGTGTAGTGTATTTCTAGGGCCACGCCATCAGAGGTAAAGCCCAGAAGGGCCTAGCCTCCTCTGTCAGGCTCACCAAAACAATTCATGGCTGCTGGGTTGGTTCTAAAGGCAAAGAAACGTGATCACGTCACTCCACTCCTCCACTCACTCCATTGGCTCCCTACATACGAGCACGCATTGACTACAAGCTGTAAGTTCTCTTTCACAACTTTTTCTCTCGTTCCTGCCCTTCCTACCTAACTAATCTAACGAATCTTCTTCTGTCTATTCACCCTTTCGAAAGCTTCACTCCTCCGCAGACACGCGTATCCTTTCTTTTCCCAGAACACGCACTGAAACATACGGTGAACGATCGTTCTCTATCTGTGCCCCCCAAAAAATGGAATTATCTCCCATAACACATCCGCACTATACCGACCATCTCAGCCTTCAAAACTGCCCTCAAGACCCATCTCTTCAAAATCTACTATACCGACTCATCCTCACTCCCCTCTAACCGATAAACAGCGCTCGGTGCTGCTGGGTGCTGCCCATGGCTGGACAGAGCAGATAGTACTTGGGTGGGTGAGGTCAAGCGTTTTCACCAACTGTAGTTTTTAAATGTATACGTTTCTGTAATTGCTAATTTTTCTGTGAAGCGCAGTGAGCCTAGCCCTAGGCTGGGGTACTGCGCTATAAAAAAAAACCCCACTTTAATAATAACATTGTAAGTGTTTCTAGGGTCACGCCATCAGAGGTACTCAAAAGGACATACTCTCTGTGTGTTTCTAGGGTCACGCCATCAGAGGGACTCAAAGGGACATACTCTCTGTGTGTTTCTAGGATCACGCCATCAGAGGTACTCAAAAGGACATACTCTCTGTGTGTTTCTAGGGTCACGCCATCAGAGGTACTCAAAAGGAAATACTCTCTGTGTGTTTCTAGGGTCACGCCATCAGAGGTACTCAAAAGGAAATACTCTCTGTGTGTTTCTAGGGTCACGCCATCAGAGGTACTCAAAAGGAAATACTCTCTGTGTGTTTCTAGGGTCACGCCATCAGAGGTACTCAAAAGGAAATACTCTCTGTGTGTTTCTAGGGTCACGCCATCAGAGGTACTCAAAAGGAAATACTCTCTGTGTGTTTCTAGGGTCACGCCATCAGAGGTACTCAAAAGGAAATACTCTCTGTGTGTTTCTAGTGTCACGCCATCAGAGGTACTCAAAAGGAAATACTCTCTGTGTGTTTCTAGGGTCACGCCATCAGAGGTACTCAAAAGGAAATACTCTCTGTGTGTTTCTAGGGTCACGCCATCAGAGGTACTCAAAAGGAAATACTCTCTGTGTGTTTCTAGGGTCACGCCATCAGAGGTACTCAAAAGGGGGATTTTAAGCGTGCAATGTTTCTCAAAAGGTTAAATTAAAACATTCCCGAATCTACCCACCAAGCCACCACCACCACAAACCCCGGAGAGCTCGGAGTAAACTAACCAAAATCTCCTACTCCGATACCAGGAATCGATCAAATCTATTATACTGAATATAACGACTTTAACACACATCCTTGAGGGCAACTGCTCCGTTTTACTGCTCCGTTTAATTCTGTATCTCTTCCAAACTTAATGTTTGTTGGTACACAGCAAACAGTTTGTATGTAAAACTCAAAATGCGCTGAGAGTGAATGCAGCGAATGGAATGTATTTAGTTTTTAAGCGATCCCTGTTTAACGTTAGTGTTATTTCGCCCGAAGGTCTGCAAAGAAGACGGCACGTAAGAAATAAGATTTACGACAAAATATCCTGTGCTTTCTTGTCTCGCTCTCTGTGTCTCCGTCTGGTCGGACAGCTATTGCTAAGCTAGATTTAGTCTGTAGACTCTAGACATTAAGGGAAGGCGTTGACGTGTCAAGAAAGGATGTCAGATAAGCGATCCTTATAAGATAAGATAAGATAAGATGCTTTATTGATCCAAATTAATGGGAATTTTGTTTTTGTTTTTTTTTGTTACAATCACGTTTTCATTTTCAGCACATAAACAAATAATATTTTAACCAAGACAACACTTTACAATTATAACAATTTAAGCACAAGACCTCTAAAGTGTTTCTGTAGCAAGGAAATTAGTTATCAGTGAACTCCTTAAGAGACAGTAATGACTTAATTAGTGACCATTTAGATTTGGTCATGGCTGTAGGCGAACGCTGATAAATTCGTTCAGTCTGGGGAACAGAGGAATTTTTATATCTTTCGGTCCTCACTTTAAGAGAAAGGATTTGCCTTAAACGACGACATGATCTTAAGTATCTGTCGTGAAGAGGGTTGGATGTGATCTGGGGTATCTGCCGTGAAGAGGGTGGGATGTGATCTTGGGTATCTGCCGTGAAGAGGGTTGGATGTGATCTGGGGTATCTGTCGTGAAGAGGGCTGGATGTGATCTGGGGTATCTGTCGTGAAGAGGGTTGGGTGTGATCTGGGGTATCTGTCGTGAAGAGGGTTGGAGGTGATCTTGTGTATCTGTCGTGAAGAGGGTTGGAGTGATCTGGGGTATCTGTCGTAAAGAGAGTTGGATGTGATCTGGGGTATCTGTCGTGAAGAGGGTTGGATGTGATCTGGGGTATCTGTCGTGAAGAGGGTTGGATGTGATCTTGGGTATCTGTCGTGAAGAGGGGTGGATGTGATCTGGGGTATATGTCGTGAAGAGGGTTGGATGTGATCTGGGGTATCTGTCGTGAAGAGGGTTGGATGTGATCTTGGGTATCTTTCGTGAAGAGGGTTTGATATGATCTGGGGTATCTGTCGTGAAGAGGGTTGGATGTGATCTTGGGTATCTGTCGTGAAGAGGGGTGGATGTGATCTGGGGTATATGTCGTGAAGAGGGTTGGATGTGATCTGGGGTATCTGTCGTGAAGAGGGTTGGATGTGATCTTGGGTATCTTTCGTGAAGAGGGTTGGATATGATATGGGGTATATGCCGTGAAGGGGGCTGGATGTGATCTTGGGTATCTGTCGTGAATAGGGTTGGATATGATCTGGGGTATCTGTCGTGAAGAGGGTTGGTCGTCATCTGGGGTATATGTCGTGAAGAGGGTTGGATGTGATCTTGGGTATATGTCGTGAAGAGGGTTGGATGTGATCTGGGGTATCTGCCGTGAAGAGGGTTGGATGTGATCTGGGGAATCTGTCGTGAAGAGTGTTGGATGTGATCTGGGGTATCTGTCGTGAAGAGGGTTGGATATGATCTGGGGTTTATGTCTTGAAGAGGGTTGGATGTGATCTGGGGTATCTGTCGTGAAGAGGGTTGGATGTGATCTGGGGTATCTGTCGGGGAGTGTATCATCCACGTTTAAAAACAAAAAATATATTATATTAAGCATTTTTCTTCTCAAATAGTTCCTCAAGTGAAAAGATGTTTAGCTTGTGTGATGATCCTAGCTTTCTTGATTACTCCATTTATTTTGGTGTTTGATGTCAGACGATGACGTCTCACACCAGCGTGTTATATTGAAGTTCAGGAGAAGGCTTCCAATCATGGTGCACTGTTCACAGTAGAATAAGTTAAGGACGTAGTAGCGTACACCGAAATTGCACACATTTTTTTGAGACCCAAAAAGACTTTGGTTACCATTTTCTATTCAGACTTTGGCCGTGTTCATGCCATGTCAGCTTTTTATTAACGGAGATACCCTATATTTTGAATGCGGTATAACCTTACCCCTTCAGATATTAAGCCAAAGATGGTGGTATCATCAGCAAATTTAAGGTTTGGGTACGGCGTTGCTTGGGCTCTGGAAATCATTGGCATATATATATATATATATATATATATATATATATATGATGTATACAGGACAAGGGAGAGAATGCAACCAAATGATAAATGATGTATACAAGACAGGGAACAGAACACAACCCAATGTCAGGATCACAAGCCTCACAAACATACCATAACTAATAGCACCGTGTATCATTTGGTCCTTAAAGTGATCTAAACCAACCTGAGTATATAAATGGGTCAGTAAAAAACGGGGGGGGGGGGTCAAAGGGGGGAACCGGTTGGAGGGTGGGGGGCAGGGGGGCAAAAATCGTAATATTACATACAAACATGTTAAATTATTACAATTTTTATTATTTTCTTTTTTTAAGGGGCCGCCTAAATTCTGGTGTGGAATGGGCGCACATTTTTCCTGTCCCACCCTGTACATGTGCACGGAATGCGGTAAAATTCATCTCAATTCCCATCAAGCTGCCGTGCAACACATAAACGTCTTTTATAATCAGAAACACTTATTTCTTATCCTTCTGATCAAAATTCAATTCAGTCGCTTAAAATCTCCTTAGCTATTGGCTGCAGTGGCGTAACGAGCTTAACTCGCGCCCGGGGCACACTACCTTTTTAGCGCCCCCCTATTCGAAAACCATACAATATTATAGTAAAATATACCATTTGGCGCCCCTTTGTGAGTAGCGCCTGGTGCATGATGCCCCCCCTGCCCCCCCCTCACTACGCCACTGGTTGTCTGTACGCTTTACCGATTTAAAATTTAAAAAAAGATCTTATTTATTTTTAAAGATACAAATGAAAGCGTATTTTAAAAAAATAACAATAATAATCTGTATAAATAAAAGGTTCGAGCAATCATGGGAAGTTATCATGGGAAGCTATCGTGGGAAACTGTGATGGGAGATTCTAATTTGAAATTATCTTTAATGGCAGTTGTCATGGGAAGTTTTTTTAAACATTATCGTAATAAATTATCGAATCGACGGATGTGTCTACATCTATATGTGTGTCTACATCAATATTTGTGTCTACATCAATATGTGTGTCTACATCTATAGGTGTGTCTACATCAATATGTGTGTCTACATCTATATGTGTGTCTATATCAATATGTGTGTCTACATCTATATGTGTGTCTACATCTACAGGTGTGTCTACATCTATGTGTGTCTACATCAATATGTGTGTCTACATCTACATGTGTGCCTACATCGAAATGTGTGTCTACATCTACAGGTGTGTCTACATCTACATGTGTGTCTACATCTACATGTGTGTCTACATCTACAGGTGTGTCAAAATCAAAATGTTTGTCTACATCTACAGGTGTGTCTACATCTACAGGTATGTCTACATCAATATGTGTGTCTAAATCTACATGTGTGTCTACATCGAAATGTGTGTCTACATCTACAGGTGTGTCTACATCTACTTGTATGTCTACATCTACTTGTGTGTCTACATCTACAGGTGTGTCTACATCAATATGTGTGTCTACATCTACAGGTGTGTCTACATCTTCATGTGTGTCTACATCTACATGTGTCTCTACATCTACAGGTGTGTCTACATCTACATGTGTGTCTACATCTACATGTGTGTCTACATCATATGTGTGTCTACATCTACAGATGTGTCTACATCTACAGTTGTGTCTACATCTACATGTGTGTCTACATCTACATGTGTGTCAACATCGAAATGTGTGTCTACATCTATATACTATATGTGTGTCTACATCTACACGCGTGTCTAGATCTTCATGTATGTCTACATCTGCATGTGTTTCTACAGCTAAATGTGTGTCCACACTTACAGGTGTGTCTACATCTACATGTACATCTCTTTTCTCCGGTGACATCCGGGGAACACAAAGGCGCATCCTTCACTAGAGAAGATGGCTACCAGGGGCGTATAGCTTGCCCTAGTGCCACCCCCTTCATGAAAAAAAAACTCCCCGGGTTGCCAAAGAAAATGCCGCCCCCTTTATATAAACAAAAGAGGTGCCGTTAGGGACGGGCCAACTTCTTCCGCGCCCTATCTGCACACCCCTTCTTACGCCACTGCTGGTGACTACTTATCAAGATAGAACAAATGTTTCTTTATTTCCTGAGTAGAAATATTTTTTATTTTTTTACTATGGTTCCTAAGAAGGCCAGACGAAATTCTCGTCTGCTTTCACCAATGTTCAGGAATCCGCTAACAGGCGCGGTGTCTGTCTTCTTGTCTCCATGGCTCCGGTGAAAGTCGGCAATGGGGGCTCTCCGTTTTCCCGGCAACCTCCCGCCGTTGTCAATATCTTAATTTTTCCCGGCATACTTGCCGTGGTGTCAGTCCACTGGCAGAAACTACACGATAAATTAGCTGTCAGAGGCGGACCGCCCTTGGAGTCAGACACGGGATCACTTTGGAACTCAATTAAGCGTGTGGTTTCTGTTTTTTTTTTTTTTTCAAATTAAGTTAGGGATAAGGCTGTCTCTTGTTTATCCCACGTAGAGAATATTTCACTGTTCACCCTAACCTGTTAGTAATATATTTGCAACAGACAACCCTCTAAATGGCGTGTCTATTCATTGGTCACTTAACGCTCTTAAGATTTACTCTTAGAATCTTTAGATTACATATCCCTATATCTACTCACCACCATCACCACCATCTTCTCATCCCGATCACCCCCCCTACATCTTCTCCCCAAGATCACCCCCATCTTCTCACCACCATTACCCTATCTTATCCCCACCATCGCCCTATCTTCTCACCACCATCACCCCATCTTCTCACTAACAACTCCCCATCTTCTCACCACGATCAATCCCCATCTTCTCACCACCATTACCCTATCTTATCCCCACCATCGCCCTATCTTCTCACCACCATCACCTCATCTTCTCACTGCCATCTCTCCATCTTCTCACCACCAACTCCCCATCTTCTCACCGCCATCTCCCTTATCTTCTCACTGCCATCCCCCCATCTCCTCAACAATATCACCCCATCTCCTCACCACCATCACCCCATCACCCCATCACCTCGTCACCATCACCCTGCCCACACACGCACTCAAAACGCAGCCATGGTAATTTTCTCCATTTACATTTTTTTTTTTTAACCCGTTTCAGAATGTTGGTTTATCAAGATATAAAATGAACACCAACCTCAAACTATTTACATAAACTACGTCATCTTTTTGTTACAAAATCAAAACGTTTTCAAGCCCATACCAATGGCAGTGGTAGAGCTGTCAGTGGTAGAGCTGTCAGTGGTAGAGCTGTCAGTGGTAGAGCTGTCAGTGGTAGAGCTGTCAGTGGTAGAGCTGTCAGTGGTAGAGCTGTCAGTGGTAGAGCTGTCAGTGGTAGAGCTGTCAGTGGTAGAGCTTGGCTCCATTTAAGACGGTTTATTTTTTAGTCTTGACCAGTGGCGTAGCGAGGGGGGGCAAGGGGGCATCATGCCCCGGGCGCTACTCACAAAGGGGCGCCAAATGATATATTTTACATATAATATTGTATGGTTTTCGAATGGGGGGGGGGGCGCTAAAAAGGTATTGTGCCCCGGGTGCGAGTTAAGCTCGCTACGCCACTGTTCTTGGATCTCTCTCTCCGGAACAACGCTCCCATCGTCGATTTTAAATCAAGCTTCTGTCGGGGCGACGCCGGCGTCGTTGCTCCATTAAAAACAAGTTTGTTTCGTTTCTTTTCTTAGCTACTTGTGACTTGTTTTTATATTACTTTTAATCAAGTATAGATTTAGAATGATTTCCCTTTGACTTTGATAAACATCCGGATTTTCTTTCGCACGAGTTTTTACATTAGAAGGATGGAGTGTTTCAAAGCGGTTGATTTGATTATCTATTTTAGTTTTTGTTTACCATGACCTGGCCCACCTGGCGATCGATCTAATAAAGGTAGAACATCTTACACTGATGACGATTCGGCCAGTGATTTTATGATTTCGGATGCAGAGGCTGAATCTGATGAATTGTATAAATAATCCTAGTCCTTGTAGTTAGTAATACTAGTACAGTAGTGACGAAAGTTTTGGATAGAAATAATAATAATGGACATGAAAATGATAATTCATCCGTTGATGAGCAACCAGTCCCCCCCCCCCTTTTTTCCCAGTTTAAGTGCCTTGTAGAAGAGCTAATACTTTTCCTGCTGTAAAAAATGTAGATTCTAATTGGAACTCTGCTGATCTTGGCCTTGGCCTTGGCCCTAAAACTGAGTTCAATCTCAGATTTTTACCTTGAGATTAAAAAAAAAAAGTGTGGGTGTTAATTTGGAGCTTGTGACTAGTAAAAGTAAGAGTAAATCAAATGAACTGACTAACTCCAACATTCAAGAGATCTATTTTTAGACACTGGAAACCTGTCACTAATTATGAGACCAACACATTTCGAGCAGTAACTACAATGTGGCGTAGCGAGGGGGGGCAAGGGGGGCATCATGCCCCGGGCGCTACTCACAAAGGGGCGCCAAATGGTATATTTTACTATAATATTGTATGGTTTTCGAATAGGGGGAACGCTAAAAAGGTATTGGGGGGGGACGCTAAAAAGGTATTGTGCCCCGGGCGCGAGTTAAGCTCGCTACGCCACTGGCTGTACTCTCGTCCATTTGTTCGTTACAATTGCCCACCGTCAGCGTGACGTGTACAGCCCGGTATGTCAAAATGTTTCAGAGAGAACGATTCGAAGTCCTTTTATCACTTTTCTCTATATGCTACAGAAAATAAGTATTAAAAAATAGCCTTTTATAAGCTCATAAGGCCAGAAAATAAGAGCAAATCTAGAAAAAATAAACCCTCAGAAATGTCAAACATTAACTTGCGGACAGATTAACGGAATATGCTGCGACCAGAAAAAAAAGGGGGAGAAATTAGAAAGTTACAGATCAGGCCCGTGGACATCCCTGTGCCATTGATGAAATTACCAGAGCAAAAGATGTGCCTATTAACTCCAAAAGGGACAGAGTGTGCAAATACTGTAGAATAGGCTGAACTGTATGCGTTTGTGCTGGACGTGAGTCAAATCCGCAAATCATAATGGATTGTTTTGAGGCTGACCATAGCTAAACCCTAATGAAAAGATATGACAAATTTTAATACATACAAGAATGCAGTGCAAATAGCTTCTAGTAGCAACAAATTGTTTCCAGTTACCAGTGAAAATATTTAGTTAGTTTTTTTTTCGGACATTTTTGTGTGTGGCTGTGACAATGGATACTGTGCTCTGGTGTTTCATTAAAAAAAAGTGATCTTTATTTTTTGTGATGTACATATGACATAGGGAAATAGTTCTGAAAGAAACAAATATATGGATTACAAATTTCTCTTTGGCTGACTACGAACGGGTGTTTGCGAACATTTGGTGAGTTTTTTTTAAAATTTAGTTTTTATTTTATTTTCCTAAAACGGTGGTTCTCAACCTGTGGGTCGCGACCCCTTGGGGGGGGGGGGTAGCACGACCCTTTTGCCAGGGGTCGCCTAAGACCATCTGAAAACACATATGCTCTAAAGTTATGAAGTAGCAAAGAATAATACTTTTTGTGGCTGGGGGTCGCCACAGCGTGAGGAACTGTATAAAAGTGTCATGGCATTAGGAAGGTTGAGAACCACTGTCCTAAAATCAAAATCCCATTTAGATATTACAATTAAACCTAATTCTGTATTGTCTGTAAAGAGCATGCATTCCCCTTTAATTACATACTATATGTAACATTTTCTAATGAAAAACCAAAAAATTATGAAGGTTTAGAGATAATATAGTACTAATAGTAGTGCATAATAATAACACATATGCAAAAATAGATAATTCCTTCGGAAAGAGGAAAAATAATTCCGGAGATAAAAAAGAATTAACTTCTGTGTGGGTTTAATTTTTCAATTTCCTTTTTTAAAAGATTGCACTAACCGATCTCCACTGAATACATGCCCAACACTAAGGAGTAATAACTCTTCCTAAGCGGTTTATCTGTGTAACACAAAACGACAAATATTGCATTCTGTTCAGTTTTGGCAGTGATTTACGCCAACGCCGGAAAAAATAAAAAAAAAGGCCGAGAGTTAGCACTATTTGGGTAACTTAGAGAGTCATCATTTTACACTTGAGGTGACGGCGGCCATTGAAACGTGTACCCCTGTACTTGACGGGGGCCTTACCTAAACGCAATCGCACCGAACATGACTTGAGTCGGTGCGCACACAATGCCACGCAAAACTCGTACAACTAAAAAAAAAAAGAAAGAAAAACCCGACGGCTCGAATTTTAAGCTTGTTCAAGATTATCGACCCTTGTTATTGTCGAGAAAAAAATAGCATTCAGTATATTTGTACGCACCGGGGTCAAGTTGTGATTTTTTTATATATTTTTTTTCAAGAATGTCAGGCGACGGTCCGCTCGGATCCACTCCGATTTCGAATACGAAACTGAAGTCTTTTTGAGGCGGTAATCGTTAGCAGTTCTGTAATCGCCGCGTGCGGAGGAACACGGCAATCCGTCTTGATTAATCTCCCCCTCCCGGTGTGGGTAATCGCGATGGTATCAGAGCGAAGGACACGGAAATTGTTCGTGTAGCTATCGGATAACCTGCCAGAGTGGCAGACAGTTTTTTTGTGCGTGTTTTTTGTTGTTGTTGTCCACACAGAAAAATAAAAATATGTCCACTTAATTGTTGCGCGTGACTCCAAGTGACCGACGTTGTATGCAGCGGCGTAGCCAGTGTCGGTGCCCGCGGAGGAAGACCAAAAGTGTTCCAGTCATCCCGTAAAATTCCTGCCCCTCCATATCAGAAAAAAAAAATTGCCACGTGAGGTGGACCATCCCATAGCGCCCCTTTCCTATACAATTGGTTATATCGTAGACATATTTTGATTAATTCTCACCATTAAAGAACTTGGGCTATATATACACAGCAGGTTATTTGAATGCAAAATATATGAAGTTTGACAATAAAAAAATATGACTTGCTGGTGGATTAGCCCTTATGTGGGACGAAGAGTCCAAAATTAAAGGACCGTGTGTGTGTGTCGTTTGCCGTAAAATAACAACAGGGATTTGGTTGTGGTCAAAATCAGAAACTAGAGTGTTTGAGGCAAAATAGAACAAGGCAGTGTTTGGCGTAAAAGAATTAAAATTAAAACTACTCAATGACTCCTTAAAATTATTAGTAGAGCTATTTCAAAACATGTAGATGTAGACACGCGTGTAGATGTAGGCACACATGTAGGTGTAGACACGCGTGTAGATGTAGGCACACATGTAGATGTAGACACGCATGTAGATGTAGACACACATGTAGATGTAGACACGCGTGTAGATGTAGACACGCGTGTAGATGTAGGCACACATGTAGATGTAGACACGCATGTAGATGTAGACACACATGTAGATGTAGACACATATGTAGATGTAGACACACATGTAGATGTAGACACACATGTAGATGTAGACACACATGTAGATGTAGACACACGTGTAGATGTAGACACACGTGTAGATGTAGACACATATGTGGATGTAGACACACGTGTAGATGTAGACACACGTGTAGATGTAGACACAGATGTGGATGTAGACACACGTGTAGATGTAGACACAGATGTGGATGTAGACACACGTGTAGATGTAGACACAGATGTGGATGTAGACACACGTGTAGATGTAGACACAGATGTGGATGTAGACACGCATGTAGATGTAGACACACGTGCAGATGTAGACACACGTGTAGATGTAGACACAGATGTGGATGTAGACACGCATGTAGATGTAGACACACGTGTAGATGTAGACACACGTGTAGATGTAGACACAGATGTGGATGTAGACACACGTGTAGATGTAGACACAGATGTGGATGTAGACACGCATGTAGATGTAGACACAGATGTGGATGTAGACACACGTGTAGATGTAGACACAGATGTGGATGTAGACACACGTGTAGATGTAGACACAGATGTGGATGTAGACACACCTGTAGATGTAGACACACGTGTAGATGTAGACACGCGTGTATATAAATTATTTTTTTTTAAACGTAAGAAAGCGTGCGTGTACGATGGTGTGCTGTATTAGTGCTGTATATCATGACCTCTTCTGTACACATACCCTGTACACCTCCCCTGTACAACTCCCTTGTACAACTTCCCCTGCACAACTCCCCTGTACAACTCCTTGTACAACTCCCCTGTACACCTTCCTTTGTACAACTCCTATGTACACCTTGCCCTGCACAACTCCCCTATACAACTCCCTTGTACAACTCCCCTGTACACCTTCCCCTGTACACCTTCCCCTGCACAACTCCCCTGTACAACTCCCCTGTACAACTCCCCTGTACAACTCCATTGTACAACTCCCTTGTACAACTCCCTTGTACTACTCCCCTGTACAACTCCCTTGTACAACTCCCTTGTACTACTCCCCTGTACACCTTCCCTTGTACAACTCCCCTGTACACCTTCCGCTGTACAACTCCCCCGTTCATCTCTCCTGAAGTCACCATTCCGCTAACGCGTATAACTCAATTTCTGGAGCCGTCAAATGTAAGATACGCATCTTTCTATTCATGTGATCCCTAAAGCCGCGGTGGCGTCTGGGTATCGCCGTGGCTCGTATTTCTCGTGGGGGGCCGGGGGTGGCAAGGGGTGGACGACTAATGGCGGCCACTTTGCGTCAACCGTTCTTGGTTCATACGGTTAATGGAGGTACGATCTTTGCTCGATTAAAAGCTGAGTACTCTTAGTGCGGGTGTCAAAAACGAAGTACACCGTGAAACCTTGAAATAACGCAAAAACCTTGAGATCGAAGCAAAGGATGTGCTATTTACAGGGATGTTGCTATTTGCAGGCAGAATTATATTCGCAGGTTTATCCAATGTTAAAAAAACAACAACACATCGTTCCGTGCCGGGGTGGAGTCAGTGCAGGGACAGCACCACCCCCAGTGCACGTCATTTCCAGGTTTCACTGTATTTCAGATGAGTGCATGTGCAGCGAGTAGCAAAATAACTAAATTTAGCAAGTCCAGAAAAGTAAGATCGGGGTTCATGTCAGCGCGCTAACAAAAGTCGCAACTGACCGTCTCAACTAAAGCTAAAGTCCTTTCATTGTTTTGCTACTTAATGGATTGAATGGGCTAAATGTTTGTAAACTTAATTCTTCAGTTTAACTAAAACAAACTACCTCAAATGACATCCGAAAAGCATTAGTCAAAATGGACCCGGACATCAGCGCCGCCATTCGCACCTGGGTCCCATTAGACTCAATTTGCGGTGGCGTACATTGGGGGGGGGGGGGGAATAAAACTAATTTGGATTTGTTGTTTAGTTCCTTATTTAAATGCATGTTTTTGGCAAAGTGATTTAAGAAGATGGGAAGTTCACGCATTGCCGCCGCCATTGTTCACAAAAACACTTCTTAGAAAAATTACAAAAGGTTCAAAACTCAGCTGCTAGGCTAGTTCTAAAGGCAAAAAAAAAAAAACATGATCACGTCACACCACTACTACATTCACTTCATTGGCTCCCTGTACAAGCACGGATTTACTATAAACTATCTGCTCTCTGCCACAACTTTTTCTCTCGGCTTCCTGCCCTTCGTATCTAACTGAACTTCTCTGTCTATTCACCCCTTCGACAGCTTCGCTCCTCCGCAGACGCGCGTATCCTTTCTGTCCCCAAGAATCGCACAAGAACATACGGTGAACAATCTTTCTCTTTCTGTGCCCCAAACAATCGAATTCTCTTCCACTACACATCCGCAATATACCAACCATCACAGCCTTCAAAACTGCACTCAAAACACAACTCTTTAAACTCTACTGTCCTGATTGATTCCCCCCCCCCCCCAACCCTTTCTGATCGATAAACGATGCTGCTGGGTATCGTCCATGACTTGATATCTAAATAGTTATGGAATGTGAGGAGTGAATATAGACCTACATTTGTTTTATTTAATTAATGTATGTTAATTTTTAAGTTCACAACTAAACTGTATGTACAGCGTAATGAGCCCAGCTCCAGGCTGGGGTACCGCGCGATTTAAAACTACTACTAGTGCGACTACTAATATATATATATACAAACATGGATCAAATTAACACTATTTTACAACTGGAAATGTGGCATGAAATGAAACGTGACCGATTGTTCATATTAGGTTTGTACTTAGTCGTGGACCCAGCAAACCCAAACACTGCGGCTGGGAAAGAAAGGGAGTTGGGGGGGGGGGGGGCCTCAGATATTGAAGGGTGTCCAAATTTGTGATGTTCAAACAAAATTTAACTATCACTCTATCACATTTGAATACAGGAGACACGGAACCGAGTCGGCACAGGGTGGGGGGGGGGAGAAGGGTTAGTGTCACGCGGCGGCTATGGGTTCGTAGTAAAATCACATGTGAATTCTTGTATTGACGTGAAAAAAAAAAGACATCCTATGTAAATTTCCCAACTGAAGCACGTACTAATGCACGGAGTTAAGATGCCATTGACTGATTTTGAACCCAACAACTCCACGCCGAAAAGCTGTTAGAACCCGACAACATGACACTGAAAGGCTGTTTGAACCCGACAACATGACACTGAAAGGCTGTTTGAACCCGACAACACGACACTGAAAGGCTGTTTCAACCCGACAACACGAAACTGAAAGGCTGTTTGAACCCGAAAACACGCACTGAAAGGCTGTTTGAACCCGGAAACATGACACTGAAAGGCTGTTTGAACCCGACAACACTACACAGAACGGCTGTTTGAACCCGACAACACGACACTGAAAGGCTGTTTGAACCCGACAACGCGACACTGAACGGCTGTTTGAACCCGACAACATGAAACTGAAAGTCTGTTTGAACCCGACAACACGACACTGAAAGGCTATTTGAACACGACAACACGACACTGAACGGCTGTTTGAACCCGACAACCCCACGCCGAAAGGCTGTTTGAACCCGACAACACGACACTGAAAGGCTGTTTGAACCCGACAACGCGACACTGAAAGGCTGTTTGAACCCGACAACACGACACTGAAAGGCTGTTTGAACCCGACAACACGACACTGAAAGGCTGTTTGAACCCGATAACACGACACTGAACGGCTGTTTGAACCCGACAACACGACACTGAAAGGCTGTTTGAACCCAACAACAAGACACTGAAAGGCTGTTTGAACCCAACAACCCAACACTGTAAGGCTGTTAGAACACAACAACACGACACTGAAAGGCTGTTTGAACCCAACAACACGACATTGAACGGCTGTTTGAACCCAGCAACACGACACTGAACGGCTGTTTGAACCCAACAACACGACACTGAACGGCTGTTTGAACCCAACAACACGACACTGAACGGCTGTTTGAACCCAACAACACGACACTGAACGGCTGTTTGAACCCAACAACACGACACTGAACGGCTGTTTGAACCCAACAACACGACACTGAACGGCTGTTTGAACCCGACAACACGACACTGAACTGCTGTTTGAACCCAACAACACGACACTGAACGGTTGTTTTGAGTCTAACAACACGAATCTGTTGTTGTCATTACAAATATTGATCTTTTTTTCACATAAAAAAATCTAAATGACAAGATTAGTCTAGTGTTATAATCTAAATGACAAGATTAGTCTAGTGTTATAATCTAAATGACAAGATTAGTCTAGTGTTCTAGATCGATTTTTGATGTAACCAACAGAAGGCTGGCTGTGACCCGATACCAATCATGATTGGTACTAAGAGATTGTGTCACAAACTGTAATGTGTTTCGGATTAGAGCGGGGTACCCTCAATTTAAACAAAAGTCCATGTTTTTTTCCTCGGACAATTTGTAAACCTTACACACGACCATTTGTTGCAAAGATCGGCTCCTTGGTCTAGTTTTAACACAGCCTGCAGTTCCATGCAAAGATCGGCTCCGTGGTCTAGTTTTAACACAATCTGCAGTTCTATGCAAAGATCGGCTCCGTGGTCTAGTTTTAACACAATCTGCAGATCTATGCAAAGATCTGCTCCGTGGTCTAGTTTTAACACAGCCTGCAGTTCTATGCAAAGTTCGGCTCCGTGGTCTAGTTTTAACACAATCTGCAGTTCTATCCAAAGATCGGCTCCGTGGTCTAGTTTTAACACAGCCTACAGTTATATGCAAAGATCTGCTCCGTGGTCTAGTTTTAACACAGCCTGCAGTTATATGCAAAGTTCGGCTCCGTGGTCTAGTTTTAACACAGCCTGCAGTTCTATGCAAAGTTCTGCTCCGTGGTCTAGTTTTAACACAGCCTGCATGCTATGCAAAGATCGGCTCTGTGGTCTAGTTTTGACACAGCCTGCAGTTCTATGCAAAGATCTGCTCCGTGGTCTAGTTTTAACACAGCCTGTAGTTCTATGCAAAGATCTGCTCCGTGGTCTAGTTTTTACACAGCCTGCAGTTCTGTGCAAAGATCTGCTCCATGGTCTAGTTTTAACACAGCCTGCAGTTCTATGCAAAGTTCGGCTCCGTGGTCTAGTTTTAACACAGCCTGCATGCTATGCAAAGATCGGCTCCGTAGTCTAGTTTTGACACAGCCTGCAGTTCTATGCAAAGATCTGCTCCGTGGTCTAGTTTTAACACAGCCTGTAGTTCTATGCAAAGATCTGCTCCGTGGTCTAGTTTTTACACAGCCTGCAGTTCTGTGCAAAGATCTGCTCCATGGTCTAGTTTTAACACAGCCTGCAGTTCTATGCAAAGTTCGGCTCCGTGGTCTAGTTTTAACACAGCCTGCATGCTATGCAAAGATCGGCTCCGTAGTCTAGTTTTGACACAGCCTGCAGTTCTATGCAAAGATCTGCTCCGTGGTCTAGTTTTAACACAGCCTGTAGTTCTATGCAAAGATCTGCTCCGTGGTCTAGTTTTAACACAGCCTGTAGTTCTATGCAACGATCTGCTCCATGGTCTAGTTTTTACACATCCTGCAGTTCTTTGCAAAGATCTCCTCCCCAAGCAACTTCTAGGCTAGTTAGTGTGTGCACAACATCTGGTTACCACCTTTGTGAGCTTGGATAAACAAAACAACAACATTTTCTTGAATCATACTCAAAGTCAAAGGTTATATTTGCGAATGGCCACAAGGCTAAACATTAAGATAAAAGCAGATTTAAAAAAAAAAAAAAGTTGTTGGTGCCTCTAACCTATTAAGTTAGACGGGGTAATCGACTTTCTTAATTCTCAGTGTGTAAACCTAATATTCATTGATATGAAATGGTGTCAGGAGCGACTTAACGACGGATACCAATTCGTACATTTTTGTTACACACTCATTCACTTATTCGTTCCTATTTCTTTCTAATAATGAGTTGGAAAAAAAAAAAAGTCTATTAGGAAATAATCTGAAATGTTGATGCTGACCAACTTTGGGGGTAGGGTGTTCTTCACAGTTCTCGTTTCAAGCTAAACGGCTGTTTGGTCTTTAGAATTTACATATTAAATGAAACACCTTTAGAGTAGATATTAAATGAAACACCTTTGAGTATAAGATATTAAATGAAACACCTTTAGAGTAGATATTAAATGAAACACCTTTAGAGTAGATATTAAATGAAACACCTTTAGAGTAGATATTAAATGAAACACCTTTAAAGTATATATTAAATGAAACACCTTAGAGTAGATATTAAATGAAACACCTTTAGAGTAGATATTAAATGAAACACCTTTAGAGTAGATATTAAATGAAACACCTTTAAAGTATATATTAAATGAAACACCTTAGAGTATAAGATATTAAATAAAACACCTTTAGAGTAGATATTAAATGAAACACCTTTAGAGTAGATATTAAATGAAACACCTTAGAGTATAAGATATTAAATGAAACACCTTTAGAGTATAAGATATTAAATGAAACACCTTTAGAGTAGATATTAAATGAAACACCTTTAGAGTAGATATTAAATGAAACACCTTAGAGTATAAGAAATTAAATAAAACACCTTTAGAGTATAAGATATTAAATGAAACACCTTTAGGGTAGATATTAAATGAAACACCTTTAGAGTAGATATTAAATGAAACACCTTTAGAGTAGATATTAAATGAAACACCTTTAGAGTAGATATTAAATGAAACACCTTTAGAGTAGATATTAAATGAAACACCTTTAGAGTAGATATTAAATGAAACACCTTAGATATGTACAAATTTCATGAATCATCTTCAAAGATTATTTTAAGCTTGCAATTATAAGAAAAAAAGCTATTTTAAATAAAAAATCGACACAAATGATCGCCTATGACGTCATCTTTCAACCTTTGGAAGAAAGCTGTCAGTCAAGTCAGTGGAGTCGTATTATCACCGCCCTTTTATAAATAGGATTAAGTTTTAAAAAATCTAACGACATAGAATTTTGATACTCAATCGTGTATTGATGAATTCGCGGAGGATGCTTGGAATCAACCAGACATGTTACTTCCCCTTATCTCACCACCCCCACCCCCCTTTTTTTTTACCCGCTGTATAAAACCCGTTGCTTGACGACAACAAAATGATCGGTTAGCTCCCTTTGTCAAGCCCGCCATTTTCCCCGTGGTTAGGCCGGGAAGTGGGGGTGGGGGGGGGGGAAACTCGGAGACCTTTAACCCCGTCTGCTTGCTCTAATGAAGTCACTTTTTTTTTATGAACAACAGACAAGTGGTGTCGCCTTACAGCCGATACAATCTATCCGTCATTTTGTATACTAGCCTCGTCCTCGTCAGGAAGTGCCGCTATCTATTCGGGCGATCAGATATTCCAATATGGCCGTCCGTCTTCCTTCGCCCGAGCGTAGTAGACCGATTTCTTATTTAATTTTTTTAATTTTTTTTTTTTTGGGGGGGGGGGGGGGGGAGAGAAATTGAATTTGCATCGATGGGACCGTGTGAAGAGCGGAGCGGCGCATTGAGAGATGGTTTTAGCCTTTGAAAAGCGGACATTTAATGCTATTTGATCGCTGTTGCCCTTATCGCTGTCATTCGTGTAAAAAGCATTTACGAATCAGAGGCTCGACAAGTTTCGGTGTATTACTTCCATAACGCTCTAATCTGATCAAATACAACACCATTTTTTGTTGTCGCTGTTGTTGTAAATTATAAAAGTATACACAGTTTTAAACAGAAAGTTTCGTTTCGTGTTGTTTTCCGTGATACTGTTTGAACAAACGTTTTACAGAAAAAGAAATCCTGATACGAAATCTCAAATCAGTATTATAATTTTACTGAACTCATACATGGAAAATATACCCCCCCCCCCTAATTTTTTTTTCTCCAAAACAAATAATAATAAAGAAATTAATTTAATCGGACGTTAAAGATATCTTTGATGGAATTCGATACAATTCTTTTTTTTTAAAAAACCAAAAACAATTAAAAAAACAGAAGTCTAGCCTTTTGGACAAATCTGCCAGGAGTTATCATTCCGGCCTTGGTTATTTTCTTTTTTGTTGTTGTTGTCTTTCTATCCCTTCCTATTTAGAAGTACAAGCCTCTCAATAACAGTCTGTCTACTATTGTCTGCCTTGACTTTGGACCCGCCCCCCTTCCCTTAATTATGGTCATTCGTCATTTTCAGCGGGGGGAAAAACCCCCCTGTCGAAACGTTCAAGTGTCGCTTCTGTCACCTTGCCGTGGTTCAAATTGTTGGCTTCAGTTCGTGCAGCATTGTGCTCGTGTCGTCTCGGTGCTAGAGGGTTGGCCCTGTACAGGATAACAACGGCCCATATAGCACCCACTTCCAACCGGACAGCGTGCGGGGGGGGGGGGGGGGGGAACGTTTGTACCCAGACGCTGTTAAGCTCCTTGTCCAAACACTCTGGCAGTCCTCAGAATTGAGGTGCAGGTCTCCAAATAACATATTTAAAGTTCGGGAAACTTTTTGTGAATTAAATTTTAAAAAAAAGGACGATTTCCTGAC
Organism: Omphiscola glabra; assembly: GCA_964017045.1. Lineage (NCBI taxonomy): Eukaryota > Metazoa > Mollusca > Gastropoda > Lymnaeidae > Omphiscola > Omphiscola glabra. Next base: position 5,358,506 of record OZ024804.1, on the reverse strand, counting down.
ATCAGATTAATGACTAATTCCTGACATCAGATTAATGACTAATTCCTGACATCAGATTAATGACTAATTCCTGACATCAGATTAATGACTAATTCCTGACATCAGATTAATGACTAATTCCTGACAGCAGATTAATGACTAATTCCTGACATCAGATTAATGACTAATTCCTGACATCAGATTAATGACTAATTCCTGACATCAGATTAATGACTAATTCCTGACATCAGATTAATGACTAATTCCTGACATCAGATTAATGACTAATTCCTGACAGAAACCTAAGGCAAAATGCCCGACAAAAAAAAAAAGACGAATTCCTGTCAAACAAACCAATGATTATTTCCTGACAAACAAACCAATGATTATTTCCTGACAAACAAACCAATGATTATTTCCTGACAAACAAACCAATGATTATTTCCTGACAAACAAACCAATGATTATTTCCTGACAAACAAACCAATGACTAACTCCTGACAAACAAACCAATGACCATGTGTTTGACGGTGAGTGTGAAAGATGAATGATACCAGTTAGAAACTCCGCCGAATAACTTATGTCAAAACTGCAATGTTTCCCAGTCACATCTAGACAACGACCCGTGCAGTTTAGTGTTGAAATGATACTTTTTAAGGATGTCCAGTGATTTCCAGTATTGTCCAGTGATGTACGGTGATGTTCGGTGATGTTCAGTAATGTGTTCGGTGATGTTCGGTGATGTTCGGTGATGTGTTCGGTGATGTTCGGTGATGTGTTCGGTGATGTTCGGTGATATTCGGTGATGTTCGGTGATATTCGGTGATATTCGGTGATGTTCGGTGATGTGTTCGGTGATGTTCGGTGATGTGTTCGGTGATGTTCGGTGATATTCTGTGATGTTCGGTGATGTGTTCGGTGATGTGTTCGGTGATGTGTTCGGTGATGTTCGGTGATATTCTGTGATGTTCGGTGATGTGTTCGGTGATGTGTTCGGTGATGTTCGGTGGTATTTGGTGATGTTCGGTGATGTGTTCGGTGATGTGTTCGGTGATGTGTTCGGTGATATTCGGTGATGTGTTCGGTGATGTGTTCGGTGATGTGTTCGGTGATGTGTTCGGTGATGTGTTCGGTGATGTTCGGTGATATTCGGTGATGTTCGGTGATGTGTTCGGTGATGTGTTCGGTGATGTTCGGTGATGTGTTCGGTGATGTTCGGTGATGTGTTCGGTGATGTTCGGTGATGTGTTCGGTGATGTTCGGTGATGTGTTCGGTGATGTTCGGTGATATTCGGTGATGTTCTGTGATATTCGGTGATGTTCGGTGATGTGTTCGGTGATGTGTTCGGCGATGCTCGGTGATGTCCAGTACTGTTATCGGCAGCCATTGTCACGGACCAGTTGGCAGGTCACTGTGTTAAAACTCTGTTTGCGCTTGCCTTATCAGTGTTACATATTCAACTATTGCTGTGTGTTCAGGAGATGATGGCAAAACCAGTATGTGAATGGTAAAAAGTTTTGTTCACAATATCTTTCTGCAATCAATAAAGATAACAATTTTTGAAAACGCTCACTGTCACTGCTGTCAAAAGCGCTCTGTTGCAACACATGTGTAATTTGTTCTCTCTTCGCTGAATAGAGATTTCCCCTACACATGATCCCAAAAAACTTTCAATGATATATCCGACTATAAGATTGTAGCATAAAAAGTAATTTTACTTTTGCTGTCTTGCATTTAGCGAATCAAAATTTGTAATTATTTGAAATTACTTCCCAAATCAAGGTGTGTCGGTATGAAGTTGAATCCATAGTTAATAGTTTTTAATGACGTCATACGACTGTCTCGATAGAACTGCCTATACAACTTCCTCCTTTCGGACAATGCACTTCCTCATATTAACAGTATTGGCTCAATGGTAATTTTTGTGACAAGCCAAGTGAATTTGTAAAAAAAAATTATTGAATGTACAAAAAGGTGTGTCCGAGGATTGACCAAACCCTTTGTATTCGTATTTAAACCACAATTCCTAGGTCACTGCCTCCCCAATTCCTTGGTCACTGCCTCCACAATTCCTTGTTCACTGCCTCCACAATTCCTTGGTCACTGCCTCCACAATTCCTAGGTCACTGCCTCCAAAATTCCTAGGTCACTGCCTCCACAATTCCTTGGTCACTGCCTCCACAATTCCTTGGTCACTGCCTCCACAATTCCTTGGTCACTGCCTCCACAATTCCTTGGTCACTGCCTCCACAATTCCTTGTTCACTGCCTCCACAATGCCTTGGTCACTGCCTCCACAATACCTTGGTCACTGCCTCCACAATTCCTTGGTCACTGCCTCCACAATTCCTAGGTCACTGCCTCCACAATTCCTAGGTCACTGCCTCCACAATTCCTTGGTCACTGCCTCCACCATGCCCTGTTCTTCTCCTCTATCATTCCATGTTCATCTCTTCCATCATTCCTTGTTCATCTCCTCCATCATTCCTTGTTTATCTCTTCCATCATTCCTTGTTCATCTCTTCCATCATTCCTTGTTCATCTCTTCCATCATTCCTTGTTCATCTCTTCCATCATTCCTTGTTCATCTCCTCTATCATTCCTTCTTCATCTCTTCCATCATTCCTTGTTCATCTCTTCCATCATTCCTTGTTCATCTCTTCCATCATTCCTTGTTCATCTCTTCCAGCATTCTTTATTCATCTCCTCCATCATTCCTTCTTCATCTCCTCCATCATCCTTTGTTCATCTCCTCCATCATTCCTTCTTCATCTCCTCCATCATCCTTTGTTCATCTCCTCCATCATTCTTTATTCATCTCCTCCATATTTCCTTCTTCATTTCCTCCATCATTCCTTCTTCATCTCCTCCATCATCCTTTGTTCATCTCCTCCATCATTCCTTGCTCATCTCCTCCATATTTCCTTGTTCATCTCCTCCATCATTCCTTGTTCATCTCCTATATATTTCCTTGTTCATCTCCTCCACCATTTCTTGTTCATCTCCTCCACCATGCCTTGTTCATCTCCTCCATCATTTCTTGTTCATCTCCTCCATCTTTCTTTGTTCATCTCTTCAATCATTCCTCTTATCACATCAAAAGTTTCCTCTTGACCTCCTCCTAGATCATCTCCCGACCTCCTCCTAGATCATATCCTGACCTCCTCCTAGATCATCTCCTGACCTCCTCCTAGATCATCTCCTGGCCTCCTCCTAGATCATCTCCCGACCTCCTCCTAGATCATCTCCCGTTTTTCTCATTTCACTGAAATGTTTAAGTATATTTCTTTCTCTCTCTAACCCCCCCCCCCCTTTTTTCCCCCACTGATTTGATGACGTACAACTCAGTTTCAGGCGCGAGGGCAGCACGTGACGAGCGTGTCACGGCTAAATATAGAAGACATTTATTGCCGGTTGGTTTTCATCGATTGAGTAAGGTGAACATAAACACGGGGGCCGCCCCTGAGATAAGTAAGATATAAACGAATCATTATATCAGGAGGGGCGCAGGCGGTGATAAGCCCGTGTTTATTGTCAGGAAAACGGCGACTGGAATGTTTAACATGTGTGGGTGTGTGTGTCTGTGGGTGTGTGTGTCTGTGAGTATAAAGGCGTGTGTCTGAGTGACGGTGTGTGGGGGTGTGAAAGTGTGAGTCCGTTTTTACTTGTTAAAAAATGGGTACCGGTATGTGCTTTAAAACATAAGAATCAGTGTATATATGTGTATGTGCGTGCGTGTGTGTGTGTATGTGTGTGAGTGTGAAAGTTGATTTTGATAATTTGACCATTATGCCTGCAGCAATTTGTAAATTTGATGGTGGGGTCATTGGAACAAGAATTAAAATTATTTTCCCTTATACTCGATATCCTTATAGATACCGGTTAACGGAAATTTGATCGAAAGAAATTACGTCGACAGAAAATTGATCGACGGAAATTTGATCGAAAGAAATTACGTCGACAGAAAATTGATCGACGGAAATTTGATCGAACGGAAATTTGGTCGAATCTTTTTTTCAGTTCACACGTTAAAATTTTCGTCAAATTCGTTTTTGAACGCACTATACTATAAAGTAAAACAAAATAATGCGTTCAAAAAGAAATTTGACGCAAAATTTTAACGAGTTAACTAAAAAAAAAGATTCGACCAAATTTCCGTTCGATCAAATTTGCGTCGATCAATTTTCTGTCCACGAAATTTCTTTCGATCAAATTTCCGGATGCGATAGATACCATTAGCTGGTTACATGTTGATATTTCATAAAATCTCGTTTAAAGAAATTTTCCACTTGGAAAAAAACACGAGTTCAGCCAGTACACCGGGTCTGTCAGACACAGTACACCAGGTCTGTCAGACACAGTACACCAGGTCTGTCAGACAATGTACACCAGGTCTGTCAGACAATGTACACCAGGTCTGTCAGACACAGTACACCAGGTCTGCAGACAATGTACACCAGGTCTGTCAGACAATGTACACCAGGTCTGTCAGACACAGTACACCAGGTCTGTCAGACAATGTACACCAGGTCTGTCAGACAATGTACACCAGGTCTGTCAGACACAGTACACCTGGTCTGTCAGACAATGTACACCAGGCCTGTCAGACACAGTACACCAGGTCTGTCAGACACAGTACACCAGGTCTGTCAGACAATGTACACCAGGTCTGTCAGACAATGTACACCAGGTCTGTCAGACACAGTACACCAGGTCTGTCAGACAATGTACACCAGGTCTGTCAGACAATGTACACCAGGTCTGTCAGACACAGTACACCAGGTCTGAAAGACAATGTACACTAGGTCTGTCAGACAATGTACACCAGGTCTGTCAGACACAGTACACCAGGTCTGTCAGACACAGTACTCTAGGTCTGTCAGACACAGTACACCAGGTCTGCCAGACACAGTACACCAGGTCCGTCAGACACAGTACACCAGGTCTGTCAGACACAGTACACCAGGCCTGTAAGATCCAGTACACCAGGTCTGTCAGACACAGTACACCAGGCCTGTCAGACACAGTACACCAGGCCTGTCAGACACAGTACACCAGGTATGTCAGACACAGTACAAGAGGCCTGTCAGACACAGTACACAGGGTCTGTCAGACACAGTACACCAGGCCTGTCAGACACAGTACACCAGGTCTGTCAGACACAGTACACCAGGTATGTCAGACACAGTACAAGAGGCCTGTCAGACCCAGTACACCAGGTCTGTCAGACACAGTACACAGGGTCTGTCAGACACAGTACACCAGGTCTGTCAGACACAGTACACCAAGGTCTGTCAGACATAGTACACAGGGTATGTCAGACACAGTACACCAGGTCTGTCAGACACAGTACACCAGGTCGGTCAGACAAAGTACACTAGGTCTGTCAGACACAGTACAACAGGTCTGTCAGACACGGTACACCAGGTCTGTCTGACACAGTACCAGGCCTGTCAGACCCATTACACCAGGTCTGTCAGACACAATACACCAGGACTGTCAGACACAATACACCAGGTCTGTCAGACACAATACACCAGGTCTGTCAGACACAATACACCAGGTCTGTCAGACAAAATACACCAGGTCTGTCAGACACAATACAAGAGGCCTGTCAGACCCAGTACACCAGGTCTGTCAGACACAGTAAAATAGGCCTGTCAGACCCAGTACACCAGGTCTGTCAGACACAGTACACCAGGCCTGTCAGACACAGTACACCAGGTCTGTCAGACACAGTACACCAGGTCTGTCAGACACAGTACACCAGGTCTGTCAGACACAGCACACCGGGTCTGTCAGACACAGTACACCAGGTCTGTCAGACACAGTACACCAGGCCTGTCAGACCCAGTACACCAGGCCTGTCAGACACAGTACACCAAGATTGTCAGACACAGTACACCAGGCCTGTCAGACACAGTACACCAGGTCTGTCAGACACAGTACACCAGGCCTGTCAGACACAGTACACCAGGTCTGTCAGACACAGTACCAGGCCTGTCAGACCCAGTACACCAGGTCTGTCAGACACAGTACATCGGGTCTGTCAGACAAAGTACACCATGCCTGTCAGACACAGTACACCAGGCCTGTAAGATCCAGTACACCAGGTCTGTCAGACACAGTACACCAGGTCTGTCAGACACGGTACACCAGGTCTGTCAGACACAGTACCAGGCCTGTCAGACCCAGTACACCAGGCCTGTAAGATCCAGTACACCAGGCCTGTCAGACACAGTACACAGGTCTGTCAGACACAGTACACCAGGCCTGTCAGACACAGTACACCAGGTCTATCAGACACAATACACCAGGTCTGTCAGACACAGTACACCAGGTCTGTCAGACAAAGTACACTAGGTCTGTCAGACACAGTACACCAGGTCTGTCAGACAATGTACACCAGGTCTGTCAGACAATGTACACCAGGTCTGTCAGACACAGTACACCAGGTCTGCAGACAATGTACACCAGGTCTGTCAGACAATGTACACCAGGTCTTTCAGACACAGTACACCAGGTCTGTCAGACAATGTACACCAGGTCTGTCAGACAATGTACACCAGGTCTGTCAGACAATGTACACCAGGTCTGTCAGACAATGTACACCAGGTCTGTCAGACACGGTACACAAGGTCTGTCAGACACAGTACACTAGGTCTGTCAGACACAGTACACCAGGTCTGTCAGACACAGTACACCAGGTCTGTCAGACAATGTACACCAGGTCTGTCAGACACAGTACACAAGGTCTGTCAGACACAGTACACCAGGTCTGTCAGACAATGTACACCAGGCCTGTCAGACACAGTACACCAGGTCTGTCAGACAATGTACACCAGGTCTGTCAGACAATGTACACCAGGTCTGTCAGACAATGTACACAAGGTCTGTCAGACAATGTACACCAGGTCTGTCAGACAATGTACACCAGGTCTGTCAGACAATGTACACCAGGTCTGTCAGACAATGTACACCAGGTCTGTCAGACAATGTACACCAGGTCTGTCAGACACAGTACACCAGGTCTGAAATACAATGTACACCAGGTCTGTCAGACAATGTACACCAGGTCTGTCAGACACAGTACACCAGGTCTGTCAGACACAGTACTCTAGGTCTGTCAGACACAGTACACCAGGTCTACCAGACACAGTACACCAGGTCCGTCAGACACAGTACACAGGGTCTGTCAGACACAGTACACCAGGTCTGTCAGACACAGTACACCAGGTCTGCCAGACACAGTACACCAGGCCTGTCAGACACAGTACACCAGGCCTGTCAGACACAGTACACCAGGTATGTCAGACACAGTACAAGAGGCCTGTCAGACACAGTACACAGGGTCTGTCAGACACAGTACACCAGGCCTGTCAGACACAGTACACCAGGTATGTCAGACACAGTACACCAGGTATGTCAGACACAGTACAAGAGGCCTGTCAGACCCAGTACACCAGGTCTGTCAGACACAGTACACAGGGTCTGTCAGACACAGTACACCAGGTCTGTCAGACACAGTACACCAAGGTCTGTCAGACATAGTACACAGGGTCTGTCAGACACAGTACACCAGGTCTGTCAGACACAGTACACCAGGTCGGTCAGACACAGTACACCAGGTCTGTCAGACACAGTACAACAGGTCTGTCAGACACGGTACATCAGGTCTGTCAGACACAGTACCAGGCCTGTCAGACCCATTACACCAGGTCTGTCAGACACAATACACCAGGACTGTCAGACACAATACACCAGGTCTGTCAGACACAATACACCAGGTCTGTCAGACACAATACACCAGGTCTGTCAGACAAAATACACCAGGTCTGTCAGACACAATACAAGAGGCCTGTCAGACCCAGTACACCAGGTCTGTCAGACACAGTACAATAGGCCTGTCAGACCCAGTACACCAGGTCTGTAAGACACAGTACACCAGGCCTGTCAGACACAGTACACCAGGTCTGTCAGACACAGTTCACCATGTCTGTCAGACACAGTACACCAGGTCTGTCAGACACAGCACACCGGGTCTGTCAGACACAGTACACCAGGTCTGTCAGACACAGTACACCAGGCCTGTCAGACCCAGTACACCAGGCCTGTCAGACACAGTACACCAAGCCTGTCAGACACAGTCCACCAGGCCTGTCAGACACAGTACACCAGGTCTGTCAGACACAGAACACCAGGCCTGTCAGACACAGTACACCAGGTCTGTCAGACACAGTACCAGGCCTGTCAGACCCAGTACACCAGGTCTGTCAGACACAGTACATCGGGTCTGTCAGACAAAGTACACCATGCCTGTCAGACACAGTACACCAGGCCTGTAAGATCCAGTACACCAGGTCTGTCAGACACAGTACACCAGGTCTGTCAGACACGGTACACCAGGTCTGTCAGACACAGTACCAGGCCTGTCAGACCCAGTACACCAGGCCTGTAAGATCCAGTACACCAGGCCTGTCAGACACAGTACACCAGGTCTATCAGACACAGTACACCAGGTCTGTCAGACACAGTACACCAGGTCTATCAGACACAATACACCAGGTCTGCAGACACAGTACACCAGGTCTGTCAGACAAAGTACACTAGGTCTGTCAAACAAAATACACCAGTTCTGTCAGACACAATACACCAGATCTGTCAGCCCCAGTACACCAGTTCCGAAAAAGCTTCTGTACGAAAATATTATGAGACAGAGGTTTGGTCAAAGGTTCTACACATTTATTGTTGGAACTATCGTTGACAAAAAGTTATAGTTTAATTTAACTCTAACAAAAAGTCTAAAAGTTGAAATAAGCCAATTAAGAACAATAACGCCCACCAGAACATATTTAACTTAAAGCAGGCCCCAATAATTTTTTTTTAAAGAGCATCGCTCTTCACGTGGCCAAACCCCCCTCCTACAGATTCCATTTTAAAACCCCAGTAAAAGCCGCCCCTTCCACCCCCCCCCCCAATTCCCCAAAATGGGTTCTTGTGGATCCATCACCTGGAGTTTATTGTCTTCCTACTGCCACTTACCTGCTGGTGTTTCACGCCTCGTGGTCACGTTTTACGGCCATTGGAATAATCAGTGCTGAGCTGGATGGGGTGCGTTTATGAGGTGTCGCTTAGGTCTGGTCTCCATCGGACACAAGTCATCTGCCTCGGGGCTTGTGGGGGGGAAGGGGCACCAGTCGCTCTTGGTTTCGAGATACGGGGGGTCAAGATATCTCTCCGTTGTTGCGGGTACCATACTATTATATGTGGGATGGGATTTTTTAAACTTTTGTTGAAGGTCTGTCTGTTGGGGTAATTTATGAATGGGGCAATAAGTAATTCACTAATGGAGCAATATGTAATTTATAAATGGTGCGATAAGTAATTCATGAATGGGCCAATAAGTAATTCATGAATGGGCCAATAAGTAATTCATCAATGGGGCAATAAGTAATTCATGAATGGGGCAATTATTAATTTATGAATCGAGCAATAAGTAATACATGAATGGGGCAATAAGTAATTTATGAATGATGCAATAAGTAATTCATGAATGGTGCGATAAGTAATTCATGAATGGTACAATAAGTAATTCATGAATGGTGCAATAAGTAATTCATGAATTGTGCAATAAGTAATTTATGAATGGGCCATAATTCATGAATGGGGCAATATGTAATCATGAATGGAACAATTATAATTTATGAATGGAGCTATAAGTAATACATGAATGAGGCAATAAGTAATGTATGAATGGTGCAATAAGTAATTCATGAATAGTGCAATAATTAATTCATGAATGGGACAATAAGTAATTCATTAATGGGGCAATTAGTAATTCATGAACGGGGCAATAGGTAATTTATGCATAAGGCAATAAGTAATTCATGCATGGGCCAATAAGTAATTTATGCATGGGCCAATAAGTAATTCATGAAATCCAGAGTGCAGAAGGTACACAACCAGGGGTGGCCAGCCCCCCCAAACATCTTCACTGGCCACTTAGCGGGTAACCGTTTCGCCGGTCGCACGTCATTACAACTACTATTGTATTGTTGCACGCCGGTCGCACGTCATTACAACTACTATTGTATTGTTGCACGCCGGTCGCACGTCATTACAACTACTATTGTATTGTGGCACGCCGGTCGCACATCATTACAACTAGTAATGTATTGTTGCACGCCGGTCGCACGTCATTACAACTACTAATGTATTGTTGCACGCCGGTCGCACGTCATTATAACTACTATTGTATTGTTGCACGCCGGTCGCACGTCATTACAACTACTATTGTATTGTTGCACGCCGGTCGCACGTCATTACAACTACTAATGTATTGTTGCACGCCGGTCGCACGTCATTACAACTACTATTGTATTGTTGTACGCCGGTCGCACGTCATTACAACTACTATTGTATTGTGGCAATAAACACTCAGGAAATGCTGATTAAAATTATTATGTCAATATTCTTTATTCACTTAATGAAATCCACAATAACGAGACAAAATATATGTATTGTAACACGATATTAATCTATTTCTATCTCACTCAAATTTTAAATATGCAGGTTCTTGGTAAATTGATTTGTTTTAAATGGTCAATTCGTTTTTTTGTCATGGCTCATACACCCTCGGGCCGACATACTGCACGTGGCGGGCTGCATCGCCCGTACTAAAAACGTAATGTGAGAGTGAGAGCACAAGTATAGGTATTTGGCGTATGAATGATGAAACAAATGGCCTCTTTCAAATTTTTTTAAACATGGGCACTTTACCATTTAATGTATCTGACATTCAGTGGCGTAGCGAGCTTAACTCGCACCCGGGGCACAATACCTTTTTAGCGCCCCCCAATACCTTTTCAGCGCCCCACCTATTCGAAAACCATACAATGCATGAATGCCCCTTGCCCACCCCCTCACTACGCCACTGCTGACATTAAGTACAAAAGATTGTGAGGATATGGAGGTTGTCTCTGACATTAGACCTTTTCATTAAGTACAAAAGATTGTGAGGATATGGAGGTGGTATCTGACATTAGACCTTTTCATTAAGTACAAAAGATTGTGAGGATATGGAGTTGGTATCTGACATTAGACCTTTTCATTAAGTACAAAAGGTTGTGAGGATAAGGAGGTGGTCTCTGACATTAGACCTTTCATTAAGTACAAAAGATTGTGTGGATATGGAGGCGGTAGTGTCGTGCCGATGGAGGCTGTGTGTATAGAGTTTAGGGATGTCGAGCGGGTGATGCCACTGTTGTCACTGTTACCTAGGTGACGCCGCTGTTACATGTAGAGGTTGACATGATATCTAGAAGGTGGCTCTCTTGAGAGTCAAACTATGATTATAAGGATGTTCAAGTGTCGTAAATAATCAAGATGATCCTTAATAACACTATTATCACCATACTTAACACAAACACATACAACAATGTTACATATACTCCTCTATCACAATGTCACATATACTCCTCTATCACAATGTTACATATACTCCTCTATCACAATGTTACATATACTCCTCTATCACAATGTTACATATACTCCTCTATCACAATGTCACATATACTCCTCTATCACAATGTCACATATACTCCTCTATCACAATGTCACATATACTCCTCTATCACATTGTTACATATACTCCTCTATCACAATGTTACATATACTCCTCTATCACAATGTTACATATACTCCTCTATCACAATGTTACATATACTCCTCTATCACAATGTTACATATACTCCTCTATCACAATGTCACATATACTCCTCTATCACAATGTCACATATACTCTTCTATCACAATGTCACATATACTCCTCTATCACAATGTCACATATACTCCTCTATCACAATGTTACCTATACTCCTCTATCACAATGTTACATATACTCCTCTATCACAATGTCACATATACTCCTCTATCACAATGTTACATATACTCCTCTATCACAATGTCACATATACTCTTCTATCACAATGTCACATATACTCTTCTATCACAATGTCACATATACTCCTCTATCACAATGTTACATATACTCCTCTATCACAATGTCACATATACTCCTCTATCACAATGTCACAAATACTCCTCTATCACAATGTTACATATACTCCTCTATCACACCATTACATATACTCCTCTATCACAATGTCACATATACTCCTCTATCACAATGTTACATATACTCCTCTATCACAATGTTACATATACTCCTCTATCACAATGTCACATATACTCCTCTATCACAATGTCACAAATACTCCTCTATCACAATGTCACATATACTCCTCTATCACAATGTCACATATACTCCTCTATCACAATGTTACATATACGCCTCTATCACAATGTTAGATATACTCCACTATCACAATGTTACATATACTCCTCTATCACGTCACATATACTCTTCTATCACAATGTCACATATACTCTTCTATCACAATGTCACATATACTCCTCTATCACAATGTTACATATACTCCTCTATCACAATGTTACATATACTCCTCTATCACAATGTCACATATACTCTTCTATCACAATGTCACATATACTCCTCTATCACAATGTTACATATACTCCTCTATCACAATGTCACATATACTCTTCTATCACAATGTCACATATACTCTTCTATCACAATGTCACATATACTCCTCTATCACAATGTTACATATACTCCTCTATCACAATGTTACATATACTCCTCTATCACAATGTCACATATACTCCTCTATCACAATGTCACAAATACTCCTCTATCACAATGTTACATATACTCCTCTATCACAATATTACATATACTCCTCTATCACAATGTCACATATACTCTTCTATCACAATGTCACATATACTCCTCTATCACAATCTTACATATACTCCTCTATCACAATGTTACATATACTCCACTATCACAATGTTACATATACTCCTCTATCACAATGTTACATATACTCCTCTATCACAATGTCACATATACTCCTCTATAACAATGTCACAAATACTCCTCTATCACAATGTTACATATACTCCTCTATCACAATGTTAGATATACTCCACTATCACAATGTTACATATACTCCTCTATCACGTCACATATACTCTTCTATCACAATGTCACATATACTCCTCTATCACAATGTCACATATACTCCTCTATCACAATGTCACATATACTCCTCTATCACAATGTTACATATACTCCTCTATCACAATGTTACATATACTCCTCTATCACAATGTTATATATACACAAACCTCTCTCTTATTATAAGGGGCGTCCATTAAATGCGTCAACAATTTTAAGCAATTTGTGACACCCCCCCCCCCCCACATTGTCAACAACTTTGTCACACTTTCATTAGCCCCCCCCCCTTTTTTTCAAGTAATTATGTCAACATTTTTATAACCCCCCCCCCACCCCCCTTAAAAAAAACAAAAACCAACAACAACAAAACAATGAATTATAATATCAATAAATATATAACTTGTCTGCAGCTGACTTTGTGCTGATCTATTTTAATAACACAAAATTGTAGGAAAAACATCTATTACACCTTTAGCTTGTTAATCAACAAGTAAAAAAAATTTTACATTAAATTTTATAATGCAGAATCAATGAAAAGTTTGTTAAAGACTAAATATCATTGTCTGTGGAAGTATAAACATGATTATTGTCAGTATAGCTAACAGTTGTAGCACAGTTTCTAGCTGCTGTCATCTTCCCAGGGAGTAGCCAGGTGTTGCTCTATCGTAACAATGATATTATATATATATATGAGGATTTAAATATAGTTCTATCTATATGGTACTTGTAAAGAATATCAAACTGCTAACTGCAGAAGTCCTGTGATGACTCCTTTAACAAGCGCAACCTAAAAAATGTATCAAGTATGTCTGACATCACCATGCTGTTTGTAAACAAGGGACGTAATCCACCAAATACGACGTCAACAGTTGTCTTGCCTTTCAGTGCCACGAGCTACGTCACTCATCCCTCCCCTCCGACACACACCCCCCCCCTCCCGCCATGCTGCCAACCTTTTCACTGACTGCATTTCATGTCCGCACTGTTGTCATGGATACCTGGTAGATACTAATAAGTATGATAGTAATAAAAAAATGTAACGGAAATAATCATGATTGTAATAATATTTGTGATGATTCAACAACAACTAATACTACAACACCTGTTATTTAAAAAAAAAAAAAAAAAAAAAAAAAAAAAATTCTATGCACCAAACGCACTTGCGATATTTAAAAAAACAAAAGAATCTCATTTAGTGCAGCTATCGGGAATTTTATTTCGTTAAATTAGTGTCATCATAATATTTCCTTCATCTTCTACTTCTACTTGAAAAAACAGGAAAAACTGATTTCAGAGGGAAGTGGATTAAAATTTTAATAGAATTTGTTGTTGCTGGCAACGAGTCTATGTGCCGAGTTTCAGCTCGATGGGTTGACGGGAAGTGGGTCAATTAGCGAGGTTAATATAAAGGATTTAAACATGATAGTGATAATAGCAATAATTATTCTAATGATAATAGTCATAAATATGATAACACTAATGATTAACGTTAGCTTAAAGCGTGATATATCCAAAGACATTGCACGATTTTGGGAATTTAAAATGTAAAATAATTGCTAAAACATAAAATATACCAATAAAAAATATTCATAACCAGGCCATATGCACCGTTTAGAATTTAAAATGACAAGAATGTGCAGTACATTTGCTTTTAATTGACATTTTTTAAAATTATTACTCTTTAAGTAGGGGCCCTAAAAATATAGAAGAAGACGTAGAAATTGCGTTTATCATTGTTTGAGTACAAGATCATCCTGTTTAGTGAATGTATTAATCAAAAGAGGGATGCACGATTTTTTCATGCATAATTAAAAAAAAAAATAACAAATAACAAAACTTTACCTCCACTTGAGCCGATGAAAGGCTCGGTGATAAGGCCGATAGATTAGACCCCCCTCCAGTGCCCCTCCGTACCTATGCAGGGCCGGTGGTGGGCTATGCCTACGTGGCCGATAACCCCCCACTGTCACTCCTGCTGCTGTGGCCTCCCGACATTTTAATTATCACCTCCTCGACGTATGGAGTGCACCGTGACGTCACGTCTCTGCCAGACGTTACATGGCGGTCTGCACGTATCTTGGATGCCATTGGGCGCGTGCGCGGTGCTCTCAGAATGCGAGGTCATTCCTTTTTTTTTGTTTTTTTTTGTTGTGTTTTTGTTGTTGTTGTTAATGCCAGGATGCAGAGTTGAAGTGTTTACAAGATGGCGGTGGATTTTGTTGACTTTAAGGTCCAAGATACATTTTTTTTTATGCTTGTTTAATTACAGAGTTTATTTTTATGTGTTTGGCGTAAGGGGGGGAGCGCTTGCCGCCTTCTTGTTAAAAAAAAAAGGAAGGAAAAAAACAAACAAAACAAAACAAAAATAATAATAATAAGACGTTGATGAAAAGTTTAATGTGTTATTGAGCGTCCTACTGCAGTCGCCGAACAGATCCAGGTCGATGCATTCAGGGAGTGGACGCTGTTTCAGAGCCGGGTGGTAAAAGAAAATGTCCAGACGTGCGTATACTAGACTCTGCCCATAACTAGGAGGTGCCCATAATTAGAATGTGTCTATAACTAGGATGTATCCATAACTAGTTATGTGTCCATAATTAGAAGGCGTCTATGACTAGGGTGTATCCATAACTAGGATGCGTCCGTGACTCGGATGTGTCCATAACTAGGATGTGTCCATAATTAGAATGTGTCTATAACTAGGATGTATCCATAGCTAGGATGTGTCCAAAAACTAAGATGTGTCCGTAACTAGGATGTGCCCATAGCTAGAATGTGTCCATATCTAGACTGTGTCCATATTTAGACTGTGTCCTTATCTAGACTGTGCCCATAACTCATAGACTGTGTTCATTTCTAGACTGTCTCCATAACGTATAGACTGTGTCCATTTCTAGACTGTGTCCATAACTTATAGACTGTCTCCATATCTAGACCATGCACATACCTAGACCGTGTCCCTAACTGTAACGTCCACAGTTTCAACTATACAACATCAACTTTGTTTACCATCGTAACCGCCTGGTAACCGTGTTGAACGTAACCCGGAAAGCCTGGCGTGACGCGAGTCACTCACAGCTCTGATGACCCTTATCGTGTGACTCTTATCTGGGTAGTATTCCATCACTCTGATTAGCGACGTCTAAATCTGGGCTACCCGTCCTGTCGGGGGCTACTTGGGCACCTTTTCACTCGCACTCAAACACGCAGATGATAATACTAAGGTGCCTTTTTAAAAAATCTTTTAAAAATTCGACGTTTTTCTTTCTTCGAACCCCCACCCCCTTTTTTTTTTCTTTCCTTTGTTGCCTCTTCATTTCAAAGCTGATATCACCTATCAAAAAAGTGACATTTGACAAAATGAGTTTGGAATTTCCTGGCTTTCATGGATATTTAAAAAAAAATAAAAATTGTTTAGTTATTTTGTGTGAACTTTTTGTTGTATGTTATAATAGAGGTGCAGTAATGGACTGTGCCCATACATCTACGTGAACATCACACGGGCATTAATGAACTGTGCCCATACATGTACATGAACATTACATGGGCATTAATGAACTGTGCCCATACATGTACATGAACATCACACGGGGGCATTAATGAACTGTGCCCATACATCTGCATGGACATCACACGGGGGCATTAATGAACTGTGCCCATACATCTGCATGGACATCACACGGGGGCATTAATGAACTGTGCCCATACATCTGCATGGACATCACACGGGGGCATTAATGAACTGTGCCCATACATCTGCATGGACATCACACGGGGGCATTAATGAACTGTGCCCATACATCTGCATGGACATCACACGGGGGCATTAATGAACTGTGCCCATACATCTGCCTGCATGGACATCACACGGGGGCATTAATGAACGGTGCCCATACATCTGCATGGACATCACACGGGGGCATTAATGAACTCTGCCCATACATCTGCGTGAACAGTATACGGCAATCGTACAAGCACAGATACGTCAGTGACATAAGAAAATAATGACACAGGCCAAGATGACAACGACATAGCTCACCTTAATGAAGGTGCTAGTACTCTCTAGTAGGGCACAGCTACGACGATACCAAAATGTAACTTCAAGATAGCAAGGGGAGGTCGACGAAGGTGAAAGTTGGCGTTCCGCCCCTGGCTACTTGTTTTTCCACCATATAGAGACAACATTGTGAAACAACTGAATTTAAAAAAAAAAATGTCGCTCCTTAGCCCGGTTTTGGGGGGGGGGGGGTGTTGTGTCTGGAATCTTAGCATATCCCTGGATGGCAGTAATTCTATGGCTCTACGACCAGGGCAATCACGTTCTAGCCTCGCGCACTGCATACATAAATGTCAAAGCACATATTTTGGTGCGACGTTGTATATTAAATTATAGACATGGACTAGTCACACTTGATAACTACTGACTTATGAAGTGGAATGTAAATACCTTGTAGTAAAGAAAAAAAAATTAAAAAATGTGGTGCCTTTCTCCGACGGGGGAGACTGTGTGGGGGTCCGTTTAGTTACCCGGTAACGATACCCGCCTGTTACGCCTTCGTACTAACATCTGTTATAAGGGATGACGTATTTTAAGACGCTTTGCCCGCCTTCCACGTGCATGACCTCTTTCAAGTCGGTCCTGTGTTGGGGCGGCTAGAAAAAATATCCCTTTGTTGATACTTTTGTTTACTATCGTCCGTTTCTGTGGAACAGGATCGAACGATCTAGAGAATGCGGGAAGCAGTAAGACTGCGCATTCCATTTCCAGAAAGATCATATGAAACTGGGTATAAAAGGGATAAGAATAAATGACGAGAGAGAGATTTTCCTTTCCTTGATTACGAGGCATGCTATGTGTCATTATACTTTGTTGTGTGTAGAGATTTTATTTTCCTCGTACAATTTTGTGCTCATTGTATTTTGATATACTGTACCGGTACCAGCAAATCTGTAAGTTTATAATTTCAATCATATTTCACTTGCTGTTATTATTTAATTGAAGTTCACAAATTAAAAAGTTATTAATTGTAATTAGCTCTGGCCTTGATTGTCGTTTTATTTGGTATTATTTTTAAACGTTGGTATCGTCCTTTATTATGGACTGTTTCTAGAACGAGCCATTGTCTAAAATTAAGAGATTAAATTCTCCAATAATAACGGTCCGTACTAACATCAATTTCGGAACAAAAAATAATATTAGTTCTAGGATGACAATGAATAATTCCCTACCAAATGTTCTGATGTGTCACAAAAAAAGGCATCCCTGGCGAAAGACGGCACTCAGTCTTCACCACACTTCTAAAGTGCATGTCGAAACCTTAGTTGTTCATTTTTACTTCTAACGGTAATCTATATACTTTTAAAAATTTTGACCTAAGAAAATCGATTTACTTTTTTTTTTTTTTTTAACACGCGGGTATCTGTGACAACTGAGGTATACTTTTTTTTACATACGATATCTGTTCTCACCACACTTCTAAAGTGCCTGTCAAAACCTTAGTTGTTCATTTCTACCTAAAACGGTAATCTATATACCGGTACCGTACTTAAATATTTTTTTTTAACTAAGATAATCTATTTACTTTTTTTTTTTTACATTCCGGTATCTGTGACGACTAAGATGTCCTATTTAAATATGGTTATCTGCGTATGTAACAACTGAGATGTCCTATTTAAACACGGGTATCTGCGTATGTGACAACTGAGATGTCCTATTTAAACACGGGTATCTGCGTATGTGACAACTGAGATGTCCTATTTAAACACGGGTATCTGCGTATGTGACAACTGAGATGTCCTATTTAAACACGGGTATCTGCGTATGTGACAACTGAGATGTCCTATTTAAACACGGGTATCTGCGTATATGACAACTGAGATATCCTATTTAAACACGGGTATCTGCGTATGTGACAACTGAGATGTCCTATTTAAACACGGGTATCTGCATGTGTGACAACTGAGATGTGCTTTTTACATACGGGTATCTGCGTATGTGACAAATGAGATGTGCTTTTTTTACATACGGGTCTCTGTGACGACTAAGATGTATATTTTAAGGAAAGGAAATCAAGAATTTCTATGACCAAGCGAGGCCCGTGTGTGGGGGGGGGGGGGGGGCAAGACCAAGGAGGACAGGCCAGAGGGGGTAAGAGTGAGCCGGAATCAGTTGCAACGAATGCTTTTTTAAAAAAAAACAACTTTAATACCAAAAGTGAGGGGGGAAGGGGGCGGGGGTTATTCCATTGGGCTGACCACCGTATCTTTGACACATTCAAGGGCGTCGTATCAAGTGGGCGAGATGTTTTGGGATGGGTCGCGATTGTGGGGGAGAGGGTCGGGGTCGCGTGGAGCGGGTAACTGTTAAAGATAGCATCGACGGAACGGGGTATTCTTCCTTTTTTCGTTGTCGTCTGCGTGATCGTCTGCAAATCTGTTGTTGTCTTCTCCTTCGACGGATGACTGCACATTTCGCA
The DNA here is from genome assembly GCA_964017045.1 of Omphiscola glabra. Lineage (NCBI taxonomy): Eukaryota > Metazoa > Mollusca > Gastropoda > Lymnaeidae > Omphiscola > Omphiscola glabra. Next base: position 5,338,946 of record OZ024804.1, on the reverse strand, counting down.
AAGAAGATCCGTTTTCTCGTGTTAGCCATGATGGCCTGTCCTATAAAAATAGGTCTTGTACACTTTATACCTTTGGTCTTTATAAATTCTGTCTTTTAAGGGAAAAAACCCATAATGATATAATTTGCTCAAATTCAAGTACCAACAATTTTTTGGGAACGTAAATTAGCAGTGATGGATTGATAGGTTTTGGCTCATTGGTTGGTATTTGTAGATTGGTAGATTATATGACGTAATCGATTTATTGGTAGATATGATACATCACACCATTGATTGGTAGATATGATACTTCACACCATTGATTGGTAGAAGATATGATACATCACAGCATTGATTGGTAGATATGGTACATCACACCATTGATTGGTAGATATGATACATCACACCATTGATTGGTAGAAGAAGATATGATACATCACAGCATTGATTGGTAGATATGATACATCACACCATTGATTGGTAGATATGATACATCACACCATTGATTGGTAGATATGATACATCACACCATTGATTGGTAGAGTTAGATATCAAATTGATTCCTAGATACGAATCATCATGTGTCTGATCTTACATTACTCAACAATTGTAATTTGTAGATAATTTAATACACAAACAAAACACACAATCTCAATATAAAAAACGATCAATATTTTATGCTTGGGAAGACAAATTCTTTAATTGTTTCGTTTACAATCTAAAGTAATATCTCAACACAAAGAAAAGAAAAAACATAAATTTTCAAATAGAATGATCCGAATAATATAGAAGTTTTTTTACCCCCCCCCCCCCCCCGGATATCTTGCAAGTCTTTAGAGCAAAAATATCATTGAAAAAAAACAATAATGGTAATAATGATGATATAATAAACAAGGTCGGTGCTATAAAGTTCTATTTGTGCTAGTGGTAATGTCAAATTTTGGTACCGTATTTAGTTTACATCGACGAAGTGTTCAGCTTTACTGATCAATATTTGCATATTACGTAAATCTCCAAAAAAAATTAGTTCTTAGAACATAGCACAAGTGGAACGTTTCTGTACACAATATTTTTATATATATATGTGTGTGTGTGGTAATTTATGTACACATTTCAATGGTAATATATTGGACTGAAAGTCAGATTAAATACACAATTTAAAATACATTTTAGTTAAAACACTCAAACCATCCTCTGCTTCAGATCTCCAATTTGTTGCACACGATAGTTTTATTTCACCAAGACGCGCACCTCCCAAAGACGCGCACCTCCATAAGACGCGTACCTCCCAAAGACGCGCACCTCCCAAAGACGCGCACCTCCCAAAGACGCGCACCTCCCAAAGACGCGCACCTCCCAAAGACGCGCACCTCCCAAAGACGCGCACCTCCCAAAGACGGGCAGCTCCATAAGACGCGTACCTCCCAAAGACGGGCACCTCCCAAAGACGCGCACCTCCCAAAGACGGGCACCTCCCAAAGACGGGCACCTCCCAAAGACGCGCACCTCCCAAAGACGTGGACCACAGCGGTGTTGAAGGTATGTATTACGTCACCGAGTCCAACATCGCGACAGATCTGAACCAGCTGAACATCGAGCGTAACACAAATCAATGGATTGGGTCAGCGGCTCTCAACCTGAGCTCCGCGGGTGCCCGCCACTTCTCGGGAGCTCTGCAGCCGCTCCGGGAAAATACAACAACTCCCTAAACACCGTTTAACGTGTAAGACGTAAGGTGGGGCGTAATGGGTTTCTCCCGTAGCTATATTTATTCTCATTGGGGTCAGCGAGGCGAAAAAACAAACAAAACCTGGAATTGGAACAATTCCGCAGTTAAATAAATGTCGGAATTCTTGTAATGCTTCTTTACACTTTACAAGTACTCTTCAAAATACGGCATGTAACCACAAACATCTCCCCCCACATCTCGTCGAATCCACACCCACACTTGAAATTACCAGAAGGTACACACTTTTTTTTATATCCCCCCCCTCAAAAAAAAATAAACCCACACATTACACCTCATTCACCCACATCACATCACATCACAATGGTGCCAGATTTCATCAAATGCCACGTTACCAACCACATACCCACACGGCACAGCGGGCAGAACAGTTTGGGTCCTGGTACAAACGTGCGTGCTTTTACATACAGCTCATCGTAGAAACGAGTCGTACGAGGTGAATGGTCGTGTCCGTTAATGCAATATATTTCAAACTTACGGTTAAGTTCGTTGGTTTGTGTTAGCTTTGCCGTGTCACAGTGAACGTGTGTATTGACAGCTTAAAGATTTGACCCGATAGGATTCAGTACCATATTAAATGACGTTGTTTATAACAGCAATCAGAATACATAAATCCTCTACGTAGCCATGTCACTGACGCTACCGGATGGCGTTCATCTCACTAAATAAAATTCCCGATGAATGCGCTAAATGAGATATTCCTAAAAATTACGGCAAGTGCGCGCAGTGTGCAATGTTTTCTATTGTTTTACGGAAATAGCTGGAGTATAATGAATCTGGGGTGTACGTGGGGGTGGAACATTGAGAATATTAATATAGTTCAGGGGCGGGGGCGTACCGAGAGGGGAGGTGGGGGGTGTTTGTCACACTAAAGGGGAGTCGTATGAAATGCGTTAATTTAGTCCATGTTTTGTTCAGTAACTTCAGTAGATGAAGAGTTCACACATTCAGGCCGCCATTGTTTATTGCTGGCCGGGGGGGGGGCGCCTTCAGCAAGTAAAAATTACATTTTCAATGCATTCTATGTGAACTAATGCATTGTATGAATTTTCCCATGTTAAAACATGTATAATTTTGAAGCTTGATATTAAACAAAAATTTAATCACCTGTGTATCATTAATATGGGTAGACTCACAATTTCCCAAAATCACCCCCCCAACCCTTTTTTTTTCCCCACACTCCACAGACACTTTTTCCTGCAGCCTTCTATTTATTTATCTAAGATTTTATTACATTTAAGGCCGTTATTTACATCAGCAAGGTTTGAATCAAGTATTTTGGTATGTTTACAATGCTGAACTCTTTACATGAGACAACTTTGGTGACTCTGATATTTTGTTTAGCTATAGATAATATTTACCAGCCTGTGAGGATGTGTGTGGGGGTGAATATCTTTCGCTGGAATCACCGCCAGCCTGCGAAGATGTGTGTGGGGGTGAATATCTTTCGCTGGAATCATCACCAGCCTGTGAGGATGTGTGTGTGGTGAATATCTTTCACTGGAATCATCACCAGCCTGTGAGGGTGTGTGTGCGGGGGTGAATACCTTTAGCTGGAATCATCACCAGCCTGTGAGGGTGTGTGTGGGGTGAATATCTTTCGCTGGAATAATCACCAGCCTGTGAGGGTGTGTGTGTGGGGTGAATATCTTTCGCTGGAATCATCATCAGCCTATGAGGATGTGTGTGGGGTGAATATCTTTCGCTGGAATCATCACCAGCCTGTGAGGGTGTGTGTGTGGGGTGAATACCTTTCGCTGGAATCATCACCAGCCTGTGAGGGTGTGCGTGTGGGGGTGAATACCTTTAGCTGGAATCATCACCAGCCTGTGAGGGTGTGTGGGGGGTGAATATCTTTAGCTGGAATCATCACCAGCCTGTGGGGGTGTGTGTGGGTACATTCCCTCTTCCATCATTTCCTGAGAAGTAAAAATCATCTGTCAATTTTCTCATCATTTTTCTCAAAAATATCATATAAATATATCCTATATTCACCGTGTCTTCAACAAACGCCAGGAGAGACAACATTTGAAGCAGCATTGGTTAATATATAAAAATATGAAGTGTTGTGCGCATTTGAAAGGCTTTTTAAACGCTGTTTTAAACACAATATATATGTAAGGAATATATCTATAATTTAAAGTCAGTAATTCATGTAATGTATTCATGATCATGTCAAATACTGAAATCTCACAGGCTCTAAAACTTGAAATGCGAAAGGCTCTATTGAAAAATGTCTTGTTCATCAGTATAGGTCCCACCGTCTATGGTACCAAGTATATAGTACCAAGTATATGGTACCAAGTATATGGTACAAGCATACATATGTAAATTTGCGTCCCTTTTTTGTTTTGTTTTTGTTTTGAGAACATGATAAACGAAATTGCTTATAGAATTCGCTTTCCTCGAGTGATTAAGCAAAGAATTATTGTGTACTCTTATATGAAAGGTGTAACTTCAGGAATCTATATTGGTAGCAGTTCTCAAACAAAGTGACTTGACACCCGCCTAATTAAGATTTTACATTATATTTGACAAAGTTGAACAATTTACGTCATTTGGTTGTGTTAAACCTTAAAGGCAGCCTCTGTAAACTTGAGGGAAATGAATCCGTCCACAAGAATTCTCCTTCTGAGTGATGATGCTGTTAAGCCCTTACATCCCACTGAGAATCAATGAAAACTGGTGGCATCTTCCGGTTTGCGATCAGAACCTTGTTATGGCCCTTTTCATAAACTTTTCATCATTTTCACAAAACGCTGTCTCTTCTATATATTGACGAGAATGTCGATACAGCTTTTTAAAAATAATTTGTCTAATGCAAAGGCGTATGCCAGCGAGCGAATATCATAGGCGTATGTCACGAGGGCGTTTCTCACCACCATAATATTTAACTCACTAGGCCTTATATAGATATATTTTTCAACAAATCTTTTTAGGGGAAGAGTCAGTATTGACGAGGCCCGAATTTGAGAAGCTGATTTAACTTTAACTAGAATCGTCACTAACTTTGATGGTCGAGTGGTTGTACAGGCCCTGCTCCATGAGCTGCAGAGCGAGCGGGTTCCTCACCCCGACGGACTTCTTGATCTTGGCGCGCTTGTTCTGAAACCAGATCTTGATCTGGGACTCCGTTAGCCCGAGCTCGTCCGCCAGATTCTTTCTCCTGGTTTCCGTCAGATACCTGTCGATGGATCGAGTCGGACATGTTAAGAGCCAGTCAAGAGAGAGAAAAAAGAAAAGAAACACAAAGTCTGCCTACGGCGTGCACGGCCGCTTGTGAGATGGGACCCAGGTAGATGTTGTGAATGAAAGCTGTGTGGGAAAAGGTGGTGGTGTAAATTTACGTACACGTTTCATCGTTAAACGGAAATTGAAATTCAGTTCTACTAATTTCTCATTTTAGCTTTCAAGGAAAATAAATGAAGGACTGCGTTCAAGAAGTGTGTGGGGGAATAGTAGGGACAAGGTGTGTGGAAGATTGAATCGAAATACAGGGCAATAAGATAAGAACGTTTCGGCGAAGAGCCTTCCTCTGCAGACGGGACAAATGAAAATACGACAATAAATGAAAACTGTAGTTAAAAACTTAAGTGATCGCAATTGTCATTGGCACAGCTTTGGAATGCTTAAAATCTAAGTGCATCTCTTGTTGTGTTTATATAAGAGTCTGTAGTATGCGGCTCAACACTTTAAACAATTTTAATGATCAGCGACTACCCAAAGCTTAAAGTTCACCAATTAAGTCATTTCTGCCACTAAAGGAGTTCATTAATGGACGATGCCTACACTAGAAAGATACCTCAGATGTCTTGCGTGTTTAAATTGTTATGGAATTGTAAATGGTTGTCTTGGTTAATATATGTATTTATGTAAGTGTTGAAAATGAATATGTACAATGCAATACAAAAACATGTTCATCTATTTGGATCAATAAAATAATCGTATCTTATCTTATCTTATCTTAATAATTAATAATTTTAGTTACAGCCAAATACTCAAATACAACTACACAAATTCAAAAGACTGCTCATAAATTCATACATTTTGTAAGAAAGAGAAATCGAAATTAAAAATACAAAAAAATGAAATAGAAACAAAAATAGATAGAAATAAAAATAGTTGGCAATAAAAGTAGATAGAAATATAAATAGATAGAAATACTGAATTAGATAAAAATAAAAGTTCACGTTCTTCTTCCATCCAATTAAAAAATAAATTTATATCAATATTTTAAAAAAATAAGAAAAATAAATTTAAAAAAAAAAAAAGAAAGAAGAAAAGATGACTTGTTGTTAAAGTGGTTCGGAAGATGGAACCAGCTCCTGCAGCCATTTATTGACTCACCTGCACTCATCGAACTCTCGCTTCAACCGTTGAAGTTGATCATTGGTGAACGCAGTTCGCGGTCGCTTCTCGTCTTGAGCCTTGCTCCTCTTCGGCTTGCGCGATCTCGGGCCTGCAGAGACAGTTTGGACCAAATTAATTTCGCATTGCGGCCGAATTATGAGATCGTGCCATTGACAAAAATAATAATTAAAAACTAGGAATATTTCAAAGATTTTCACGATTTTTTTTTAGAATAAGATAGGCTGAAGCGTAAAGAAGAATACGACGCAATACAAACAATTTTAACGTTTCGGCTGAACGCCTACCTCCACAATAACACACACACAAACACAAATCAAAAGGGAGATAGGCAGGCCTACCATATATTTAGTTGACCGGTTATTGGTTTATAACTATCTCGTTTTGAATATATATTTTTTTTTTCCCACACGGCTTGAGCAGTCTCATCTATATTATCTTTCGCGTGTTATAAGTGCGTGTGTTAGATATGTGTTGAGTTGATATGATATAAACGTCCAGCATTATTGATTTCCCCCCCCCCCCCCCAAAATGAGATGCAACACATTCGATTCCTTTGTGTTCGTCATTTCTGAGAACGTCTGAAATGGTCAAACCAGGTATCTTTATTCGTGGATTATCTTGTCCTCTATTTGTTGATTATCTTGTCCTCTATTTGTTGATTATCTTTTCCTCTATTTGTTTATTATCTTGTCATCTATTTGTTGATTATCTTGTCCTCTATTTGTTGATTATCTTTATTCGTTGATTATCTTTTCCTTTATTTGTTGATTATCTTGTCCTCTATTCGTTGATTATCTTGTCCTCTATTTGTTGATTATCTTGTCCTCTATTTGTTGATTATCTTGTCCTCTATTCGTTGGTTATCTTGTCCTCTATTTGTTGATTATCTTTATTCGTTGATTATTTTGTCCTCTATTTGTTGATTATCTTGTTCTCTATTTGTTGATTATCTTGTCCTCTATTTGTTGATTATTTTGTCCTCTATTTGTCGATTATCTTGTCCTCTATTCGTTGATTATCTTGTCCTCTATTTTTTGATTATCTTTATTCGTTGATTATTTTGTCCTCTATTTGTTGATTATCTTGTCCTCTATTTGTTGATTATCTTGTCCTCTATTTGTTGATAATCTTGTCCTCTATTTGTTGATTATCTTGTCCTCTATTTGTTGATCATCTTCTCCTCTATTTCTCGATTATCTTGCCTAGGTTCCACAGGCGATAAGAGAAATGTCAAGTTTTCGATAACTTGACGGTGAGACTATAATATAGAATATATGATTTTGTTTCGCGCGTGAGAAATCGTGCACAGCAAGCATGTTATGAGTTTTAGAAATATCCACACTTTTTTAATGTAAAATTTAAAAAAAAAATTTAACGTTTGCCTAAAAACCACCAACAACCACGAGCAGGTCAAATACGAAAATTACAGCCCCCCACTCCCGCTTTTTAATTATTTCTATTGCGGATATTTTCGCCTTTGATGTGTAAGGAAATATAATGGAGATCTGTGCGCCAACGTTACGGCTGTTGCAATACGAGGCACGGCTGTTATAACAATTACCCATGTCTAATTGACGGTTCTTAGACTATAACTTAATCGCCGATCCTGTCGTCGGCTGGAAATCACCCGCCTCTCTCGTCTGCTGTAACCTTTCATTTTTGGGATAACGTCAGGGGGAAAATCCCGCACTCATCCTACCCAAGTTTTAAAAAAAAATAGCAAAAAAAAAAAAAAAAAACTTCAGCAATGTGCCCAAATAACCGTCATTACGGTGCCCCCACTCCCCCCTCATTACGGCGCCCCTACTCCCACCTCATTCCGAAAGTCTGACGACATATTGTTCTCAATTTAAAGATTCGGGCGAGTTGGACTAATTCTCACAAAACACGAGTTGATTTGACGAGTCGAGTTGAATTTCAGGGACGGGGCTGGCGGGATGGGGGGGGGGCGGCCCCGGGGTGGAGATATAAGGTAGGGGATGAAGGAAGTCTCTGGTGAGAGCAGCATAGGTAAACCAGGTTAGATCTGATTAGTGGTGTGCGTTCACAGGTAAAGCCGCCATAATGAGAGCATTATTGTCATTAAAATATCACGGGCCAACAATGGTCTCTTGGGAGGGTGTATCGGAAAAGGTAAAAAAAAGGGGGAGGGGGGCGCTAAGATTTCATTCAACACCTTAAACTCTAGGTTTGGGGGCTCGGCGAGTGGGGATCATGTGCCTCCCCCCCATGTGGGCAGACAATGGGTGGATTGTAGGTGGGGGAGCAGGCTGGGAAGGAGTCGTCAAAGTCTCGTGAACCCGAGAAAGGTTTCAGGATGTAGATATAGATATTAACCTCATTTTCATCGGACATGCGCATAGAGACCCTTGGGGGGGGGGGGGGGGGGTTACCACGGTGAACTGTTAAACTTTGGAAACTTCGTGACCCGTGACGAGCTTGTTAGCTGATGATTGCAGCAGTAAATTAGTCAAATATTTAGGATGGATTTCTGGAGCCACCATTGAAGACATTGTTCAGGGAATGACTCTTCAGGTCGTGGGATCAAGATGGTCTATCAGCAAGCGTAAGGGGAAAAAAAATTGAGCTTCCGTCAAAGTAAGGATTAAAAGAGAGACAACTTCAGATTAAACGATTTTTTTTCCTGTCTAACTTTAAATCTACGAAAACTCCCGGGAATAGGGTTTTCGTCTGGGACCTGAAAACGTCACTACATAATGTTATTGCTTTTAGACAAAGTTTTCATCAAACATGAGTGCGAACAATTTATTTCAGTCTATATTTCAGCAATAACAATTTTTCGTAAAGTCTTTAGTACAGAGGCGTAGCTAGAGTGTTTGGCGCCCGGGGACAATATTCGCGCCCTGGGACAAGATTCATTTTAAAGCGCCCTCTTTTCCCCTTTTCAACTCTCAAACCCATTATTTACATCAATAAAATAATACCAAAGCACATTTTGGCGCCCCAAACTAGCTAGCGCCCGGGTACATCTGTACCCCCCTGCCCCCCCTACGCTACGCCTCCGCTTTAGTAAAATTTAGTTGTAAGCACGTTTTTTTTATCTAGGCTACGAAGACCTACTGCTCTCACTCGCATTAACGCAGCAGAAGTGCCGAAAGGCTCTTGAGAGCTTGGCCAAACTGAATGCCCGGACGTTCTAATAATAGATTTCCGCCTTTAAACGACAAACCCTAATGTGGAGATTAAACAAGAGAAGAAATGGGATGAAACATTGAAGAAAGAAAATAATTTTTTTAAAAAAAGGGGGGGGGGGGGGTATTTTAAGTTAAAATATAAAATTAAGATCACTCATTTACAAGAATAACCACAAAACTACATCGAACCAAAACAATAATCATTATCTTAATAACTGTACACCATCAAGTCTATCATAAATTATACTATCAATTATACCATCAATTACATATCGATAATACCATCAATTGCATCATCAATGACACCATTAATTATACCATCAATTACACCATATCCAAATTACCCTGGTAACACTATTTCCCGAGTGCTTTGGTACAACACTATAGCCCGATTACCTTGGTACAACACTATAGCCCGATTACCTTGTACAACCCCGAAAACACTATCTTACGCGCACAAACCTGTGCCGTTAACATCATTATCTAATCCGATTTAGCTCGCCCTATTCAAGCAGAGAACCATGACACGACCTCTGTTGGTGACTAACGGAGCACCATCACACGACCTCTGTTGGTGACTAACGGAGCAGCATCAAACGAACTCTGTTGGTGACTAACGGAGCACCATCACACGACCTCTGTTGGTGACTAACGGAGCACCATCACACGACCTGTGTCATGGTGACTAACGGAGCACCATCACACGACATTTGTTGGTGACTAACGGAGCACCATCACATGACCTCTGCTGGTGACTAACGCAGCACAATCACACGACCTCTGCCAATGACCAGACACGTATATATACATATATATATTAGAAGAATGTGGTTGAAAAAAGACGTTTCATTTCTGTTAATTATGTCCCCTCTGACGATGACGTTACTGCATGCGTCCTTATCGTGACCGCACAATGAGATTTGGGATTCTTGTGAGTCATAGGACTTTTATCTATATTAATTTCCACATTATCATTTTTTTTAAAAATTATCAATTTTTTTTGGTTGTTATTTTATGTTAGTTTTCCTCTTTCAATGTTATAGAACATTTTGAAACTTAAAAACAAGACTTAACCCTGTAACTGTTTATCATTAAAAGAAATTATTCGCACCCCATAAGCCCTATTTATTAAAGATGATTTTTTTTCTAAAGAAACATTCTGTTCACAAGATAGCCCGCCGACCAAATAATGGTGCACCTCAGTGAATAAACTTCCCGTCCTCTTAAGTCACTTGACATTCAAGTAACGCACTTTTTAAGATTCCCAATTAGTGTTACAACGCCCATTCTCTCCCCCCCCCCCACCCACAGTACGCCACCGCCACTAAACTATTTTAACATTCTAAAGTCCCACTCCCATTTACACCACAGATTTACTACACCAACTATTTCTGTAAAAATTAAGCATGAACAATTGTGCACCAAACGCACTTGTGGTATTGTTTGTTTTTACAAGAGTTCTCATTTAGCTCAGCAATCGGGAATTTTATTTTGCGCGTTATTGAAATTTAATGATTATTTTTGTTTTTTAGACATTTTACAGAGCGAATTATGTTGATGACGTATTCAGAGCGAATTATGTATATGTTGATGACGTATTCAGAGCGAATTATATATATGTTGATGACGTATTCAGAGCGAATTATGTATATGTTGATGACGTATTCGTGTTACAGAGTTTTCAGGATACCAAAACGGTTGGCATTAACTGTCTCCATGCACCACGACATATATGGTTTGTCACGGCATGAATTCTATATGTGTATATTCCATATTGCTACGAGTGTCCTTTGAGAATTGAAGACCGGTTGAAATTTCACTAAGACATAAAAGCGTGTCAACATAGTGTTATGATATTTCGAAATCTCATGATAATGTTGTCAAATGCTTCATTATATAATGATATTCAAAAGATGATATTTTACGTTCACACATTGAGAACGTTCCGTTGTCCACAAATGCAAAAGATGATCTTATCTCCACACGCAAAGATGTTACATTTTGAAACTTAATTTTTTTAAATTTTTTTTTTAAATGGTGCTCTTATCAAAGAAAGCGATATTGTACCGAATGATTGTTGTATTTTCCCGTGTTGTAATCCCTTCTCCCTCCTGCTTGATTGTCTTATCCCCGCTGTATTGAAATCCTTTCTCCCTCCTGCTTGATTGTCTTATCCCTGCTGTATTGAAATTCCCTCTCCTTCCTGCTTGATTGTCTTATCCCCGCTGTGTTGAAATCCCTTCTCCTTCCTGCTTGATTGTCTTATCCCCCGCTGTGTTAAAATCCCTTCTCCCTCCTGCTTGATTGTCTTATCCCCCGCTGTGTTAAAATCCCTTCTCCTTCCTGCTTGATTGTCTTATCCCCGCTGTGTTGAGAGCGCGCTATTGTTATAGCCACCATTAGCCCTAAACAGTATTATTAAGATGATCGTTTGAGAGTCCAGCTTGACGAAAACACAGAAAAACTTCCAGACACAACACACACACAAAAAATGTCTGAAGTTAAAAAAACACCCCCCCCCCCTACTGTCGTCGCTCCAATGAAAACCAAGCTCCCATTGAAGACAGTCCGGAACAGTGGCTCACTTGGCCCCCCCACACCCCACTAATGGGCTCGTTGGACGGCGACTACATTCATTGAAAAAGGGAAAGCCAGCGCCACACCAAGAGATCTGGGCAGACACGGGGCCTCGCCACTGATCACTAGAATTAGGCTGCCAACGGTTTTAAAGGTTCATAAATCAAGTTCGGTGGGGGGGGGGGGGGGGCCGACTCACACCTCGTTCATCACGTTAGCCCCCTTGGTGAGTGATCTGGACGAGAAGACGTGGATGTTCACTCGGGGGAAACTGCTGCATTGTAATTTAAAAAAAAAACAACTTTGTCGCCGGCAGTGACGAGTCGCGGATGGCTTCCTTTGGGCGGTTTGTGGTCAATATTTGCATCACTTCCGGATTATTGAAACGCAAGTAACACTGACACTACGTCGGTTATTTTGACACATTTAAGGCTACACATTTTTGGGTAATAAGGGGGGAGACTGCCATTACTAATTACATATTTTTGGAAGATACACAAGATTTTTTTTTATATCACGTGACTGATCATTAGCCCCTACCAATTCAAAAGACACTGCGATACCTCAAAATATCTTATGGGTGTATCGATACATTTAGAGGCTCGATTCGCCCAACATTTAGTGTGGCTTACCTTCAACCCGGCAACGTTTCTTTCATCTTTGCAAATCTGGACATTTTGATATCTCTTGTTCAACTTAATTTTGACGTTTTGATATCTCTTGTTCAACTTAATTTTGACGTTTTGATATCTCTTGTTCAACTACTGTTCAAGTTTATTTTGATACCTCTCGTTCAACTTAATTTTGACATTTTGATATCTCCTTTTCAAGTTTATTTTGATATCTCTTGTTCAACTTAATTTTTATATCTCTTGTTCAACTTAATTTTGATATCTCTTGTTCAACTTAATTTTGACAATTTGATATCTCTTGTTCAAGTTAATTTTGATATCTTTTGTTCAAGTTAATTTTGATATCTCTTGTTCAAGTTAATTTTTATATCTCTTGTTCAAGTTAATTTTGAAATCTTTTGTTCAGTTTAATTTTGATATCTTTTGTTCAACTCAATTTTGACCTATTGATATCTCTTGTTCAGCTTATTTTTGATATCTTTTGTTCAACTCATCCTGAACCATATAAATGTTTTATACTGGGGGGTCCACGTTAGAAACGAATCTTTGTATTTGAATTTCCCCTTTGAGATTTAGATTGATCTTCTGAACATTGACGTGTCATTTGTTAGATCAGCGGATCTCAACCTGTGGGTGCGCGATCCCTTTGTGCTTCACACGACCCTTTCCCTGGGGTCGCCTAAGACCATCTGAAAAACATATATGCTCTACAGTTATGAAGCAGCAACGAAAATAAGGTTGTGGCTGGGGGCCGCCATAACCTGAGGAACTGTATTAAACGTTCTCGACATTAGGGAGGTTGAGAACCACAGAGTTAGATGAAGCCTTAATGTAACACGTAACGTTTCTCAAACCATTTTCTTTTTACTCGCGTCCGGATATTTTTTTACATCTGTACATCGCTCCTCCACCCACCTTTACCCTCCCCGTCCACTCCACCCCTTTCCACCCACCCCACCCCTCTCCGCCCACCCACCCCTCTCCGACCACCCCACCCCTCTCCGCCCACCCCACCCCTCTCCGCCCACCCCTCTCCGCCCACCCCACCCCTCTCCGCCCACCCCACCCCTCTCCGCCCACCCCACCCCTCTCCGCCCACCCACCCCTCTCCGCCCACCCCACACCTCTCTGCCCACACCACCCCTCTCCGCCCACCCCACCCTTCTCAGCCCACTCCCTCTGCCACCATCCCCTACCTCCCTTTTCCCTTTGATTAAAAAATGCTCTTTATTTTTAAAAAAAAATAATTAAAAAAAGCAAAATGTTCACTGCCAACAAGATATACGATGTGAGCCCATGCAATGGGGGCATGTGGCCCACCTTGAGAACCGCGTCCTTAACGTAATCCGTCAATTTTGATTATGAACTCCTTGAATCGTTGATTAAGTCCACTCAAGGTCCGCCCCGTACAAATTAATCCATAATCTTTGTGTTCGACTGTTCATTAACTCATTAATTTCTATTAATAAGGTTAATGTGTGTTTTCTTGTCCAACAATTCGTCATGGCTTTGAACTGGTGCCTTCACTTTTAAATCCAATCCTCTTTTTTTTTGGGGGGGGGGGGGTTGGTTTGGGGGGGGGGGTTCTATTTATAGTTACTGAGAAGTGATCGTTTAAGTTAGGGGAACCCGATTCCCCAAAGGTCGTGTTAGGAAACAGCTCGCGCTCATTCCGAATGTGGCGTCGAAAGTAAATTAATACCCGCAAATGATTGAGCCCTTTGACAAACGGGCGCCCCCAATAAATGACCCACATGGCCACCATTTATCTGACCCCTGGTCAAATCAAGCCGGTGGACTGACCCGCGTCGCGAGATTGATTTCAGGAGGCAATTACAGAAACTTCTGGTGACGTCTTGGGGACACGAAACAATTAAACGAGACAGTCGGTAGCTTCTTTTCTGAGCTCTTGCCTGCAAGGAACAATGCTGCCGGCGGCTGACTGCCTTTGTAACATTTTGACCTTTCACCTTGGAGGTCACCTCTCTGACACGATGTTCAGAGAGTTGGGATTATATTCACTCATGTCTTACATATATTATATTTACATGGCCGGAGCTTGATAGCGCCATGCGGGTGGGTAGTTTCTTGTCTCTTTAAGTCGCACCACCTTGACATGCTTCTGATTGACTTCAAGTAACCGGGAGATACACCGTTTAGGGATGTAGAGATACTGGGATATTCGTGAGGTAGTACATAGGGATACGGGAATATGGAATATAGGGATATAGAGGATATAGGGATAGATGGTATAGAAATATAGGATGTAGGATATGGGAATATATGCTATATGGATATAGGATGTAGAAATATAGGATATAATAGGGATACTGCAATATCGGGATATACGATATCGGGATATAGGAATATATGGATATAGGAGCGTATACATTAGACTATAATCATAGAAAAAGTTGGGTCGAAAAAGCGGCACAGGTGATAGTAGATTACTAACAGAAGTTCCTTATGATATATGTCATATTTGATATGTATCATATGACATTTGAGATGTTTAATATGTGAAAATATTTTGGACATGTTTTTTTACATCTACATCTGTTGGTTGGTTTGTCTTTTTTTGTGTTGCTGTTTTGTTGCTGTTCCTTCATAACAAGGAAACCAAAACAATGGATCGCCACCCAAAGTTGACAGGGTCATGCCCCCTGACCCTCACCTGGTTCCTGGAAAGTTTGGTTCAAAAATACCTTATCATAAAAGCTGATATTTAAAAAAATTGTGAATTGTATCGAGTAAAGAGTAAAAAAAAATTATTATTATTCTCAAATGACTTGAAAATGCCGCTTTATAAAAATCTGGGACCTTCAAGATAAGTTATTCTGGGTGTAAGTGTAAGCATTTTTTTAATATGACTATATTTAGAACGGCGCGCTTTCAGATACGCAAAATTTAACAGAAAGTTTTTGGCGCACTTATCGAGCTAATTAAAAAAAAAATTTTTTTTTTAGTAAAGATGACCGTGTCAGGCAGTGGTTCTCGACCTTCCTAATGTGTCGCTACTTCATAACTGTTGAGTATAATATGTGTTTCTCGATGGTCTTAGGCGATCCCTGTGAAAGGGCCGTTCGACCCCCCAAAGGGGTCGCGACCCACAGTTTGAGAACCGCTGGTGTGGTGTGTAATATAGGGAGTTTGCTCAGGGTGATATTTAGTCAAGGTACGCCATTGATAAGTTTTGCTTGGTGCAAGGCATTTAAAACAAATCTTTATTCTATGTTCGTTAAAAAAAAAATTTCATTTGCAAAAACTATTTGAAACGAGATTTAAAAAAAACACCTGATATTAGCTGTTTAATGCAATCATATTCTTTCAATCTACGGAGTTACGCACAGTAATGTTTTTTTAAAAAACGACAGTTCATAACGCGATTTAAGAGAAGTCTTAACATTAGATTAGAATGAACACAATGTTCAGGGGCGTGCATAAAGGGTGCTTTGGCGTACCTAGGGGCTTACTCATCGATAGTGGATAAGACATTGTTAAAAGATCGATTGCGATTGTTTTTTTTTTGTTTTTTTTTAAATGTGTTTTTTTTACTGGCCCTGGCTTGAATATTAGCTGAAATGTCCAGGGCCCCAAATTCAGTTGTTTGTTTTTTTAATTGTTTTTTTGGCTTTAAATTTTGATTGGTACTACAGTAGGGAGGTGTCTCTGACATGGCAGAGCCCTTTTTATTTGCGTATCCGCTGATAAGGCATAACGGGTGTGAAGAAGAATGTTCCCAATACAAACCCGAGCGAGGCCGGTTAAATTAGCTAGTAGGAAGTATCTTAATAAGTTAATTTTGCCGAAGGTGAGAATAATAATAATAATAATAACTTGTACCATTTCAAACAATCTAATACGTTTAACACAAAGAGCTGTCAAACTAGAATATCCCCTTGTCTCATATTTGTTATCCAGTAATCATGGATAATACAGTTCCACTAATCCATCAATGACAACGCGGTCCCATACTTTCAGTTATTTCAATCAATTCCTAACACTATCCAAAAGACGTTCAATCACATGCATGTCCCAAGTAATTCTTCACACGTATAGCACATCCCCAGTCATTAATTCACAATCATCCTCAATATTTCAATCACATCCTCCAGCCCCAATCATTCAATCTCACCTCTATCTCTACCACCAACACAACGAGCAAAATGTCGTCAACAGACAAGAAGATGTACGTTTTTTTTTCCCTCTCTTTTCTGGCGGGTGTTTATACAAAGCTATCATCATCGGCCCCCAGGGGGAGCTGCGGTATTCAGGGGAGGTGATTCACACACTCCAACACGTATCGTTGTCATTAAGAGTGGTATCCCATTGCCAGGGATAATCTGTGACGCTTATCAGGCCCAGGAATCGTGAGAGGTGGAGGGGGGTGGAGAAGCGGGGGGGGGGGGGGTTAGAGAATCTTGTAGAGTTGGGACAAGTGAGAAGGCATGTGTGTGTTTGTGATATGTGTGCGATGTGAAGGTAATTGTGTATGTGGTGTAAGATTGTGTGTAAGATCAAGTATTTCTGCTTAAAGCGTGTGTCTGTGGTCCTTGAAAGTCTGCGGTCCTTGAAAGTCTGCGGTCCTTGAAAGTCTGCGGTCCTTGAAAGTCTGCGGTCCTTGAAAGTCTGCGGTCCTTGAAAGTCTGCGGTCCTTGAAAGTCTGCGGTCCTTGAAAGTCTGCGGTCCTTGAAAGTCTGCGGTCCTTGAAAGTCTGTGGTCCTTGAAAGTCTGCGGTCCTTGAAAGTCTGCGGTAAGCATGGGTCGGGTATGCGTATGTCTGTAGTATGTGTGTGTCTTTGGTGTCGGTGTGTCTTTGGTATGGGTGTGTCTTTGGTAGGCGTGTGACGATGATATGTGTGTGTCTGTAGTATGGGTGTGTCTTAGATATGCGTGTGTCTGTAGTATGCGTGTGTCTGTAGTATGCGTGTGTCTGTAGTATGCGTGCGTGTCTGTAGTATGGGTGTGTCTTAGATATGCGTGTGTCTGTAGTATGCGTGCGTGTCTGTAGTATGGGTGTGTCTTTGGTTATGCGTGTGTCAGTAGTATGGGTTTGTCTGTCGTATGGGTGTTTCCTTTGGTAGGCGTGTAGCCACGGTATGCGTGTGTCTACGCAATGTGTGTGTCTGTAATATGCGCGTGTCTGTGATACGCGTGTATTCGTGGTATGCGTGGTGTGCCTGTGCTACTCGTGCGTCTGCGTGCTATGCGTGTGTCCTTGCTACGCGTGGGTCTGTGGTACGCGTGTGAGTGGCACGCTGGATACGCGCGTCAGGTTGTGCCTGGGATACGGATGTATCAATTGTTACCATGCCTACGTATGGGTGAGAGGAACATTCCATTCCTACGTTTAGAACAAAGGTTCCCAAACATTTTTGTCTCGTAGACCCCTTGCCATGTTTTTTGGTTTTGGGTAGACCCCCTGCTTACCTGATATTGATTTTTTACAAAGTCATTAACATTAAATGTATTTTTGACAGGCGGTATAGTGCTACTCACTTTGAAAGATTTAAATTTATAACGGTAGTGAAGTGAAGTGTGAATAACTTTTTAAAAAATATGTTAAGTTTTATAAATTTATTATTTAAATTTAAATTTAAAAATGCCAAAATAGAAGTCTCGACCTGCTTACATGAGATCCACTATCGTCGACCCCAATTTTCATTTCATGGACCCCCATTTTCATTTCATGGACCCCCATTTTCATTTCATGGACCCCCAATTTTTTTTTCCGCTGCCATAGACCCCTTGCGAGTTGTCGTAGATCCCTGGGGGTCGATATAGACCACTTTGGGAATCACTGGTTTAGAACATAAACCAAACCTCAAGCTATTGTAAAATATTCCTATAGACTTAAGTAACAGCAACAGTTTGAACATAATTATTGGATAGAGGGAGAGAGACATATATATATATATATAGAGAGAGATAGAGGGGGGGGAGAGAGAGAGAGGAAGAGAGTTACAAAAAGTGAGAAAGAGAGAGAGAGAGATAGAGACAGACAGACCAGACTAGACAGACAGAGATACGAATAGTGCGATATCGTTTAGAGAAAATGCAGAGGGAACGAGTTGGAGAGAGAAAAGAGAAAGAATAAAAAGCCTGCCATTGACCACTTACCCGAGGAGGGTCTGTCCGAGTATCTGGTACAAAACACCCAAGCGGGCCATAGCGGATTCTTTGCCTTATCTGTATCTGGGGACACTGCTGCCGGGCTGTCTTTGCGATTCGCCTTTTCCTGCTTCAAAACAGGGTCAGCTTTTTGGGAATTCTCTTTCAGATGGACGTCCTGGTCGGCGGCCTGCTTACTCTTAGAAGCAGAGTCATCCCGTGACCTTTTCTTCTGGTCGACGTGCGCGGACTGACCTGATGCCTTCACTTCCGGTAAGAGTTTAGGGTTTTGGTTGGTGATCGCTGATTTAAGCGTGACGCCTTCTGCCGGGGGCGGCGCCAAGTGGTGGCCGAGGCGTTTCTGCGGCTGAGGTTTCGGGGGGCTGTTTAGAAAAGGATGCAGCGACCGTCCGAAGAGTTTGGACATGTCGTAGGACAGAATGGGCTGCTGGCCTTTCGAGAGGAAGTTCTCGGGCGCGTAGTAAAATGTCCTGGGATCAACGCACTCAGCGGGCATCGCTGGGTGCAGATGAGCGAGTTGGTCTGGGGGAAAGATGTTCGGGAATTTCACAATGGGATTCCCCTGGGGCGGGCTGATAAACGGGAAGTGCCGACCGATGAAATTCTCCAAATCTTTGGAAGGATTTGGGAAGAGGCTTTGCGGGAAACTAAAGTGTTCCTGTCCTTTCAGATGCCTCCTCATGAAACTGCCCGTCTCTCGCTCCCATTTCTGGCGTAGGGATACCGGAGATGTGAGAGGGGGGGACGGCGATGACCTTGACGACGAGGAAGAAGAGGAAGGTGAGGAGAGAGACTCTGACCGTGACCGTGTTCTCAGGTCGACAACCTTGAACGCCGAATCTGGCGAGCTGAATCGTGGATTTGTTTGCGAGGATGAGACTATCTGGTGGTCGTCGTTCGGCTGGAATGTGTGGCCGTCCTGATTGGGGAAGTTCCCGGAACCAAAGTCTGGCCTCAAGATGGCGTCTATGGAGAAGTTTGTTTTCTTCTCCTTGCACGTTGAGCCTGAGCAGGCCGCTCCACAGCAGCAGAGCCCGAGCTTCTCTTTGGCGGCATCCTCGGATTTCGATTTGACGTGGGGGGTTTTGGTGTCGGGCGACGCGGTGCTCTGCTGCCGATCACCTACTCCGGCGACGGAGGAATGAAATAACTGCGATACGGATTCGCCGGTGGTCGTCAGGTTCAGCGGCGAACACGGCGGTGTGTCCGCCTCGATGTCAATGAAGCCGGAGGATGGCGTGGGAGGGCCAGAATCATCGCATTCCGACATGTCGTAGCCCTCGCTGTCATTGACGGCTCTGTCGTCGTCGTCGTCATCGTGACAACTATCACTTGTTTCCTGATCGTCTTTGTGGCTCACGGTGAGCAGGGACGAAACTAAATTTGAATGAATCAACGTCGACGCGGATTGGTTTTTCCAGCCACCAATTGGAACGTCCGCTGAGTTCTTCTCGGGCGTCATGCGGCTCGGCAGGGACCGACACCTCACGGCCCGTGGCTCGTCGCCTCGGCTATCGTGTCTGGCGTCATTTCCGCGCACTTCCTCCAGAGATCGGAACAGTTTGTGACGAGACACCTCGAGCAGCTGTTTGAGGCAGATGTCTTCGAACGGCGTGCAGCCCTTGCCAGGGTGTGCTGGAGACGACGCCGTGGCAACCCACGGGAGATCGTCAGCACGGCCTGCACCTTTCACCGGAGGACATTCCTGCTTGACGAGATGCGTCGACGACGTCACGGGGCCGTTCGACGCCCAAGTGTTTTTGGCTTTCAACGCGAGAGACCCGACACGGGAAGCGGATCTCGACAGTTCGCCGACGGACGAGTGGCCGCAGTGGCGTCTCCTTTTCACCGGGGAGAACAGCCCGACGTGGGATTTAACCATCTCCGACGACGCTGGTCTTTTGAGCGCGGGCAGGTCTCGGACGACTGGCCCGCCGCCTTGATCCTGACCGAAGAAGCTGGAGGCCGTAGCCCTGTTGTCCGTGGCATCCGTCTCTTGCTTGGCAAAGGTGAACATCTCAATGTTCTTCATGAAACCAATGGTCTCCATCTCAGACTTGTGACTGGTGAGCTTGATTGATGAGGTGTGGACCTTCGATCACATTCAACTGAAGTGAAGGGGTGAGAAAAGGGAAAAAAAATCAGATTTTAATTTTTAGTGTTCACGAATGAGAAGATACAATTTTAAACATGTACACCTTAAACGTAGAATGTAGCGACTTGAATGACCTCATCTAAGACGCATATCCCCCATCTTATAAACATTAACCACACTGTTATTAACCTTAACCTTTATTAAACTTTACACACACACACACAAATTAAGGCTAAAAAAGGCTTGCTTTACCGCCCAAAAAAAGAATTAAAATATATTAAAATACCAATACAACCTAAATGGGGATTGCGGCGAGTGGTGGGTGGTCCGCTCTGGGTGGCACCTGTGTCTTTAAATTGGGGGGAAGGGGGTCGACATTTTCGGCCATTTGCAGAGGCAGGTGGCGGAAAAAATGATTCATCCCCCCCCCCTCGGCACTAACCCTAGCTGTGCCCCTGGTGTTAACGTAGAGGCAAATTACGACGTGCAATCATACTAAGTTCAATTCCACTATCGTTTAAGTTTAAGCAAGCCTTACATGTAACATCAACATGTTCCTGTTCATCGCCTGAGCTTCATGGCATAAAGAATCCCATAAGAAAATTGTCTCTTCATAGTCTCTTGGGTGTCCTACGGGTACATCTAGTTGTAACGTTTCTAAACAACAAGCAATATAGTAGGTACTCCAAGTCAAATTTTCAACTACATCTGACATACACAAAGAGCATGTCATTGGAAAGAGCTGGCTTTAAGCTTTCCAGATGACACCCTAGATAGTCATTCCATCACTTATAACTTATAGGAGGAAAGTTATGAATTTTTAGTGAATTATTTTCCCCCCACTATTTGGCTTTGTATTTAATTCTAAAATGTGGGATCGCCTTATTACTCTTCTTGTACTGTTTTTGCTTGTATCTTTTTTTTTTTAGTGGTCGAATAATTATTTATCAATTAATGGAGTTCCGGCGTTTTGCAAAAGGATACAATTTCTCGTATCCGGAAATTTGATCGAAAGAAATTTGGTCGACGGAAATTTGATCGAACGGAAATTTGGTCGAATTTTTTAATTTATACGCATTATTTTGTTTTACTATATAGTATAGTGCGTTCAAAAAGAAATTTGACGAAAATTGTAACGTCTGGACTGAAAAAAAGATTCGACCAAATTTCTTTCGATCAAATTTCCGGTAACCACAATTTCTATGATTTAAGATGACTGAGTATGTTATCAGCATTTCATGGTGTCAATATTCACAATTCATTTGTTTGTTTGTTTGTTTGGATAGGTTAGAGCAGCTGCGGCTTAAGTTACATTATCTCATTGAACCAATTCGTGTTCTCAAGCTAATAATTTTGGTAATGCGCCCGATACAAACTGACAAACAGCTCGGCTAAAACCTGTTATAGATTATTACGAAGTATCTATAGCTATATCTATATCTGTATCTATATCTATATCCATATCCATATCCAGTGGCCTTGCTCGATTAAATGCCTATCGGTGTGAAGTGCCAGAAAAAATCCGCACTCACACGCACACAAGGACACACACAGAAACACATATGCATACACTCACACCACGTGCGCATGTCCGCATGTACTTCCCCAAGGGAAATAATTAATGAATTATTTTTTTAAAGTATTTGGTTAATATTGTCTTGTGCTCCCCCCCCCCCCCAAACCCTTTATTTTGAATAAAACACTGTTTATACAAACTTTTTAGATGACATTTAAAAAAGCAATAACAACAAAAAAAAACAACTATAGTATATCTTAATGCTTTCATGAAACTGGGTGTATATTGCGTGTTCTAGGGGTCATGTGGCATGTAGCGTAATATAGATATTTGAAGAAAAACAACAAGCACATCTCTATCATAGAGTCACTGACATATTTGATGTAGACGGTTGCTCAATAATTTTTTTTAAAATCAATTTTAAATGCGCATATACTTAGCATCTGTATATAGTCTATATGTAGAGTTCTTAACTTACACGGGTCTGTTCATCTAGACCAGTGCTTCTCAAACTTTTTAGTATGGCGGACTGGCAGGAATTTTTTTCCATTGCACCAGGGACCGGTGCACTATTTTTCTTGTACTGACGTGGTAGCGAAATGAGTTTTCTTGAAAACTTCTGCGGACCGGCGGATGATGGCCCACGGACCGGCACCGGTCCGCGGACCACCACTTTGAGTAGCACTGATCTAGACTGTTGAAATCATACGTATATATTTTTAATTTTTAGACACGTGATTATTTCATTTATAAATTGCGATCATAACACAAAATGTAAAATAAATAAATAATCCCTTGTCAGATTCCATGAAATTAATTTTTGTATAAAATAATACCGAGGCAGAGGCGTAGCTAAAGGGGGCAAGGGGGACAGATGTCCCAGGGCGCCAGATTTGTTAGGGGCGCCAAATTGTGCTTTGATATTACTTTGTCGATGAAAATATAGGGTTTGAGAGTTGAAATTTTTATGAGTCCCCACAGCTGACCGATAAACAATGCTGCTTGACATGTAAAAGTTCTGGGGTGGGTGGGGTGAATATGCATTTGTTTTGGTTTTGTCTCTGTACATCTGTTCTTTATTACATAAATGTATTTTATTTTATTGTCACGATTATGTCTCTTTTGCTAATATTTCTATGTACAGCGCGTCGAGCCCAGCCCTAGGCTGGGGTACCACCTAATAATAATATTAACAATATTTCCCGCAAATTATTTGCGGATGGCACAGAACTGTACAAGTCTTTCCGCCCTGATCCCTTGGAGTTTTCTGCCGCTGTTCATGCTGTCGAGGACTGCTGTCTTGTTGTAAAAGAATGGATGTCATCTAACATACTAAAATTAAATGACGATAAGACTGAGGCAATTGTTTTTGGTTCGGACGCCAATCTTCGGAAGGTTGCCATCGCATCAATAAGCGTTGGTGATTCTGAGATCCCGTTGTCCTCCACTGTCAGAGACCTTGGCTTTTATATTGACAGTAAACTTAGAATGATTCCTCATATCAGTTCTGTGGCCAGGGCATGCTTCTGTCATCTGCGCGCCCTGCCATGGGTCAGCTGCGTCCTCAACGCAATAAGAGAGTAGCCAATGCCGTAGAAGTAACTCCAATCCAGTCAAGATTATAATCTATAGATTACTGTAACAGTTGTTTGTGGGGTTTACCTCAGAACCAAATTCAGAGACTCCGGAAGATACAAAATACTGTCCCTGGCGTACAGCTGTATAGACTTTAAGGCTCTGCACCGGAATAGCTGAAAGAACTGATTTATAAACTTGTAACCTTAACTTAAAGAACCTGCGGTCTTCAGCACAGTCCTTACTGAGAGTTCCCAGTGTGGATGGACATAGAAGAAAAGTCTTACGGGGTGCGCTCTTTTGAAGCGATGGCGCCAAAATTATGGAAACGTTTGCCTCAATCTTACTTTGATGGAAATTGAAAATGATAAAAAATCATTTAAGAAACATTTTGAAGACTATTTTCTTTAAATAGATATAAGAACACCAGAGTGCAGTGAGCATGCTAAAGTAGCACGGATACAAGCGCTATATAAATATCAAATCAATCAATCAATCAATGAATGAATCAATCAATCAATTAATGAATCAATCAATCAATGAATCAAAAATAAAAGGCGGGGAAAAAGGGGGGGGGGCGCTTTAAAATGAATCTTGTCCCCGGGCGCCAAACATCTCTAGCTACGCCTCTGAAATAATATAGTTATAATTATCGGTGACATTCGATTAAACTCAGTAGCATTAAAATGATTTTGAAGAATTATGCGATACTTATTTCTTTCTTTTTATTGACTTAATACCTGAGTGATGGTCATAACAACTTTTGCTTTGCCATGCCATAGACATAGTAGTATGCTGCTAACATCAAAAAATATATTTACATAGTCTGTGGGTAGGGGTGTTTGAGCGTGAAAATAGGGGTCGGGGGGTCGGAACGCCCCCCCTGTGTTACTATTTAGAAATTGAAATTTTATGTGCACTAAGATATATCATTTATGTCATCTTTATATATCACACTATATAATATGACTTATCTATGACATTATTTTATATATGACTCTATATATGAAATTATATATGACACTATATATGACATTATTTATGATACTATATATGGCATGTATGGCTAATAATTGAGGTGCTCCCTGTGTATTGTTTTATCATAAACGAGGGTCGCAACGCCAATGACCGCCCCGGGTATCACACGCTCTTACAGCTGAGTCATTGGGGAGGCGGGGATCTTGTACTACGCCTTTCATTCTAAGTCATTGATATATATCCAATATATCCAACATATCCAACTTATCCAACATGTCCAGCATGCCCAACATATCCAACATGTCCAACATATCCAACATATCCAATATGTCCAACATGTCCAACATATCCAATATGTCCAACATATCCAACATGTCCAACATATCCAACATATCCAATATGTCCAACATATCCAATATGTCCAACATGTCCAACATATTATTTGCGCGTGCAATTTAGCCCGGTAGTACACTCAAATTCCAAATGGTGTCTGTACTCCATAACGTACGGTACAGTTGTGTGTCGGTACAATCCATTAGTCTTAATATAATAGAAGAAATCATGGTGTGTACATTTTATATAAATGTGAAATGAAGTAATGGGCCGATTTTCAACAATTACAGCTCACACTCAAGAACTCAAACAGTAATTCATATACATACCGCACAATTATTCGACGAAAGTCTTGCTACAGACTAATTTTTAATGAACAACGCACAACTCAAACTAAGATTTTTTAAGACTAGAAAACATATATATACGATGAATGGGGGAAAAAAATCTATTTATTTGGATCAATAAAAAATATCGTATCTTGTCTTAATTACGTCAAAATATTCAACAATAAAATATGAAAAAAAAAAGTGGTCGGTCGGTGTCATGATTTTGACATGAGAAGTAAATTATCATGTTTCACACAATTCAAACAATGAGCTGATATTTATAAGACTATACTACAAGCAAGTGATTTGTCAGTCGTCAACTTCAGCCTTTGCGACTTTTGATGTCCACGCGCCATTAAGGCAACCTCCCAGTGGCGTAGTGAGGGGGGGCAAGGGGGGCATCATGCACCGGGCGCTACTCACAAAGGGGCGCCAAATGGTATATTTTACTATAATATTGTATGGTTTTCGAATAGTGGAGCGCTAAAAAGGTATGGGGGGGGGGCGCTAAAAAGGTATTGTGCCCCGGGCGCGAGTTAAGCTCGCTACGCCACTGCAACCTCCTAACCGAGATTCAGTTTTAAGGCAAGGCCAATTTGTTTTTCACTTTTCATTTTGTATTTGACTTTATTTTAATGACCATAAAGTGTGACGTCGCTGTGCCTATAAAAGGTTTTTAAACTAAAACACAAAAACAACATTGCTGTAATAGTAATAGTGATTTTTTCCCCCCTCAGCACTAGAAGTCGTACTTCACGATTTATTTATATCAAATAGCAAACTTATCATACACTTATCATACATTTATCACACACTTATTTATTAAAGCTACTCTTCAATCTATCTAGAATTGATTCCGTAAATGTTAAGCTGGGTGGCGTAGGACGGGGTTGGTTCCGCCCCATGGGAGGGGTGGGTCGTACCACCCCTACGCCCAACTCTTGCTATGCTAGCGGTCTAAGATAGGTTATCTTGTGATACATGTAACGGATAGTCTTATAAATATAGGTTGATAAACCTAGGAGCGGTCAGTTATAAGACGCATTTTAGTCAATTATTTTGGTGTCAGCGTGCAATGATAATTTTTTGGGGGTTAAAATGTACTGTCATTGACAATGTACTTCTTCGCCATTCTACCGATGATAGGTTAAAAAATAAATAAAGATGATCTCTTTTCCCGTCTTTCGCATCGGTTATCGGATAACTTATCCTGATATCGCTTTAAAAAATATCATTTATGTATTTAATTTGCATTTTTTTTTATTGTCAATGCTTTCCACAAGGAAGGCGTTTTGCCGAAACTGTTGATTCTTGTTTAATTTAAATTTTTTTTTTTTTTTATTATATCAAGCTTAACCTTGGGTGGATTGGAATACGATGTGACATTTATTATTTTTAACGAAATAACAAAGTCTATTTCACATTATTCGTTGTTGCTTTTTAAAAAGGGGGTTAGTATAGGTGGTGCGCTCGTTATGGTTTCTATGGGGAAAAGATGAGATTGGGGTGGGGGGGGGGGGGGAGAGCGGTTTGTTGTTAGACGTCTTTAAGACACATTTCAAAGAAAAAACATTGTGAAGTTAGTCAGGTAAAAAAAGTCAGAAAGAGTGGAGAAGGGAGGGAGAAAGACAGAGACGACTGAGATATGAGAAGGGGGAAGAGATGGGGGCAGATAGAGGAAGAGAGAGGAAGGTAGATGATAGAGGAAGACATGACATAGGTTATAGGGACATAGAGATATATAATATAGACATAGAGACAGAGAGATAAAATAGTATACATAGAGAGATTAAATATATACATAGAGAGATTAAATATAGACATAGAGAGATTAAATATAGACTTAGAGAGATTAAATATAGACTTAGAGACAGAGAGATAAAATAATATACATAGAGAGATTAAATATAGACATAGAGAGATTAAATATATACATAGAGTAGATATAACATAGACATAGAGAGATATAATTTAGACATGGAGAGATATAATATAGAGTGACATGTCACATGTAGGCCTACATCGGAGATGTAAAAGACTTGACTGAATAGAGAGAAAGGGGTAGGCAGGTAGGAGACTGCCTGTCGATAATAAGGAGAAAGACAAAGGAAGAGGCAGAGGTGCCATTATTTTTCTTACAACACCATTAAAGAAATGTAACTATTTTTACAAACAATGTACGTCTCTACAATAATTTACAAATGTATTCGTTACATACCCCCTTTTTTTTTTTTACATCATGGTTAGATCGATGTCTTACAAAGCGTACACCATACACCATCACCAATTCCTACGACTCCGCCAAAGTCCGGCTTTCCTCGTGGACTCCGCACAGTGAATGAATCCCCAGGGCCAGACAGAAGCCCACTCCACGATGAATCAATCCGTGTCTCGTCCGCAATCCAAACTTTTCACACTGAACACCCCAACTCGTTATTCGATTTCTCTCCCTCCCTCGGAGAACGAATTATTTCAGCGTTGGCGGTGGGCCTGCCTAGGGGCTGTGGGGGCTGGCTCCGCCCCCCTCAACATCGGTTAAACAACGTCGCCTGCGAAATTTTTCACCACGGCCAGGACCCGCCCAACTTTCTGTCTGCCACCGTCGTGATTGACAGATGCCACAGCATTAACGTCCAATCACAAAACCCCGCGGGGATTCTTCAGCTCGGCCCGTTAGTTTGGACCTAATCTCGGGCAAGGACCGTCGGAGGGGGGTCGCTAATTTCCCCTGTTTTAAAAATACCACGTTATTTGTTAATTTGTTATCGAACTGCAGCTCTTTTTTTTGTCTCCCGTGTTTTCCGATTTTTAATTTTTTGTTCTAACCATAAGTGTCAGAAATGCATCTCCCATCATGCCACGGGGGGCGCGAGGTCCATGAAATCAATTAGCTTTAATTGAATTTGATCTCAACTTTATAGCTGAAGTGTTGTTGTAGTAGTGGTTGTTACAGTGTTGTAGTTGTTTATTGTTGGTGGTGGTGGCGGTCGCCATCCGATGTAGCGCCAGTGCAACAACGGCTTTTTAAGCATGTTATTAATGGAACCGATCAGCTGAAGAAAAGGGAAAAAAAGGGGGGGGGGGGGGAGAATGTTTTTCATCCTTTGAATCACTGAAGCCTTCCTTGTGTGTGCCAAACACTTCTTGGTGAGACCTTTCGGGTGGAATTCAGGGCCGGAGTGTGTCGTTGTAGATAATGCCAGTGGCATGCCTAGGGCGGGGGGGGGGGGGGGGAGCGCGAGTCCAGCATCCAGCTCGGTCCTTTTTTTTTTAAAGAGTTCATAAATTATAAATGTAAATGTTTATGTGTCTTATGTGTTAGAGGAGCGATCTTATATTAGGGGGGGGGGGGGGGAGTTCGCTTCGGGCAGCATACACTGCGGTAATGAGTTTTGCATCAACTTCTTGAGGCCAGATTCTTAGCAGAGCTATAAATCGTTAAATAGAATCCTAATACTAATAGACCAGACGTGTTGTGGTAATGTTATTAGAGCTGTAAGAAGTTATTATCAGGAAACGGCCAATAAATGAACATTAGCTGGTGTCGTTTAAAAGATGAACTATTTTGACATGGTAGCCCTGCTGAACACAATACTAAAATAATATTTCGATATATTAGATTTAACACAATTTAAGACACTGTCTGTGCCATATTTAGATATAGCATCTGGTAAATTTAACACTGTCACAGATTCAAAGATAAGACTCATTGTGACATTTTTAGATATAGTAGTACAGTTAAGAGCACGGATAAGACACTGTGACATATTTAGATACGCATATAGGCATAAGACACTGTGACATATTTAGATACTCATAGGCACAAGACACTGTGACATATTTAGATACTCATAGGCACAAGACACTGTGACATATTTAGATACTCATAGACACAAGACACTGTGACATATTTAGATACTCATAGGCACAAGACACTGTGACATATTTAGATACGCATATAGGCATAAGACACTGTGACATATTTAGATACTCATAGGCACAAGACACTGTGACATATTTAGATACGCATATAGGCATAAGACACTGTGACATATTTAGATACTCATAGGCATAAGACACTGTGACATATTTAGATACTCATAGGCACAAGACACTGTGACATATTTAGATACGCATAGGCACAAGACACTGTGACATATTTAGATACTCATAGGCATAAGACACTGTGACATATTTAGATACTCATAGGCTCATAGGCATAAGACACTGTGACATATTTAGATACGCATAGGCATAAGACACTGTGACATATTTAGATACGCATATATGCATAAGACACTGTGACATATTTAGATACTCATAGGCATAAGACACTGTGACATATTTAGATACTCATAGGCATAAGACACTGTGACATATTTAGATACTCATAGGCATAAGACACTGTGACATATTTAGATACTCATAGGCACAAGACACTGTGACATATTTAGATACGCATATAGGCATAAGACACTGTGACATATTTAGATACTCATAGGCATAAGACACTGTGACATATTTAGATACTCATAGGCACAAGACACTGTGACATATTTAGATACGCATAGGCACAAGACACTGTGACATATTTAGATACTCATAGGCATAAGACACTGTGACATATTTAGATACTCATAGGCTCATAGGCATAAGACACTGTGACATATTTAGATACGCATAGGCATAAGACACTGTGACATATTTAGATACGCATATATGCATAAGACACTGTGACATATTTAGATACTCATAGGCATAAGACACTGTGACATATTTAGATACTCATAGGCATAAGACACTGTGACATATTTAGATACTCATAGGCATAAGACACTGTGACATATTTAGATACTCATAGGCACAAGACACTGTGACATATTTAGATACGCATATAGGCATAAGACACTGTGACATATTTAGATACTCATAGGCATAAGACACTGTGACATATTTAGATACTCATAGGCACAAGACACTGTGACATATTTAGATACGCATAGGCACAAGACACTGTGACATATTTAGATACTCATAGGCATAAGACACTGTGACATATTTAGATACTCATAGGCTCATAGGCATAAGACACTGTGACATATTTAGATACGCATAGGCATAAGACACTGTGACATATTTAGATAAGCATATATGCATAAGACACTGTGACATATTTAGATACTCATAGGCATAAGACACTGTGACATATTTAGATACTCATAGGCATAAGACACTGTGACATATTTAGATACTCATAGGCATAAGACACTGTGACATATTTAGATACTCATAGGCTCATAGGCATAAGACACTGTGACATATTTAGATACGCATATAGGCATAAGACACTTTGACATATTTAGATACTCATAGGCATAAGACACTGTGACATATTTAGATACGCATATAGGCATAAGACACTGTGACATATTTAGATACTCATAGTCTCATAGGCATAAGACACTGTGACATAATTAGATACTCATAGACATAAGACACTGTCACGGCTTTTTACCAAATTTCTTACTTTGATATTCGTATAGGACATCCCGTGTATGCATATACAAATATAATAATATTCATAACTCATCTTGTTGTCTTTTTTAAAATACATTTCAAAGCTCAACTCTAAATGTCTGATAGGTCAAGTACAGTATAATTTATATCTTAAAGGGTGTATCTGCTTTAGTATCGAAATCATGCCGAGTCCCGCTTCATTTAAAGAGTTGAGTATACCGTTAATTCACAAATTCATCGTAGGAACACGTCAGAACCTAAGCACACGCACACACAAGAGAGTTGTTGATGGGTTGGGCCGGGGCTTTTATGATCACCGAGTGCAATTTCATAACAGTGCAGATGTTTGGAGGAGGGGAAAAAAACAATTTTCCAACTATATTTAAATTGAAAAAAAATTATTTAAAAAAGTCAATCACGATTAAAAACAAGTGATGCTTGTAATTATTCGGCTGCGGTGTAAATTGTTTTCGTCAGTTGTCTTAGAAGGCTCTGCGCCGGAATATCTTAAAAAACTGATTCATAAACACGTATAACGTATCGTTAAACAACCTGTGGTCTTCTTCACAGTCCTTACTGAAAATTCACAGTGTGGATGAACACAGAAAAAAAGTCTTACGGAGTGCTCTCTTTTGAAGCGATAGCGCCAAAATCATGGAACAGTTTGCCTCAATCTCTGAGGGGGTATTGTAAAGGATAAAAAAATCATTTGAGAAACATTTAAAGACTTTTTTCTTTAAATAGATTTAAGAACACCAGAGTGCACTGAGCATGCTAAAGTAGCATGGATACCAGCGCTATAGAAATATCCAATCAATCAATGAATGAATCAGTCAATCAATCAATCAATAAAGTCTTTAGAAGCCTTACGCCAATCTTTTTCTATTCTCGAAGTTGAGGAGAGCTATAGCTGAGTTGGTTAAGTGGGGATTTGTAGAATGCCGAGAGCTAGATTAATTTTACCTACATTCTACATGCACGCATTTGATATCCGACCCCAAACAGACCAATTCAGTTGTATTTATATTATAAATATTTATATTTATATATTTATATATTTATATATATTTTTTAGAATCACACATGCACAACCACACCTGCACATAACACGTACGGTGGTGTCTTGCAAACACACATTGAATAAATGCCATAAAGTATACAAGAATTGGACGTTTTGTTGACTGGTGGAAGAATCGTGGATGTTTTGTTGACTGGTGGAACAGTCGTGGATGTTTTGTTGACTGGTGGAACAGTCGTGGATGTTTTGTTTGACTGGTGGAAGAGTCGTGGATGTTTTGTTTGACTGGTGAAACAGTCGTGGATGTTTTGTTGACTGATGGAAGAGTCGTGGATGTTTTGTTGACTGGTGGAACAGTCGTGGACGTTTTGTTGACTGGTGGAAGAATCGTGGATGTTTTGTTGACTGGTGGAACAGTCGTGGATGTTTTGTTGACTGGTGGAACAGTCGTGGATGTTTTGTTTGACTGGTGGAAGAGTCGTGGATGTTTTGTTTGACTGGTGGAACAGTCGTGGACGTTTTGTTGACTGGTGGAAGAATCGTGGATGTTTTGTTGACTGGTGGAACAGTCGTGGATGTTTTGTTGACTGGTGGAACAGTCGTGGATGTTTGTTTGACTGGTGGAAGAGTCGTGGATGTTTTGTTTGACTGGTGGAACAGTCGTGGACGTTTTGTTGACTGGTGGAAGAATCGTGGATGTTTTGTTGACTGGTGGAACAGTCGTGGATGTTTTGTTGACTGGTGGAACAGTCGTGGATGTTTTGTTTGACTGGTGGAAGAGTCGTGGATGTTTTGTTTGACTGGTGGAAGAGTCGTGGATGTTTTGTTGACTGATGGAAGAGTCGTGAATGTTTTGTTTGACTGGTGGAAGAGTCGTGGATGTTTTGTTGACTGGTGGAAGAGTCGTGGATGTTTTTTTGACTCGTGGAAGAGTCGTGGATGTTTTGTTGACTGGTGGAAGAGGCGTGGATGTTTTGTTGACTGGTGGAAGAGTCGTGGATGTTTTGTTGACTGGTGGAAGAGGCGTGGATGTTTTGTTGACTGGTGGAAGAGGCGTGGATGTTTTGTTGACTGGTGGAAGAGTCGTGACAAAACATGCCCCACAATGAGAACAAACAATAAACACAAGGTTTGTAACAACAAACACAAGGTTTGTAACAACAAACACAAGGTTTGTAACAACAAACACAAGGTTTGTAACAACAAACACAAGGTTTGTGTCATTAAACACAACGCTTTTAACAACGAGCACGCAGTGATTTGTAACAACAAGCACAAGGCTTGTAACAATAAACACAATGTTCGTGTTATTAAACACAAGGTTTTTAACAACGAACACAGTGTTTGTAACAAAGAACTCAAGGCTTGTAACAACAATCACAATGTTTCTATACCAACAAACAAAAGCGGCAAATTGTAACGAATTTCGTAAGTTCAAACTGCCTATTACTGGACTGTGTCAATGTCATGAGTATGCCCGGACTCTGTTAATGTCATGATTATGCCCGGACTGTGTCAATGTCATGATTATGCCCGGACTCTGTCAATGTCATGATTATGCCCGGACTGTTTCAATGTCATGATTATACCCGGACTGTGTCAATGTCATGATTATACCCGGACTCTGTCAATGTCATGATTATGCCCGGACCGTGTCAATGTCATGATTATACCCGGACTCTGTCAATGTCATGATTATGCCCGGACCGTGTCAATGTCATGATTATGCCCGGTGTGTGTCAATGTCATGATTATGCCCGGACTCTGTCAATGTCATGATTATGCCCGGACTGTGTCAATGTCATGATTATGCCCGGACTGTGTCAATGTCATGATTATGCCCGGACTCTGTCAATGTCATGACTATGCCCGGACTGTGTCAATGTCATGATTATGCCCGGACTGTGTCAATGTCCTGATTATGCCCGGACTCTGTCAATGTCATGATTATGCCCGGACTGTGTCAATGTCAAGATTATGCCCGGACTCTGTCAATGTCATGACTTTACCCGGACTATGTCAATGTCATGAATATTTCCAGACTGTTTCTACGTCTTGACTATTCCTATGACTATCCCCGGACTGTGTTTATTTTATCCTATTCCCTGACTATTCTTGTCATGTAACAACGCCTGTGTCTGAGTCATCATATTACTGCCTGTGCCCGACTCATCATATTACCGCCTGTGTCCGACTCATCATTATATTACCGCCTGTGTCCGACTCATCATTATATTACCGCCCGTGTCCGACTCATCATTATATTACCGCCTGTGTCCGACTCATCATTATATTACCGCCTGTGTCCGACTCATCATTATATTACCGCCTGTGTCCGACTCATCATATTCCCGGCATGTGTAGATGTCATTAATATTCTTTGGAGTGTGTCCATGCCACCCCCAATTCCAATGTCAATGTCATCACAATTCCAGACCTTGACTCTTCCCGACATTCAATTCTTCCAACTGCAATATTACATTCAATTCTTTCTGCTTTATTACATTCAGTTCTTACTGCTTTATTACATTCAATTCTTACTGCTTTATTACATTCAGTTCTTACTGCATTTTTACATTCAATTCTTACGGCATTATTACATTCAATTCTTACTGCATTATTACATTCTTCCAACTGTGCAATTACTTCCACGCCAATCTACAGCGTGCAGTTAATAACAATTCACAATTATCCCATTAATTACAATTCACTTATTTATATCACCTTTTATTGTTTGTTTCCCCCCCCCCCCTCCCCCAATCACCACTGGCCACCTGTTGCCTCCAAACATGCATCGGGCAACAGTCACAGCTGAACATGCACAATCGTTTGTGAGCCCAGTGGATGTGAACGGCCCGGGGTTACAAAGAGCCGGCTAGGCTTTGGGGTTGGGGGGAATGAATGGGGTGGTGGGGTTGAGAGGCCACGGGAATTACGACCAGACCCGGGCGGGATGAGCGGCAAGTGCTATCTCTCAGGTTTGCGTTGTAGTTCGATCCTCTCCATGCGTTCACCCCTGCGTGATTGATTCGCGACCTCGATGAGATTAGGAGGTATGAAAGAAAAAAAATTAAACTTGAGCCAAGTCTCGTCTTCTCTCACGGACCTACGAGAACGGGAGTGATAAGCCGAGGTTAGTAATGTTTTTACGAGGCAATGATCAGAAGAAAGTCGATTACTTTCTCCTTTAGTTAAGCACGACGCACGTGCGTTTTACGTGATGAGATTTATCGTGAAGCCGTGGTCTACTTTTTGTGTGTGATTTCTATCAAAGTCGGTAGTCGTACCGTTTATAGCGCCGGTCTTTGTTAGTTAAGGCGTGAGAACGGTCGTAGTGGGAGGAGTGGGTGATGGGGTTGGCCCGAGAGAAAAGGTTGGAGGGTGAGGAGTGGGTGATGAGGTTGGATTGAGAGAAAGGGTTGGAGGGTGAGGAGTGGGTGATGGGGTTGGCCCGAGAGAAAAGGTTGGAGGGTGAGGAGTGGGTGATGAGGTTGGATTGAGAGAAAGGGTTGGAGGGTGAGGAGTGGGTGATGGGGTTGGCCTGAGAGAAAGGGTTGGAGGATGAGGAGTGGGTGATGGGTTGGCTTGAAAGAATATTTAACACTTCGATCTTTCACAATCACTTGAATCACTCAGTCGCTCAACTCCCCCCCCCCCTTCCCGCCCAACTCTCTAACACTTGAATACCAGTATCGAAAAACCATGCTCAACCCCTCCCCACCATCCTACACTTTTGATTTCCTCCACACCAGAGGTTCCCAAACTTTTTTGTCTCGTAGATCCCTTGCCATGTTTTTCGGTTTTGGGTAGACCCCCTGCTTACCTGAAATTGATTTTTTGCAAATTCATTAACTTCAAATGTATTTTTGACAGGCGGTATAGTGCTACTCACTGTGAAAGATTTAAATTTATAACGGTAGTGAAGTGCAGTGTGAATAACGTTTTTAAAAATATGTTAAGTTTTATACATTTATTATTTAAATTTAAATTAAAAAATGCCAAAATAGAAGTCTTGACCTGCTTACATGAGATCCACTATCGTCGACCCCAATTTTCATTTCATAGACCCCCATTTTCATTTCATGGACCCCCAATTTTTTTTTCGCTGCCATAGACCCCTGGGGGTCGATATAGACCACTTTGGGAATCACTGCTCAACACTATATCCTTACCAGACATCAGGTGTATCAGAATGGACACTTGACCAACAACTGTTACCAAAAAAAAAAAAGGTGGGGGGGCGGGGACTATCTGCCTGGCACCACGAGCCGTGAGAATGTCGGACCTGTTTTGTGCCGTGCCTGCAATCACTTCCCTGCCCGCAGCGGACACGACCTGCCACCGGACATTAGATGGGTGGACAGCGTATCATCTTGTCCAGCTCCTCGGGGGGAAGAGGGGTGGGTTTTGGGGGCGGGTGCGGGCATGGTCATTGTTTTCATTGTCTTCATCGCTGCTGTCACGATGGAGTCATCGGAGTCATTCGTTCCTCTAATTAGGATGTCATTTAGTTTATCCTTCTATTCTTGAAAGGTGATATTTAAAAAATAAAAAAAGACACTTGGGAAACCAATTTGATTGCTTTACGTTAAAAAACTTTTTATTTATTTAAAATACACAAGACGTACGCGAGTATACGTAAGTCCTACTTGTACACAAGACGTACGCGAGTATACGTAAGTCCTACTTGTACACAAGACGTACGCGATTATGCGTAAGTCCTACTTGTACACAAGACGCACGCGAGTATACACAAATCCTACTTGTACACAAGACGTACGCAAGTATACACAAATCCTACTTGTACACAAGACGTACGCGAGTATACACAAATCCTACTTGTACACAAGACGTACGCGAGTATACACAAATCCTACTTGTACACAAGACGTACGCGAGTATACGTAAGTCCTACTTGTACACAAGACGTACACGAGATACGTAAGTCTTACTTGTACACATGTACTGAGTGTACACAAATAGGTTAGGCTTGGTTGTTGTTTTTTCTTGATGGGGTGAAAAATGACAGCACGTTGCGGCTAAGGGTCGGTTCACACGATCAAGCTTTGACGTTTATGGATTGGACACGAGCAGTGTGTGTCAATAAAATCAAATATGGGTTCAGCTCAAAGAATGATCATACAGAGCATGCCTTAACGTCAAATTGTTGTATGAACGCACTATTTTGTGCGTGGTTTCTTGTCTTTTTTTGTGGGGGGGGGGGGGGGATTTGATCAAATAGTGATTTGAAAGCTGTGACAAGGCTACATACACGAATTGCGTCAAATGCTTGAAGGAAAATTTGATCGTGTGAACCGACCCTAAATCAGTACCAAAAAAAAATCATATAGATATATACATTTAAATGTATACTTATATGAATGTTTTTTGTTTTTTTGCACCCTTGAAAAAAAGAAGGGGGGGGGGGCGGGCGCAAAAATCTACGCGCCCGAAAAGCATTTTGTATAATGAAAAAAAGTATTCGTATTTTGCGTCCCGGTACCAAATCTGAAAGATCGCTAATTAATTCATTAGTGTCACTGAAGGAGTTCATTGATGGCTGATTTCTAGGCTAGAGAAATACTTTAGAAGTCTTGTGTTCACATTTGTATTATTGTAAAATGTAGTCTTGGTTAAAAATATAAATTTTTGTGCTGAAAATGAATATGAACAATGAACATCGTTTTCAACAAACAAAAAAATTAAATAAATACAAAATGTCCATTAATTTGAAACAAGAAAATAATCTTATCTTATTGACATGACTGATAAGTTAGTTTATCTATAGCAGTGGTTCTCAACCCTTCCTATTGCCGCGACCCTTTAATACAGTTCCTAATGTTACTGCGACCCCAACCGCAAAATTATTGTTTTGCTACTTCGCAGCTGTGGAGTAAGCGACCCCTGGGAAATGGTCCTTCAACCCCCCAAAGGGGCCACGGCCCACAGGTTGAGAACCGCTGATCTATTGGTGAATACACAAAGATGTTCCGCTAATCTTCTTTCTTCGCTGTTCTCCTCTACCATGCGGTTATTCTTCATAATATAAAATACGTTGTTGTTGCTTTGTTTTGTTTTTTTGTTTGTTTGTTATTGTATACGTCCTGTTCTAAACTGAACCCAAAGACGGCAGAAGCTTACTAAAATAATTTAAGCAAAGGCTAGAAAGAAGTTCCGTTCTTTAATTTCTACCTTAGTTTCCCAACCGGTGTAAACTCGGTGTAACGCTGTCCAATGTTAACAATCATCCCCCCCCCCCCCCGCACCCGCAGTAATCGCTTGGAACCACCCGGACATTGCCGCAGTGGGACTCGACGTCATCCGAGAGCATCAAGGCTGCCCCGGCATCCGCTAGGAGCCGTGAGGACACCAGCATCGCCTCCCCAACCGTTGCACATATGCCAGTGCCAGTACATGGATTCAGCAACGTACCCTACCAGAACCAGGAGAGTCAGGCGTTGGTTAAGTGTGAATACATAATTTCTGTAATTTTTTTTTAAAATTCAAGATACAATTATTTAAAGCTCTCAATTCCAACCGGCGAGGTCGCGGCTTTTAACCGCAGCACTGTAGTACTATTTAGTACTGTAGTACTGTACTACTACCTCCAGCCAGCTGACCGTTTCAGTGCCCGGGTCCTAATAAACCACCAGTGTGTGTGTGTGTGTGTGACTGACCGGACGGTGGACAATTGAAAAGAACGGACCAGACACCTATTAAAAGCTACAGTTTGGCAACACGTGGACGTAAACACTGCTGTCGGCCGGGTTGGTGGGGGTGTGATGATGAGGGGGGGGGGTAGATGGTGGGTGGGTGGGATGGGACGAACGGACGGTGGGAGCAATTTGGCAACACTTGGAAATCAGCACCGCTCGTCTGCCGGGTGGGTTGGTGGGTGGGGTGGAAGCAGAGGGGGGATGTTGACCGCTGGTCACTTAGAAGGGGGGGGGGGACAAGAACGAGAACTCTAAGATAACTTGGAATATTCAATAGTTTACAAGTAACAAAAAAAAAAATGGAGACAGTGTTTTATAAAAAATATAATTCACATTTATGGGGAAACAAATCTAAAACAATATAGAAAGAATAAGAAAGAAGAAAAAAGTATTAATTTTGTTAACCTTAATTTTAAAACTAACGCCCCTTAAGTAGAAATGATTTAAAAAAATTTTTTTTTTTCATCTCCCATTTAAGACGCCTTATCTCTCTAGTTCATCAAACTTTTAATTTTATATGAAAAAAAAGATAAAGATATGTACTGTATTTTAACTATTTTTAAAAAAAAAAGTGTTTTTATAGGAATTGGTTTAATCGAACATTTCGAACTAGCCCGTAAGAGTTATATGGTGATGTGGTAACATGGTGATGTGGTAGCATGGTAATGTGGTAGCATGGTAATGTGGTAGCATGGTGATGTGGTAGCATGGTAATCTGGTAGCATGGTAATGTGGTAGCATGGTAATCTGGTAGCATGGTAATGTGGTATCATGGTAATGTGGTAACATGGTAATGTGGTAGAAGGGTAATGTAGTAGCATGGTAATGTAGTAGCATGGTAATGTGGTAACATGGTAATGTGGTAGCATGGTAATGTGGTAGAATGGTAATGTGGTAGAATAGTAATGTGGTAGAATGGTAATGTGGTAACATGGTAATGTGAATTCTGAAGTTTTCTTGAAAAACTGACGTTCCATTTTTAGTATAAGCAGGCTGTGTGATGACTATGATTAACTATGTCCCCATCACTGTGAGTGTCGCTGTCATCATGAGATCACGTTACATTTAAAGATTCTGTCACATCACATAGACTGCCACTGTCTTAATAGGGCTTGTCATTTCTCAGACCGGAAAACGTCATAGCACACTACGTAATGCTACTATTTTTAGAACGGTGGACAAATAAATCTGAAAACACGGTATGCATCGAAGAATTTGTTCTACAACTAGTCCCCAACGATAAACAAAAATTGAAATTGGAATGATAATCAAAATGTTATTTCACAAACTTTTTAGTCTTTCGTTTGGCTTTCTACTATAAGATTGCCATCTAAAAAGAAATCATTAAAAAAAAATGCATGCAAATGGGCGGGGCAGATTGTTTATTATTCTGAAAATAAAAAGATAAAAAACAGTCGGCATTTTAATAACTATAGGCGAAGATTTTTTTTTAACTATGTTATTTAGGAAACTGTGTTACACAAGTAGCAAATTTGAAGAAAACACAAATAAACACAATAATAATCGATGAAAAGTGCCCTATTTGTAAGAACCTGTTAAATTCTTAATTTTTGTTTTTAAAATATCAATTTTTGTAAGTGTTCGTGCTATATGTTAAAAAGATGCCCGAGATTTCGTACACCCTTTCACCCAGGAATCTACACAAATACTATTGATGGAGTTTGGGTGCAGGTCAAGCGTAAATTGGCCTGTTTCCAAACTACTTCATTGTGTGCTTTCCAGTGGCGCTTTCACTTACACACACAAACACACACACGAACAAGCACACAAAAAACACAAACATACACACACAAACAAACAAACATACATACACACAAACAAACGCACACACATACACAAACACACAGACCAACCAACCAACAAACTCCCACCCACCCACACACACCCCAACACACAGAGAGGGAGAGAGAGAGAGTAAGAAAGAGAGAGACACACACACAACTTGAACATGTTTCCGACAGTTGTTAAGCGACTATTATCACATTTGACCATTTACTCATGGTAAAACATTATTAAACTGACATTCGATTTAGGCCTACTACTACTACTAGTGGTATGAATTAGACCTACTACTACTAGTGGTATGAATTTTGGACCTGCGTTCGGATGATCCCAATCCCCTAACACCACATAAATTAGTGTGTTTCTCTCAATCTCTCTCAAAAAGTATTATGCCATTTTATCATTGAGATTGTGGACTTTTTAAAGTGGTGTAAATATTTCATAAAATATAGTTGAAAACAATGTTTTGATTTAGGTTAAGAGTCACTTCGCTAATATAGCAGTACTGAACAGTGTTGGCATTTTGTCCGTATAATTCCCCGAACGATTACAGCAGTTCTATTTATAGATTTCCGCCATTAAATGACAAGCCCTATTAGGGCAAGGATATATAAAGATCCTGTCAAATCACAATAGACTGCCACTGTATTAATAGGGTAAGGATATATAAAGATCCTGTCACATCACATAGACTGCCACTGTCTTAATTAGGGCAAGTATATATAAAGATCCTGTCAAATCACAATATACTGCCACTGTATTAATAGGGTAAGGATATATAAAGATCCTGTCACATCACAGAGACTGACACTGTCTTAATTAGGGCAAGGATATATGAAGATCCTGTCAAATCGGATAGACTGCCATTGTATGAGGGCAATGATATATACAGATCCTGTCACATCATATAGACTGACACTGTCTTAATGAGGACAAGGGTATATAAAGATCCTGTCACATCGCATATACTGCCACTGTCTTAATTAGGGCAATGATATATAAAGATCCTGTCACATCATATAGACTGACACTGTTTTAATTAGGACAAGGGTTTATAAAGATCCTGTCACATCCAATAGACTGCCACTGTCATAATTAGGGCAAGGATATATAAAGATCCTGTCACATCATATAGACTGCCACTGTCTTAATTAGGACAAGGATACATAAAGATCCTGTGACATCATTGAGTCCTCCGTTGTCTTAATCTTAAGATAACAGATAACAGAGAGGTTTAGGATCATGGCCTATCCGGTGACATGCGACATACGCTGCTCATCTGTCCATCATCCCATCTGCCAACCAATCCTTCACCCAACAACCCATCATTCTGTCCCTCGTTCGGCCCAACTTCCCATCTGTCTAGATGTCCTTTGGTCCAACTTCCCATCTGTGTAGATGTCCTTCAGTCCAACTTCCCATCCGTCTAGACGTCCTTCAGTCCAACATGGGACATCTGACGATCAGTTCTTCAGTCCAATATCCCGTATGTATATCATTCAACTATCCCATCGGTCTAAAATGTCTTTTAGACCAACAAGTCGCCAGGAGGTGACGTGACACAAGGGACCAGCAATTAAAGCAAAAACCCCAACTCTCCAGGAAAGCGTGGAGACACCCCCATACCTTTGATTACTTTCTTCCAACTCGCTACACGTCTTGTCTCAAATTCACTTCCTAAACCGGACACCAAGTCTATTTAAAGTCTGCTGACAATGACCGCGACACGTCGTTTCGCTGGACACAAACCGTTCCTGGCCCCTGGCATCGATACGGCCTTTTAATTGCCCAGTAACAGTTGGACAATGAGTTAAACTGAAAACCCCCCCCCCCTTTTTTCCCCCTTCACCGGAAAAGCACACAATCGTCACGCCAGAGTTCTGAGACGCAAATACTTCCTTCGATGCGCACTGAGGTGCGCAACCGGTGCGGTGACACTTGGCTTCAGCATCCACCCTACATAAGGAGCCATCTGTAATAAACTACATAATTACATGCTCCGCGGGGGTAGCCCACAAGGGGAAAGAAGAACTCACGCACGTCACGGCCAAGGAAAACACCGATACAAATGTTTCAATGCCGGAGAGCACGATTGCAACGGCTGGCAGGCATTTATTGGGTCAGTTGTGCTGTGAAAATTTTTTGTTTTCTTCCTGCAGAAAAATCCCCAGACCGCCGTCGCCCACTCTCACTTTAAAATCTTACAATTGTACCTTGTCACCTTTCCTTTCGCCTTAGCGCCACCCCCAACCCATTCTCGGCGCGTACTTTGCCATTTTAACGCGGATACTAGCTGTCCTACCGGGATATGTGCGGGCCATTGTTAGATGTCAGACGCTGAGGTCTTCGGTCAGGGCTCATCATGGCTTAGATGTGAAACGTGACATCGTCCAACGGGTAGCTGTTTACGACCAAATCCCTTTTGATTATTTGAAACCGCTGTAACTTATATGTTACAAAAGGGCATATGTTGGTTGTTATTGTTTTTTCGTCGCACCCCCCCCCCCCCCCGTTTTTAACCTTCTAGTATTATGCTATTAAGTATTCACATTTAAAGATTTGTTATTAAATTTCGGAAGTTAAGTTGCTATGGTTTAGTAATGTCTGGGAGACCCATCAGATACACATTAAAACGGTACCCTCAGGAATAACAATGCCAGCATAAAATATAAATAAATTGAATAAATTAAAACAACAAGAGTAGAATGACAAAAAAAAAATCATTAACATAAAAAGAAAAAAAGCAACAGAAGTAACATCACAAAAAAAAGGAAAATCGCTTAAAAAAAAAAAAGGAAGATCACAAAAAAAAGGAAGATCACAAAAAAGGAAGATCACAAAAAAAGGAAGATCACAAAAAAGGAAGATCACAAAAAAGGAAGATCACAAAAAAGGAAGATCTCAAAAAAAGGAAGATCACAAAAAAAGGAAGATCACAAAAAAGAGGAAGATCACAAAAAAAGGAAGATCACAAAAAAAGGAAGATAAAAAAAGGAAGATCACAAAAAAGTAAGATAAAAAAAGGAAGATCACAAAAAAGGAAGATCACAAAAAAGGAAGATCACAAAAAGGAAGATCACAAAAAAGGAAGATCACAAAAAAAAGGAAGATCACAAAAAAGGAAGATCACAAAAAAAAGGAAGATCACAAAAAAGGAAGATCACAAAAAAAAGGAAGATCACAAAAAAGGAAGATCACAAAAAAGGAAGATCACAAAAAGGAAGATCACAAAAAAGGAAGATCACAAAAAAAGGAAGATCACAAAAAAAGGAAGATCACAAAAAAAAAAAAAAAAAAGAAGTAAAATCACAAAAATTAACAATAAAAAACCCCAAAAAGAATAGCTTCACAAAAAAACAAACTACCCAGTAACCACAAAAGAAAAAGGCAACAGTATCAAAATAGAAAACAACAATAAAGTAACATCACAACAAAAACAACAGTAACATCAACAAAACAACAGTAACGTCAACAAAAACAACAGTAACGTCAACAAAAACAACAGTAACA
Source organism: Omphiscola glabra (assembly GCA_964017045.1). Classification (NCBI taxonomy): domain Eukaryota; kingdom Metazoa; phylum Mollusca; class Gastropoda; family Lymnaeidae; genus Omphiscola; species Omphiscola glabra. The sequence goes on along the minus strand of OZ024804.1, from coordinate 5,294,963 downwards.
TCAACAAAAACAACAGTAACATCAACAAAAACAACAGTAACATTAACAAAACAACAGTAACATCAACAAAAACAACAGTAACATCAACAAAACAACAGTAAAATCAACAAAAACAACAGTAACATCAACAAAACAACAGTAACATTAACAAAACAACAGTAACATTAACAAAAACAACAGTAACATCAACAAAACAACAGTAACATCAACAAAAACAACAGTAACATCAACAAAACAACAGTAACATTAACAAAACAACAGTAACATTAACAAAACAACAGTAACATCACAACAAAAACAACAGTAACATCAACAAAACAACAGTAACGTCAACAAAAACAACAGTAACGTCAACAAAAACAACAGTAACATCAACAAAAACAACAGTAACATCAACAAAAACAACAGTAACATTAACAAAAACAACAGTAACATCAACAAAAACAACAGTAACATCAACAAAACAACAGTAAAATCAACAAAAACAACAGTAACATCAACAAAACAACAGTAACATTAACAAAACAACAGTAACATTAACAAAAACAACAGTAACATCAACAAAACAACAGTAACATCAACAAAAACAACAGTAACATCAACAAAACAACAGTAACATTAACAAAACAACAGTAACATTAACAAAACAACAGTAACATCACAACAAAAACAACAGTAACATCAACAAAACAACAGTAACATCAACAAAAACAACAGTAACGTCAACAAAAACAACAGTAACATCAACAAAAACAACAGTAACATCAACAAAAACAACAATAACATCAACAAAAACAACAGTAACATCAACAAAAACAACAGTAACATCAACAAAAACAACAGTAACATTAACAAAAACAACAATAACATTAACAAAAACAACAGTAACATCAACAAAAACAACAGTAACATCAACAAAAACAACAGTAACATCAACAAAACAACAGTAACATCAACAAAAATAACAGTAACATTAACAAAACAACAGTAATATTAACAAAACAACAATAACATCAACAAAAACAACAGTAACATTAACAAAACAACTGTAACATTAACAAAAACAACAATAACATCAACAAAAACAACAGTAACATCAACAAAACAACAGTGACATCAACAAAAACAACAGTAACATCAACAAAAACAACAATAACATCAACAAAAACAACAGTAACATTAACAAAAACAACAGTAACATCAACAAAAACAACAGTAACATCAACAAAAACAAAAATGACATCAACAAAAACAACAGTAACATCAACAAAACAACAGTAACATTAACAAAAACAACAGTAACATCAACAAAACAACAGTAACATCAACAAAAACAACAGTAACACCAACAAAACAACAGTAACATTAACAAAAACAACAGTAACATCAACAAAACAACAGTAACATCAAGAAAACAACAGTAACATCAACAAAACAACAGTAACATCAACAAAACAACAGTAACATCAACAAAAACAACAGTAACATCAACAAAAACAACAGTAACATCAACAAAAACAACAGTAACATCAACAAAAACAATAGCAATGTAACACCAATGGTCGCTAAAAACCCCACAAAAACAACCACTAGCAAAAACATTAACATAAAAAAAAACAACAGTACAATCAGGAAAAGACAACGAGGGTGACATCAATAATTGAAAAAAGAAGAAAACACTCCAAAATGTGCCCACACTCGTCACAAAACACAACAAAACAATTCATCAACGCTGAGTTATGTCACACATACGTCAAGTACATTTAATCAACACATCTACAGCAAGAGTTTCAAGGCAAAACTTTTTTTTTTTTTTAGCATTAATTTCATTTCATTTGCATAGATTCAATAGATTAGTTCCCCTTGCTGTGCGCATGCGCCGACGGCCGTCATGTAGGCGAGCCGATGTTACCGAGCACGTGCGAGTAGAGGTCAAACCGGTGAACACGCCCAATGGCTGGCGTGGCGAGATAATGGCTGCGAGGAGGAGGCTGGGAGGGGGGGGTAAGGGTTTGACGAGTAATTTCTTTCATTTGTTGTAGCTAATCTTTACCTGCTCGTGTTTCACCGTTGATCTTCGAACTGGCAGCGATGGGTCAGGTGTGGGGGCAGCAGGTAGGGTCAGGTGAAAGAGATGGGATCGTTTGAATGACCTGCCATAGAAGAGAGAGAGAGACAGAGAGAGGGATGAGCATGTCCCAGAGTGCTGTAAATACCGCGAGCGTGGCGATTCACTTGTTCCACTTGTGATTACGAGAATGACTGCATTACGATCTGAAGCGTCGTGGACGTGTGAGTAGACAGACTTGTCAAGACTAAGACGAGGGTGAGTGGGGACTGAGTGTGTGCCGCCAGTGACCCCAAAAATAGTGAGGGTGAGTGGGGACTGAGTGTGTGCCGCCAGTGACCCCAAACATAGGCAGTGTCCAGCAGGACAACATCATATCTACTTCTATTTTCCCCAGAAACTAGATGTGTAGCGAAGGGGGGATGGAGGTCGGTGGGGGGACAGATGTCCCCGGGCGTCAGCTAGTTAGGGGCGCCAAAATTAGCTTTGATATTATTTATTGATGAAAATAATGGGTTTGAGAGTTGAAAAAAGAAAAGGAGGCGCTTTAAAATGAAACAATCTAGCCCCCCCCCCCCTTTTTCCCGCTCTTACATTTAATATTCATTCATTTGTGTTATCATTAAAAAAAAATTATAAAAAATAGTTGTTTCGTTTATTTGTGAAACATATTTTTTGATTACCCGAATACAAACACCCCCCCCCCCCCCCCCAAAAAAAAAAAAAAAAAAAACCAACATCGATTTATGGAGTTTTAAGACAATGTCTTACAAAGAAATAAGACTTGCATGCAATTGTTTAGCACGACTTTCAAAGTCCGGACAATCCATTCTAGAAAATTTATAGCAATCCACTGTTAAAAATATGGACACAAAATGTACTTATATCTACCAATTAAGCTCTCAATTGAAAAAAAAAGAAAAGAAAAGAAAATATCAATAATAATTTTTCTACCAATTAAACTCTCAAATGAAAAAAAAAAAAAAAAATTAAAAAAATCGATAATAATTTGTCTAAAAGCGATCATGATAAGTTTTTATAGCTCAAAATTACGAATTTACAAGGGGGAAAAAAAGCAAAAACAATTTGTTGTGACAACCCTTGGGTTAATATCTGGATTAGGTCTTGGGGCAGATAAAGATCTCTCTATTCTTGTTCTCTGCCTTTAAGCGCTCACTTGATATTACCATCGGCCCGCATCGTCCATAATTAAGTGTGCTCTCTCTGCGCTCTTTAGTCCAGGGGTTCTTAATATGTGGTCAGCGGAGCACCTTGGGAAGTGCGTCAATGTGGTCAGCGGAGCACCTTGGGAAGTTTGCGTCAATGTGGTCAGTGAGCACCTTGGGAAGTTTGCGTCAATGTGGTCAGTGAGCACCTTGGGAAGTGCGTCAATGTGGTCAGTGAGCACCTTGGGAAGTGCGTCAATGTGGTCAGTGAGCACCTTGGGAAGTGCGTCAATGTGGTCAGTGAGCACCTTGGGAAGTTTGCGTCAATGTGGTCAGTGAGCACCTTGGGAAGTGCGTCAATGTGGTCAGTGAGCACCTTGGGAAGTGCGTCAATGTGGTCAGTGAGCACCTTGGGAAGTGCGTCAATGTGGTCAGTGAGCACCTTGGGAAGTGCGTCAGTGTGGTCAGTGAGCACCTTGGGAAGTGCGTCAATGTGGTCAGTGAGCACCTTGGGAAGTGCGTCAGTGTGGTCAGTGAGCACCTTGGGAAGTGCGTCAGTGTGGTCAGTGAGCACCTTGGGAAGTGCGTCAATGTGGTCAGTGAGCACCTTGGGAAGTGCGTCAATGTGGTCAGTGAGCACCTTGGGAAGTGCGTCAATGTGGTCAGTGAGCACCTTGGGAAGTGCGTCAATGTGGTCAGTGAGCACCTTGGGAAGTGCGTCAATGTGGTCAGTGAGCACCTTGGGAAGTGCGTCAATGTGGTCAGTGAGCACCTTGGGAAGTGCGTCAATGTGGTCAGTGAGCACCTTGGGAAGTGCGTCAATGTGGTCAGTGAGCACCTTGGGAAGTGCGTCAGTGTGGTCAGTGAGCACCTTGGGAAGTGCGTCAATGTGGTCAGTGAGCACCTTGGGAAGTGCGTCAGTGTGGTCAGTGAGCACCTTGGGAAGTGCGTCAGTGTGGTCAGTGAGCACCTTGGGAAGTGCGTCAATGTGGTCAGTGAGCACCTTGGGAAGTGCGTCAATGTGGTCAGTGAGCACCTTGGGAAGTGCGTCAATGTGGTCAGTGAGCACCTTGGGAAGTGCGTCAATGTGGTCAGTGAGCACCTTGGGAAGTGCGTCAATGTGGTCAGTGAGCACCTTGGGAAGTGCGTCAATGTGGTCAGTGAGCACCTTGGGAAGTGCGTCAATGTGGTCAGTGAGCACCTTGGGAAGTGCGTCAGTGTGGTCAGTGAGCACCTTGGGAAGTGCGTCAATGTGGTCAGTGAGCACCTTGGGAAGTGCGTCAGTGTGGTCAGTGAGCACCTTGGGAAGTGCGTCAATGTGGTCAGTGAGCACCTTGGGAAGTGCGTCAATGTGGTCAGTGAGCACCTTGGGAAGTGCGTCAATGTGGTCAGTGAGCTGCCTTTCCTTTGCACATTTATTATTCGTATTTTAAAACTAAATTCTAACGATGAGGCCCGTGTCCTTCATATGACTCACAAAAAAAGGGGGAGGGGGGGGGGGCTGTGGCCTTCATCTGACTGGCAAAGGGGGGTCCGTGGCCTTCATCTGACTGGCAAATGGGGGTTCGTGGCCTTCATCTGACTGGCAAATGGGGGTCCGTGGCCTTCATCTGACTGGCAAATGGGGGTCCGTGGCCTTCATCTGACTGGCAAATGGGGGTCCGTGGCCTTCATCTGACTGGCAAAAGGGGGTGTGTGTGTCCGTGTCCTTCATCTGACTGGCAAATGGGGGTCCGTGGCCTTCATCTGACTGGCAAAAGGGGGGGGGGTGTGTCCGTGGCCTTCATCTGACTGGCAATTGGGGGTCCGTGTCCTTCATCTGACTGACAAAAACGGGGGGGGGGTGTCCGTGTCCTTCATCTTACTGGCAAAGAGGGGCCGTGGCCTTTATCCTACTGGCAAAAAAAAAAAGGGGGGGTACATGGCCTTCATCTAACTGGCTAAGGGGGGTCCATGGCCTTTATTTGACTAGCAATAGGGGTCCACGGCCTTCATCCGACTGGCAAAAGGGGGTCCACGGATCAAAACAAAGTAAAGGACCCCTGCTTTACTCACCCTAAAAAAAACCCACCCAACCCAAACCCTCATCTCTCTTGACAGTTCCACGACGACACTGTCCGACGACTGTCACGCCTTGTTTATATCTAACAACTCGCGGCTTTCATTTATAAATGCTCAAAAGTTAATCCCCAGTGCGGAACACAAATGCTCCAGCTGGGATTAGTGCACTCACTTGGCGCCACATTTGAACTGATAATCCCGGCTGAAATGCACCGCTGCTCACGAATACAATGCACTGGGGTTTGGGTCTGCGTGCGGGCTCCATATGATTATTTTTTTTTTTTTGTGTGGTTCATTTCAAGCCGTTTGCCTGCAGTGGGCTTCACAATTAATTCCATTTATATAAAAAGAATCAAAAAAACAAATCTTTATATTTTTAAACGTCATATAAATATTAGCATTTTTATTTATGTGCATTAGGTCTGTCCTGGGAGGTGCGGGGGTGTGGGGGTGGGGGGTGTTGTTAGCCCGCTGTTCTTGAATTGTTAATTTTTTTTGGCTAGCGCCTCAGTGCATCCCTGGCAAAGCGCTCGTTGGCTGCAAATAATTTTCAAATGAAATGGACAATTGGATTCCCCTGTAATCATCACTGTTATAGCAGTTATCTAACATATTGAATGCGTCAAAATGATTGCCAGCGCTCCTCCCCTCCCAACCCAACCACACACACAACTCACTCCCCCTCCCAAATTATTCTTTGTCCGCTTGATTGAACTTAAAACGTGCGGCAGAAATCTATGCGTGAAACAGCTGAGACGAGAGGGGGGGATGAATGGATGCATGGGTGGGCAAGCACTCGAAGCGTTGTCCAGGGGAGGGTGTAATATGGGGAGAAGACAGGGTGCACCCAGGCACAGGGCGTATATAGGCAAGCTGCACAGACTCGGGGGACGGGGGGAGGGTGCGGGCACAGATGCGGTGGACAGACACATTGCACGGACCACAGTGGACAGACACGGAGCACGGAAAAAAATCTGCACCCGGATAAGCCCTAGTGGCGCAATATTACGTATTCGTTACGTCTCCGGGTCGACTATTCAATGACCTTTTCCCGACCACGCAAAGAGCGCAGTACTAAAGACACGTGCGAGACATGAGTGTCTTGACCCCCTTGTATGTTTCTATTTTGAAAGTCGGTAATTGTTTGGCATCTGGGAACTTCTCCTAGACAACGCAGGGGATCTACTCGCAGACATCGCAGGGGATCTACTCACAGACAACGTAAGGGTCCTACTCCTAGACGACACATGGGGCCCTCTTCTCCTAGACAACATACTCTCTTGCCTCTCGATTCATTATATGACGTAGTGCATTTTTAATGGTTTCAGTGATTACATATCCTACGCCGACCTCTAACGAAATACTTAAAAAATAATCCTGCTATAACCTGTTGACCAGACCATTGACACATGACATGCTTGAGCTCCGTTAGCCTACAACATCAGTTCACATCGTCGGATACAGGTCATCGACAGTTTTAACTCATCGATGACAATTCAGGCTGTCAAAAATAATGTCCCCCCCTCCCCACCCCATTAAAGAGACCTTTAAAAAATGATTCAAGGGCAGTAACGCTTACATTTAATTTATCCCCTTGCGTCCCCTTATTGTTATATTGCCCGTCCATTTCCTTAATAATGGACTTGTCGGTTATTTAAATACATCTTTGACAATTTATTAGCATTTCTTGATAAGCTAATGCTATGTTTTTTGGTATGTATTGTTAATACATAATATTTAGCATAGTATTTATTAATAGATCAATGAAATTTATATATATAAAAAAAGTTGGACTAGACGTCTAATATTCTTGTGTCGTAGTAGGCTTGGGCGTACCATAAAATAAATAAATAATTTGCCACTAAAGGGGGGAGTGAGTCGTGATTCATAACGTGTCGTCGTGTGTCATCACGAGTAATGCCAGGCGCTTCTGTTCGCGACACATGATCGCCACCGCCTTTGTCCACGGTGTAATTAGTCAGTGCGCCCCCAATAAACCATGTTCCCCTATGAGCGCATTTGTCCAAAAGTCCTGTTGCGCTCAGGATTAGCGTCGGAGAGAAAATAGTTTTAGTTGTTAGTGGATGGGGGAACAAAGGAACAGCAAGTGGTTGGTTGGGGGGGGGGGGGACAATGATCAAAATTAACCAAAATAAATTTTTTTGTTTGTTTGTTATAATTATGTACGTTTGTTATTATGTTACAGCTGTGAGTTGATCAGGACCTAATTTGATTCTTTGTTTTTTTTCCTTCCAATTATCTTTGTCATATCATTACATAAAATAATCATTGAATGATTAATGCTTATTTAAAAAAAAAAGAAATAGACATTTTTTTCTTTCCAGATTGACCTTGGGTATTATGGATGTGTTTATAACTTTTATTATAACTTTTAAAACTGTGAAGCGATTGTCAGAGTGGCTCGTTGTGGAAACGTCATACAAGAGAACGTGTCACTCTACAGGGCTGGCGTGTCCCGTCGCACGAATCAGTGTGTCTCCTTACAGGGCTAGGCGTGTCCTGTCGTATGAATGGATGTGTCAGTGTCATCTTACAGGGCTAGGTGTGTCCCGTCGTATGAAATGGATGTGTCTCCTTACAAGGCTAGGTGTGTCCCGTCGAATGAATGAATTTTTCTCCTTACGTCTTACCGGTGTTCATCAATTTGAAAAAAATTAATAGTCGTAGGTCTTGAATTTTTAAAAAAAATTAGATGTTTTCTTAATTAAACAAAAAATAGTTGTATGTCTTGAATTAAAAAAAAATCTCAATAAAATTTCAAATGTTCATTCCGTAATATTTCTGGTATATGTATCTACTATATCCATGATAAAATAGATCAAACCTGACATACATAGTTAGTACTATGATGGAATGATGAAGGTGTTATAATGAAAAGAAAAATCCCGTTCAGTTTTGGGGCCAAAATTTTATTTTCTTCTTATAGATGAATTGAAAATGAATGAATATATGTTGACCAAACTTGGTACTAATGCACCTGGCATTAAACAGTGAACAGACAGAACGTTTCTTGAACCCATACTTTTCAAAATGATCTGGGCCAGCGACAGATATTTAATTTTTTTCTTTATAAACAGTATATCTCTAACATTTGCAATCGATTTTAAGGGGACACTCTTTTAAATATTAATATATAAATATTTATATAATTAATTATTAGGCGTCCTTATCTTAGCGATGATTTAAACACCAGCCTGCAGAACGGGGATCTTATTTTTAACATTAACGGAAAGCGTCTATAGTTACGGCATTTAAAAAAAAATAAATATATATACGTTTTAAAATATTAACTTATAAAAGTTATTAAAAGATTCATTTTGACAAGTTATTTGAATGTATTTTTTAAAAAAAGGAATAAAATATAGAATTTCCCCGAAAGTTCTATTTCGTCCCATGTAGTCTATAAAGGTTAGGAAAATCTAAACTGAATCTAATTCAAATACATCCACACACTCACACACACAGTCACACACAAAAGTACACTAGAAAAGTGATGGCAATAAATGGCTTTGTGTAGTGAAGCCGGTCCGGCCAGATTTTTCAGCGTCCCGAAAAGTTTATGGATTTTAAAAGTTTTATTGATTTCTCTACTTTCCTGGGTTTTCCACATAGTATCGATGGATATACCTTTTTTAAAAAAAAGTTTGATTGATTTATCTACTTTCCTGGGTTTTCCCCATAGTATCGATGGATATACCTTTTTTAAAAAAAAGTTTGATTGATTTATCTACTTTCCTGGGTTTTCCCCATAGTATCGATGGATATACCTTTTTTAAAAAAAAGTTTGATTGATTTCTCTACTTTCCTGGGTTTTCCCCATAGTATCGATGGATATACCTTTTTTAAAAAAAGTTTCTGGAAGTTTCAACATTATTCTAAAACGTTCGATTTTTAATTGGGGGTTTTTAAAGACATTATAAATATCCCTTTTATGGTTCGAAAAGTCACTATACGTTTATTTAAATGTTATGGAATCAGATTCAAAGAAATTTTTTGTTGTCGAAGTTTCTAGAAAGTTCCAAATGAGTGTATGATCATCCACAATTTTCAATTACCTTTGAATAGCGCAAAGCATTACACGAAGGCTTAAGCGTACAATGCAAGATCCCGCGTAAACTGTTGCACAGATTGCCAAACTTTGTAAACATATAATATGTTTCACGACCCCTTGGAAGCTATGGGTTCAATTCGAACATATAATATCCACATATTTTTCTGCTTATCCGGAAATTTGATCGAAAGAAATTTGGTCGACGGAAAATTGATCGACGAAATTTGATCGAATCGTTTTTTTTAATCTATACGTTAAAATTTTGCGTCAAATTTCTTTTTGAACGCATTATTTTGTTTTACTGTATAGTATAGTGCGTTCAAAAAGAAATTTGACAAATATTTTAACGTCTGGACTGAAAAAAAGATTCGACCAAATTTCCGTTCGATCAAATTACCGTCGATCAATTTTCCGTCGACGAAATTTCTTTCGATCAAATTTCCGGTAACCCTTTTTCTGTGCAAGGGTGTCCCAGTTGTATTTTCAATAAAAAGCCTCTGACGTATTCTAGAGTTATCTAACCTAAAGTGTTCACTGCTGAAAAAAATAAATAAAAATAACAAATAAGTTCTTTGGTCGCCGTGGGTTACCACGGTAAACATTTAAAAGGCGTCTTTCCTTCCCATTTTGATGGATTAGATTAGATTTTTTTTTTTTTAAAAACTCAAATTTATTTCTGAATGATTTTCATTTTGCACATATATCAGGGATACATTAAAATGGCACATTTTTGGAATGGGGGTTCCTAAATTATTTTAATTAATATGCTAACAGAAATTTAAAAACAAATATAAAAAAGTTCAAAAGTTAGATACGCCTTGAAATCATTTTTTTGTGGCTGTGCCCAGCTTGAATATTAACTAAAATGGGATGGGGCCCATCTCATCAAACCATCTCAACATGGCGCCCCATCTCATCAAACCATCTCAAAATTGCATCCCATCTCGTCAAGCCATCTCGAAATGCCCCCCCCCCCAATCCCCCACCTCCAAAAACTAAACGACAACAAACGTGTCACCTAAAATACGTGCCCCGATTCAACACGCCACCTCAACGTGGCGCCCCACTCCATAACACCACCTTGTACCCCGTTTGCCTACGTCATCTCAAGATTTTGTGGCTAGGTTAAAAACTCATTCCGCTGTGACACATCCGTGCTGGGAAAAAAAAAAATAATAAAAAAAAAAAAACTGGAAGAAAATCAACTCTCCAAGAAAGATGTTTCTAAAAAAACAACAAAAAAATTGAAAGAAAATCAACTCTCCAAGAAAGATGTTTCTAAAAAAATTTTAAAAAATGTGTACGCCATTTAGATTGACCTCGTGAACGCACGTGCTAAAGGGCTTGTTTTGCCGTCTCCGGTTCGTCGCCAACTAATGAGTTTTTTTTAGGTACAAGTACAAGTTTTGAGTTTTACACCGCCATCCTCTTCCTCTTCGGTATTCTGTTCCCACTTCTTTCTTGTCTAGTTTTTAAGCTTTACATCGGCGTCTGCTTTATGAGCAGTCTCGTAAATTCTACACTGTTTCCCCGTGGGCCAGATAATTGGCAAGTCATTGGAACCGTTCGTCCCCCCGGCTGTGACCATTGTTGCCCCGCGGCCCCCGCTGGAACTGTTGAACAAAGTCGAGTGGCTAGAGAAAGGTGGATGATGTTTCTTCTTGTTCGTGCTGCAATATCAGCCTTTTTGTTTTTATTAGATTCTCTTACATCAACGTCAATTCTTAGGTAACGTCCTCGGATATCAGCTTTTTTGTTTTTATCAGCTTCTCTTATATTAGTTATATAAGCGTCAGTTCTTCGGTCAAGTGCTCGGATATCAGATGTTTGTTTTTATCAGCTTCTCTTACGTCATCGTCAATTCTGAGGTCACGTGCTCGGATATCAGCTTTTTTTTTTGTTTGTTTTTATCAGCTTCTCTTACACCAGCGTCAATTCTTATGCCAGCAGCGCTCTAACTTCTGCATCACTAAATATGCGTTCCGAACACAGCACGTAGAGGTGACCATGGAACACGTACAGTTCCTTATTTTTTAAATAACGTTCAAGAACAAAAGTTGTGTCGTAAAAAAAACAAAGTGATTTAAATTCATAACAAGCGCTCTTTAGTAACAACTACAATTTGTTAAGGTTTATGATTAGAGATACATACATCTCTTGAAATATTCCTCTGAAATAATGGCACGGCTAAAAACAAAAAAAGGAAAAGAAATGGTACGTCTGAGAGCGCCATCTGTGACGTGGTTGAAACAACGTCTCGCACGCGAGTCCTTTGGCGAGACGCGCATGTCAAATCTTTTTTTTTTTTTTTTTTTTTTTTTTTTTTTTGGGGTGGGGGTGGGGGGGGAGGGTTGCCTCGTTCACGGGCTGGTATCACGTCCGGTGTTGTAGTAAATGGGGGTGATCACTTGATCTTGGAAGATTGGATTTCTGGTTAGCGTGAATAGCAACAGGCTACATCATGAGCCGGGCTGCGAAGAGAATGACGCCTTTTGTTTCTGGGTGTGATTTGTGATAACATACATTTATGTTTTTGGGTGTGATTTGTGATAACATACATTTATGTTTTTGGGTGTGATTTGTGATAACATACATTTATGTTTTTTGGGTGTGATTTGTGATAACATACATTTATGTGTTTTTTTTCATGATGTCTAATGTCGAAAAAAAAATTTTGTTGGGTGGGGGGGTGGGGGGGGTCCATCATTTCTCGTGTAATTACATGGTTTTGGGGGCCTTTTTATGATGTTTGATGTCATTACCTCTTTTAAGGCCTTATCAAGATGCCTGATGTCAATACGTTTTTGTGTGACCTTTTTGTGATTTCTGGGGCATATTCATGATTTCTGAAGCCAGTGGATGATTTTGGTCCTATTCATGATGTCTGAAGTGAATGGAAATTTTTGGTCCTATTCATGATGTCTTGAAGCCACTGGATTATTTTTGGACCTATTCATGATGCTGAAGCCAATGGATGATTTTTGGCCTATTCATGATGTCTGAAGCCAATGGGTGATTTTTGGACTTATTCATGATGTCTGAAGCCAATGGGTGATTATTGGACTTATTCATGATGTCTGAAGCCAATGGGTGATTTTTGGACTTATTCACGATGTCTGAAGCCAATGGATGATTTTTGGACTTATTCATGATGTCTGAAGCCAATGGGTGATTTTTGGACTTATTCATGATGTCTGAAGCCAATGGATGATTTTTGGACTTATTCATGATGTCTGAAGCCAATGGGTGATTTTTGAGTCCACATGTATTCATGATGTCCAAGGCCAGTGTTTATTGAATGAGAAAACATGGAAAGGATATGAATGGGTGAATGGAAAGGATATGAATGGGTTAATGCTAGAATATTAATGGGTAGATGGAAAGGATATGAATGTGTCAATGGAAAGAATATGAATGGGTTAATGGAAAGAATATGAATGGGTTAATGGAATGAATATGAATGGGTTAATGGAAAGAATATGAATGGGTTAATGGAAAGGATATGAATGGGTCAATGGTATGAATATGAATGGGTTAATGGAAAGGATATGAATGGGTTAATGGAAAGGATATGAATGGGTTAATGGAAAGGATATGAATGGGTTAATGGAAAGGATATGAATGGGTTAATGGAAAGAATATGAATGGGTTAGTTGAAAGAATATGAATGGGTTAATGGAAGAATCGTTAGCTGCTAAGAATGTCAAGAAGGCCCAGACGAGGGTGCAGTAGGAGAAAAAGGGACGAAACTCGATGGAAAGGGAGATCATTCTATGAAAGGCTTTTAAGGTGCATTAGCTACGTTTTCCATTATTTCTATTATCTATTATTTATATTTTCTGTTATTTTATTATCCATGAATTCTATTATCATCTGTTTCTATTATCCATTAGTTATATGATCCGCTATTTATATTATCTATGTGTTATAACAGTCTTTTTAAAAACATCGCAGAAACTATTATATTTTCCCTCTTGCAACATCGACAAAAGAATTGAACATACGAAGAATGTGCACCGAATGTCGACTTTGCCAATGAAGCAATATATAATATGTTCATATAATGAACAATCAAAATGATCATCAGCTCATCAAAATCTCTAAACTGCGAATTAGTGAGTTCATGTTGTGACCTAACAACAACAACAACAACACAGAGGCGTAGCTAGATTGTTTGGCGCCCTAGGGACAAGATTCGCGCCCGGGGACAAGATTCATTTTACATCGCCCTCTTTTCCTTTTTTCAACTCTCAAACCCATTATTTTCATCAATAAAATAATACCAAAGCATATTTTGGCGCCCCTAAGTAGCTGGCGCCCGGGTACATCTGTACCATCTGCCCCCCCCCCCCGCTACGCTACGCCTCTACAACAACAACGAATGGTACTTAGTACAATTTGTAATGCACTGCACACACACACATTGCACACAGAGACTAATTCAAATGCACCCACACACACACACACACAGTCCCACACAAAAGTGCGCTAGACAAATGATGGCAACAAATGGCTTTGTACTGGAGCCGGTCCGGCCAGATTTTTCAGCGTCCCATTTGCTCGTGAAATGATGCGACGTCGCCACATGTGGCAGCGAGTGGATATGCTTCCACGAGTCACCCCCCCCCCCCCCGCCCATTAATCATTAAGATCATAACGCAAGCGCCTCTTCCAATTAGACGCCCGCATATACAATCGTATGCGCACACATACGATCGGCACATACACTAATGTCAATGCATGGTCAGGTTACTTCAATATGAACCCCTCAGTGGGGCTGATGACGCTTGGTGCGGGGATTAGTGTATTTAATTAGTTACGCCAAATGTATCTCTCTGTAATAATATAATAATTAACAATGAGAAGAATAAATATACATGGAGCGACATTAAGAGATATAGAGAGAGAATGGGAGAGAGTGGAACAAGAAGACATAGTGACATAGATTCAGAAAGAGAGAGAGGGAGAGAAAGAGAGGGAGAGAGAGACAGATTAGAGATGAAAACGTATTAGATATAAAGAGCGAAAAGAGAGACAGAGAGATATAAAGAGCGAAAAGAGAGAGATATAAAGAGCGAAAAGAGAGACAGAGAGATATAAAGGAATGGAGAGTTGTGAGGGAAGCACAGAGACAGAGAAAGAGGAGATAGAGAGATAGAAAGGGAGAGCTAGAAAATATAGAGAAAGATAAAGAGAGAGGGAGAGAGAGAGAGATTATATTATTTTGTCTAGGGGACAAAGCAATTCATTAAACCATAAAGTTCTAAGCCTTTAATGTTTATCTCCCTCGCCCCCCCCCGCCCCCCCCCCCCGTATGTTAGTAGCAATAGTTCAATCACGCATGTCGACACCATCTGTGCAGCAATGACTATAAAAGTCGATGAACGAAATATAATATCCCCCCCCCCCCCACACACACACAAATGAAGTAAATACATTGATACAGTCTGACTGCATCGCCGACAAAACAAAGCGCAGTCATTGGGGGGTAATTACCGGGGGGGGGGGAGGGAGCGGGCGGTTAGTAACAGGGCAGTAAGATTAGGACACACATGTGGCTCCACGATCGACCCTCCGACAAAACCCATCGGCTACGTGTCTTTCTTCTTCTAAGTGCGAAAACTCGGTCTGCAATGTGTCTAATTGCTACCTTTCATTCGTCCTGCCGTGTCAGGATTACGTTTGCGAACGATTGGGGTGAAATACAAATGGCGTGTTCTCTTGTATTTGTAATGTATTTGGAAATGGAAGGGGGCGCGCCACCTGTTGCACGCGATATGCTCAAGCCGCCTCCGTGTTGAATATAAAACCGCTGTTAAAAAAAATTTAGGGCCGCCTTTTCTTTCTTTTTTTTTTGTTGTTGTCTCGGTCGCTTCAGCTGCGAAATTAAGGCGACAAATCAGGCAAGGAAAATGGCGGGAGAAAGGGGCCACAACTGTGTTCACGGGTGCGTGATTGAGCCGGTTATCACCCACGGGGCCGAAGCGATTGTTCCGGGGTCGTGAGGATTGCATTACCGTGATTGGCCGGTGAAACGCCTCGATCACGCTACACTTCCGCTGTCATGGCGCATCTTGCCGGTGGTTTCAGAGCTGATGAAACCCAAAGGGGGCAAAAAATGGGAATAAATCAGGAATTTTTTTTTGGGGCCCTGAGAGTAATATCTTATTGAAAACACTAAATTACCCCAAGGAAATAAATAAAGGCATCCAATGGTGTGTGGTTGACATTTTCAGATAATTGTTTGGAGCCCTATAATAAGAATCAATGACTCGAAGTAAATAAAAAAAAACCTATAGGTTTAATTCATCTAAGATTTTGACATATAACTTGTAAAATTGACGAGTAATTTATAATAAAACGCAACGAGGTTTTTTTATATGTCGTAATCTATACAGTATATGTGGCTCTTTGTATGTAAATGTATATTTCCAGTCAATGCTATATGTCGCTGCATCACCGTTACTTTTAGTCTTGATAACAAATGTAATATATATATATATATATATATATATATATAAAGAGAGAGACACAGAGAGAGAGAGAGAGAGAGAAGGAGAGGGAGGGAAGGTCGTGATTGTAAAATAATCTCTAAGTATTGTGAGTTTCCAAGGGCCGGCTCTAGAAATATCCAGGCCGCCGCCATCTTGCTGAAAATGGCTCCATACCCTCTTCCGTTTTCGATATGATAATAAGGGGGTTTTCCCAATAGCTTGTTATTTTAATTTCTTAAGCTATGTCAATGTAGATTAAAAAATTTTGGTTAGTTAAGACAGCGCTCATTTTTTTTTATAATTAAACAAAACTCCGGTCAAAGATTTTGTGAAGAAAAAAAGATGTAAAAGTTTATGTTACAAAATATTTCTGAGATGAAAATATAAATGTAATATTATTATGACACATGTATATGGCGGGAGGGGGGTTGAATTTCCGATTCTAAAAATACTGAAAAGGTGGGGGTAATTTTTACTTGATATATATCAGCTTTGTAATTTTTCCGATAAACTTGTGGTTATAAAATCATAAAATATTTAAGGTTTCATTGGGTGCTAACAAATAATTTTTTTGTATGTTGGATAGCCACGACCTTGATATGTGCAGTTTGTGAAGTGACCAATTAGGTTGTGTACATTGGTGTACTATTATATCCGGAAGTAAGTTATCAAGTAGTCAGAGAGTCTTTTTGAATTTCCCATCTAAAAATAACGAAGCAGTTGGATTGTTCTTACAAGAAGTTTACACAAAAAAGCTTCACTTGCCCCACCCCCCCCCCCCAACCCGATATAACGTGTTCAGATAAAGCGCACATTCGGTTATTCAGTAGAGTAAATGATGAATCCCCCCAAAAAGATACATGGTTTAACTATCATATATGATTTAACTATTAATATGGTGTAACTATTTATATGATTTAACTATTTATATGATTTAACTATTTATATGATTTAACTATTTATATGATTTAACTATTTACATGATTTAACTATTTACAATATTTAACTATTTATATGATTTAATTATTTATATGATTTAACTATTTATATGATTTAACTATTTATATGATTTAACTATTTACATGATTTAACTATTTACAAGATTTAACTATTTATATGATTTAACTATTTATATGATTTAACTATTTATATAATTTAACTTTTTATATGATTTAACTATTTATATGATTAACTATTTATATGATTTAACTATTTACATGATTTAACTGTGTTAAAAAGCACACACAAAAAATAATTGAAAAATAATTATAATTATAATAATAACGGAATGCATTGCAACTTATTCAATGGTTTGATATCAAACTGTTTCTGTTTTCCCACAATGCACTTACATTTTAAAACATATTTATATCATTGTTGTTGTTTTTCTATGCGTTGTACCGAGCCAAAGTTGTAACGAGCCAAAGTTGTAACGAGCCGAAGTTGTAATGAGCCAAAGTTGTAATGAGGCAATTTGTAATGAGCCAAAGTTGTAACGAGCCAAAGTTGTATTGAGGCAAAGTTGTAATGAGTCAAAGTTGTAACGAGCCAAAGTTGTAATGAGCCGAATTTGTAACGAGGCAACGTTGTAATGAGCCAAAGTTTGTAACGAGCCAAAGTTGGGACGAGCCAAAGTTGTTACGGGCCAAAGTTGTAACGAGCCAATTTTGTAACGTGCCAAAATTTGTAACGAGCCATAGCTAGAACGAGCCAAAGTTGTAACGAGCCAACGTTGTAACTAGCCAAAATATTCTCAACACAAACATATTTAAGACCTCCAAAAAAAAAAACCTTAACAAACGTGGATTTCTTCAACTGTATTAAAATTATGTTTTATTAACAAGAAGAAATAGACGGCAACAAAATCCAAAGAACAGCAAAAAAAAAAAATGGGGTGTGTGGAAAGGGAGGGGGTGGGGGTGGGAAATCTAATATAAAGCAATAACTTAACCGGAAGTTTTATCACCAACTTCCCAGAGCCTGACAATCCAAAGCCGAGGGCCCCCCCCTCCCACCCCAACCACGCCCATTAAACCTTATTTTTAAAAAAAATTGTTTTAATATCATCTTCCCATGACCTCCAAGGGCTCGCGTCATCAACGCCGGGCTCGTAACTCACGAGCTCTGAACGAATCAATTGTGTGGCAAGAGCAAACCTGTGTAGGATTCAATTAATATGCATGCACTTGTCCCGCTGACGAGCCATTACTGTTTCCGGGGAGACGATGAGAGTTCCAAACCAAAAATGGCTAAATATCGTGGCTCAGAGAATTTCTCACAATGTGACCCGGTAGTTTTTTAGTGTTTTTCTTTTTTTTTTTCCCTTTCCATTCTGAATTTGTGACCCAACGGCAGTGTGTCTGATGTGTGACTCTAGCTTCCAGCCACCCCCCACCTCTCCCCCTTCCCACCTCTCTCCTCCCTCTCCAAACACTCCCCCACCTCTCCCCTCCCTCTCCAATCACTCCCCATCTCTCCCCCTCCCTCTCCAATCACTCCCCCATCTCTTCCCCACCCCTTCCACTCCCAACCACTCCCTAACCAGCCCCTTCTACTCCCCACCTCTCCCCTTGCACTCCCTGTCTCGCCCATCCCCATCCCTCCCCTTCTACTACCCACCTCCCCTTCTAATCCCCACCTCTCCCCTTGCACTCCCTATCTCGCCTATCCCCATCTCTCCCCTTCTACTACCCACCTCCCCTTCTAATCCCCACCTCCCCAAGCCTCCTCTCCCAATCACTCCCTAAATCAAGCCCTCAAAAGATAGAAGAAGAAGAAGAACTAGAGACCTACCGAATTTCGGCTTTGGCCTTGATTTCGGCGCCGAACTTGCCGTTTGATCACGTTCGGCCTAGTTTCGGTTTCGGTCAAAACAGAAAAGTTAACTTTCGGTTTAATTTCTGTTTCGGCCGAAAGTGATTGAGACTTTAAAATAAACTAGCACAAATGACATCCGAATAGCATTAGTCAAAATGGACTCGGACACGCAGCGCCGCCATTCGCACCCGGGTCCCATTAGACTCAAAGGTATTCGGATGTCATTTGTGGTATTTTAGTTAAACTGAAGAATTAAGTTTACAAACGTATAGTCCATTCAATTATTTTTCATTTGATACCTCATTTCGTCTTACAAACCCAACAATAATACTTTTAAAAGTTTTTTTTAAAAATCCCAAACTCTCACTTCAGGTACCCGGGTACAATTAGTCACTTCGATATTTTTATAGCCTAAATAACAGATACTTGGGTGACAATTGGCTCTATTAGAGTCACAATAATTATTGTAGGGATATGCTACTTTAAAAAAACATCTTAAAGAAATTTAAATTACTTTTAAATTAAAATGGTAAGAGCCAAAGTATTCATTCGATGTTTATTTATTAATATTCACGATGATCTCATTTTTTTTATAAAAAAAGAATGTAAATATTGATACTTTCCCCCTTCATTTTTCGATGTATGAAGAATGTATGCGTGAACCAATTTCAAAATATCTGAATATTTCGGTTCCGGCCAAAATTCTCGTTAAGCTTTTAGCTTCGGCTTCGGTTTCAGCCAAAAGTCATTTTTAACTTTCGGCCTTGTTTCGGTTTCGGCCGAAATCAGAAAACACTTTTGGTCGGTCTATATCCCTAACCCCCCTTCTACTCCCAACTCTCCTCTTCTAAAGCCCACCTTTTCTTTTCCAAAGCCCACTTCTCCACTTCCGCTCCACCTCTCCTTTACAATATACAATCTTCGAATCTCTTATACCATCATGCCATTTTCATTTCTCGTGTACAAGCAATATCATTTTCATTTCTCGTGTACAAGCAATATCATTTTCATTTCTCGGGTACAAGCAATATCATTTTCATTTCTCGTGTACAAGCAATATCATTTTCATTTCTCGGGTACAAGCAATATCATTTTCATTTCTCGGGTACAAGCAATATCATTTTCATTTCTCGTGTACAAGCAATATCATCTTCCGTTCTCATATCCGCCCGCCGGGTTTAATCATATAGCGCCCCAATGCCCACCCCCTCAAAGTTGTATAAAGCTTAAATGCCCCCTTGCTGAAAATATCACAAAAAACTATTTATTTTAAAAACATGTTAAAGCTTAACTGAATCATTTGAACATAGCTGAATCATTTGAACATAGCTGTATCATTTGAACATAGCTGTATCATTTGAACATAGCTGAATCACTTGAACATAGCTGTATCAGTTGAACATAACTGAATCATTTGAGCATACCTGAATCAGTTGAACATAGCTGAATCATTTGAACATAGCTGAATCATTTGAACATAGCTGTATCAGTTGAACATAACTGAATCATTTGAGCATACCTAAATCAGTTGAACATAGCTGAATCATTTGAACATAGCTGAATCATATGAACATAGCTGAATCATTTGAACATAGCTGAATCATTTGAACATAGCTGTATCATTTGAACATAGCTGAATCAGTTGAACATAGCTGAATCATTTGAACATAGCTGAATCATTTGAACATACCTGAATCATTTGAACATAGCTGAATCATTTGAACATAGCTGAATCATTTGAACATAGCTGTATCATTTGAACATAGCTGTATTATTTGAACATAGCTGAATCAGTTGAACATAGCTGAATCATTTGAACATAGCTGAATCATTTGAACATACCTGAATCATTTGAACATAGCTGAATCATTTGAACATAGCTGAATCATTTGAACATAGCTGTATCATTTGAACATCTATAGCTGAATCATTTGAACATAGCTGAATCATTTGAACATACCTGAATCATTTGAAAGTAAAGTCACGAAACCATCTTCAGTGCCATCACTTGACCGTGCCATCTTCAGTGCCATCACGTGACCGTGCCATCTTCAGTGCCATCATTTGACCGTGCCATCTTCAGTGCCATTAATCGACCGTGCCATCTTCAGTGCCATCACTGGAGAGTGCCATCACTGAAACGTGCCAGCCTTCAGTGCCATCACTAATCATTATTTGAGATGAGCTATGCATTGAATTTACATTAATTGTTAACATGACGTCGTCTGCAATAAGTGCCCTTATGTACATTGGGAATGTCGGTCACAAACTTAAAAAAAAACACCAAATGATATTTTACAGTTTTTGTCAACTACTCTCAAGGAAATTTTGAAAATGGTGGCGAATAACGAGTTAAAAGGAGTTCTTTTTCTTAAGCTAAGTTATGGTGAGGGGTGGTGGCGGTAAAGTGACATTTAAAAAAAAATTTGTTGTTGTTGGGGTGGGGGGTGTGGAGGATGTTCATGGAGCCGTTAAAATTAAGTCATCGAAAGACAACGAAGGAAACGCACGGGTTAAACAAGTCCGTGGTTGTTTACCAGCAGCAAGGGGTTAACAAGTCATTTCACGTAATGATAATTACACATGGATAGACATGTAGATCGACGTAGAGGATAAGCGTGGGATAAGCAAAACGAATGAGGGGAAACATGATAAATAGGAGGTAAAACGCGCTCCCAGACGGGGTGGTAGGGGGGTTGTGGGGGTGGTATGACGCAGACGATGTAAGAGTCAAAGTGATGGCAAGGGAAGGAAGAAAACAAGAAAACATGAGTAAACTCCCTTGATGGTTATCTGCAGACGAGGGGGGAACATAACTCTAGCTTGAAGTTGTTAGGAGACGACGGAGATTCGCATGACTTGTCTCGCCGAATGAAATGCGTGCTCGCGCTGACTCGCGTTCCGGCCGTCGGGGTCGGCTGATGCCAGGAGTCTCGCTACGAGGTTACCGTCCTCCGAGGCGGCGCTAATCTGCGACGGGATTAAAGTATAGAAATATTACCGCGGTAATTAGATGGGTTTGGGGATTTTTATCCAGCGTGCCACGCCAAGGGGGGAAAGAAAGAGAGAGAGGGGATCTCTTCAACTCGAGACTATAGTTATAGGGTTTTTAAGTGGGTAGGTTAGAGAAGAGACGGTATGAAGGCTAAAGTATACTTTTTTTTGTTGTTGTTTTGTAAACGTGTCCCGTTATTGAGCTAATAGTGACTTGGTTCTAGGTGTAAGATTACATTTACACGTTGTTCGTTACACGGACTTAGAAGTTGGAGAACGTTTTGCAATGATAACCTTTTAGAAGTAAACTATAACTACTACTATATCTATACATATAACTATCACTACACTACAACTATTACTATAACTATAACTATTTACTATAACCTATAACTATTACTATAACCATTACTATAACTATTACTATTACTATAATTATATATAGGAAACGGGTTTTTTTTAAAAAAATATTTTATTTGTTTTGTTGTTATATGCATTTAATGTCTTTGTTTATTTCTTATTGTTGTATTTTTTTTATTGTTGTATTGTTTTTATTGTTGTATGTTCTATTGTTGTTAATTTAAAAAAAAATTATTTCCATATTTTACCATGGCATGTTTTTGCATCTTTTTTTTTTTTTATTTAAAGACAAGACGTAGGGCGTCAGTCCAAGCGTCAGTTCACGCGATCAAATTGTGCGTCAAATTGTTGTATGAACGCACTATTTTGCGCGTGGTTTCTTTTTGGGGGACTTTGATCAAATATAAATGTGAAAAATGCTTGAAAGAAAATTGGATCGTGTGAACCGACCCTAAATCAGATTTTAATCCCTAATCAATATTAATGACATACAATAGAAAATTGTTATGGGATATGTGGAGTGAATATACATTTGTTTTGTTTTTATTTAATTAATGTCTGTTAATTTTTAAGTTCGTGATTATGTTTGTTAAATTGTATGTACAGCGCGGTGAGCCCAGCCATAGGCGGGGGTACCGCGCTATATAAAACTACTACTAATAATACAATAAATAATGTCATTTTTTAATGTCTCTTCAAAATACCCTTTTATAAATTTTGTTTCCCTTGTTAAAAAAATAATAATAATTTAGAAAATGGCTGATTTAGTAGATCCCTGAAAATGAACACAAGAAATTTCTCCTTTACTTCGGTGTAAAGATTAAAATTCAAGGACAGCTAACGTTATGGCGTGTAAGCAAATCATAAGAAAACGGGACCAAGAGAGAAACATTCAACCTTTACAAATAGAAATGTGCACGACCAACTAAAAACTAATTTCTAACACGCTTTTTTAAAAAAAAAGACTAACTAAGACTTACTTACGACAAGCTAGCAAATACATTGTCACATTTTTAGAAGAAAAAAAAAGTTTTGATAACTTTGAGACCAAAGAAGATCTCCCCCCCCCCCCCCCTTTTCCCGCCCCACACACACATATGAACAATCAATAAAAATGTAAATAGACACATAACTTAAAATCTCATCTAAATCAATTCTGACAGATCTTAACGAAACAAACTCCGGGGTCGAGAAAAAACAACAAAAAAACAACCACATTTGAAAATGGAGGATTCCTAACGTCTGCTTTTGAAGCCGACACGCGCGCTCGGTATAGGAAGTGACGTGTTTAATACCCGTGTCGTGTTGAAGCTCCCCTTTGAAGTGTGGGTTTTCCCGCGAATTGTAGAATCTCCCCCCATGTCCGACATAAACGCTGGTAAAAAGATAACAATTCCATGCCCAGAAGACTTGCTTATATACCGCCACTATTACCGGCCTGGTGATGGTATACTTAAGGCTCCCACTGGTTTGCACTGTCTCGTTAAAGCAGCGGTTCTCAACCTGTGGGTCGCGACCCTTTCCCAGGGGTCGCCTAAGACCACCTGAAAACACATATACTCTACAGTTATGAAGTAGAAAAAAAAAATTTTTTTTTGCAGGGGGTCGCCACAGCATGAGTAACTGTATTAAAGGGTCGCGGCATTAGGAAGGTTGAGAACCACTGCGTTAAAGTATTACGATATGGCGAAGATGAGTTTTGGAATAATAAAATTTAAAAAAAATCTCAATGTTTAAACTTGTAAGTAAATTCAGCAAAAAAAAAAATATATAGTTAACTAAGTACGTTATTGTTTTTATTCATCATCATCATCATCATGTCCCGTAGTCCTTCGACCGTTGGGGCGCCACAGATGACATGTACACTATTCTTCTCCATTTCTCTCGGTCTTCTGCCCTACACATAGCATCGCCTAGTTTTAATCCCGTCCATTCTTTGATATTATCTTCCCATCTTTTTCTTTGTCTCCCTCTTCTTCTTCCTCCTCTAGTAGTGCCCTGCAAGATCTCTTTGGCGAGCCCTTGTTTTCTGGTCACGTGGCCATACCATTCAAGTTTGCGCTTTTTAACAGACGTCAGGAGGTCATCATATTGCCCAATTGCTTGCCGAATCCTTTCTTTTATTTGCTCGTTTTATTATAAAACTCTAAATGCCACCTTTTCCCCCAAATGCCATGACCTTACAAATATGCTACAAGCTCATTTGAATTATCACTTAACTAGAATTATAGTACATAAAATTTTTAATTTCACATGCAGGCTAAGCATTTGCCTCTGGCTCTTTGGACACAAACTTGTTATAAAATTTTTAACATGACCATAGCTGTACATTAAGTTTTATACTAGAAGATTGTACCCGGAGTCACCGGGGTAATAATGTTAACCCTGTTGCGCGAAAATAATAATAATTACTTTAATAAAGGATATACCCCCAGACCGCCCCCCCCCCAAAAAAAAATATAAAAAAATAAATAAAACGTTAAAAAAAAATTAAAAAAAAAAATTGGGGTTCAAAGTTTCAGATGTAGTTCATCATCATGAAACATCATCATGAAACATCGTCATGAAATATCATCATGACATATCGTCATGAAACTTCATCATGAAACATCATCATGAAACATCGTCATGAAACATCATCCTGAAACATCGTCATGAAACATCGTCATGAAACATCGTCATGAAACATCGTCATGAAACATCGTCATGAAACATCATCATGAAATATCGTCATGAAACATCGTCATGAAACATCGTCATGAAACATTGTCATGAAGCATCGTCATGAAACATCATCATGAAATATCGTCATGAAACATCGTCATGAAACATCGTCATGAAACATCGTCATGAAACATCATCATGAAAAATCGTCATGAAACATCATCATGAAACATCATCATGAAACATCGTCATAAAACATCGTCATGAAACATCGTCATGAAAAATCGTCATGACAAATCGTCATGAAACATCATCATGAAACATCATAAAACATCATCATGAAGCATCGTCATGAAACATCATCATGAAACATCGTCATGAAACATCGTCATGAAACATCGTCATGAAACATCGTCATGAAACATCGTTATGAAACATCGTCATGAAACATCATCATGAAACATCGCCATGAAACATCGTCATGAAACATCGTCATGAAACATCGTCATGAAACATCGTCATGAAACATCGTCATGAAACATCATCATGAAACATCGTCATGAAGCATCATCATGAAACATCGCCATGAAACATTATCATGAAACAGCATCATGAAACATATTCCTAATGACAGTTTCTAAAAAGGAATCTACTTTAAAAAAAAAAAATTTTCAGCAGTTAATTGAGTTAGAGAGATGGATAATTTTTTTTTTTTACCAGACTTCACAATCCATAGGTTAGGGCTAGGGACTAGGGGTAACACCATGATAACTTTAAACTAGATCCAAAATGCGGTTTTAATTTCTATAATGAATACACACACACACACATATATAAATATATATATATATATATATATATATATATATATATATATATATATATGTATGTATATATATATATATATATATCCATTTAAATGCCTAAAGGCTTTGCCCTTTGCACATTAGATACCCATCTTGGAGTAAGACGTGCTAATAAGCTTGACTTCCCCGCTTCATTAACGTCTAGCTACGTCACTCAGAAGCTAACTTACAGTCGTAAACGCTTAACGTGAAAATGAACTAAGAAAAACCAATATTTTTTTTTAAATAACCCACCTGGTTGACTTAACTACTACCCTCCTCTCCCCTTCCCTCAACCCCTCCCTAATTCTCTCCCCTTTTCCGCACTCATTTGTCTCCCTTTCCGTTTCTATTATGTCTAACCCCTTAACTTCCCTCCCTTAGTTTCGCCTGTCTAGAGATCCGCGATACAGCCCCCTTGATTTGTTGTTTGTTGTTCTTTGAATCGAAAGTGCCGGGGGAAAACTTTTGGGACGGTTTAGATGCAAAGATGTGAGCTGTCTCCATAAATTTCTCGCTCTGGAGCCGACCCTAAGCCGAAGCGCTTTATTATATACTTTGCCGATGAGCGAAAAGGAGCTACAATATTAGTCGGCGTCTGCAAAGATGGCGTGGTTTATTCTTCCAGGGGAGGTTGGGGTGGGGAGGGTGCTGGAGATGTTATGTCCATGTTACAGTTTTTTTTTTTTTTTGGGTATGTTTTGAGTACTTTCTTTTCAGGTTGTCGGGAATTCCCGCTTTGATCATACGCCAGTTAAATAGGAATGTGGGCGGGGCTTACACGTGTAGATAGACAAGATAACAAATCAAGTGACATAATTATGCGGTGATTGGGGAAATGTTTCGTGGATAAAAGGTGAAGGTGTTTTTTGGGATCGGGCTATGGTTTCGAGGATAACAGGAAACATGTTTTGGGGGTTCGGAAAATGGTTTCGTGAACAAAAGGAGAAGAATATTTTGGAATCGGGATATGGTTTCGTTGGTAAAAGGAGAAGAATATTTTGGGAATCGGATATGGTTTCGTGGCTTTAAAAAAAGATGAATGTACTTGGATTGGGATAAGGTTGTTTAGGTAAAAGGAAATATGATTGGGATATGATTGGGATACAATTGCGTGTGTACATTGCTAAGAAGATTAAGATGTAGAAGGTTGGTTTGGGATAAGTTTGTTGTTTTGGCTATTTCTTTTTTTTTTTCCTTTCTTTTTTTAAAATATAAAAATATAATTTGGAAGAGTGGAGAAAAGGGATCCGGAATAGGTAGAAGAGAGTGGGAAATATTAACAGATCAGAGTAATTAGGTGGGCGATAAAGACAGAATAGTGAAAGAAAATTGAGGGAACGAAAGAGGAAAGTAAGAGAAAAGTGAAAGGAATTTGAGGAAAAAAGTGAAAGGAATGTGAGAGAAAAGTGAACGGAATGTGAGAGAAAAAAAAAGTATGGTAAAATTGAGAAGAACATGAAAGAAAAGGGAGAAGAAAGTGATCGAGACACATATTGTCTAAAAGCATGTTCGTCTTTGCTCTTCGAATTTGTAAGTTGGAACTGTATTGCATGCAGCTTACGCCGAGAACCCTTGATCGTAAGTCGAGTGCATCTGTTGGTCATTATAACAAAACTACGGGCAGCTCATTTTAATCACAAACATGGAAACACCAGCCTTGCTTGTTTCCCTTTTTTTCATTTTTGTTTCCTCACCACAGAAGTTGTCCAAAGTTCTTCTAGAGAAATCATTGGATATTTGGGCCCTCGACCGTAATACTGAAATCAGATACCGGTACTAGAGGGAGGGGGAGAGTGAGGGGGAGAGAGGGGGAGAGTGAGGGAGGAGAGGGAGAGGAGAGAGGGGAATGGAGGGGAGGGAGAAAAGAGGGAGGGTGGAGGGAGGGAGGGAGAAAAGAGGGAGGGGTGAAGGGAGGGGGATGGAGACAAGAAGGAGGGGGGCGGACGGGAAGAGTGAGGGAGGAGAGGGAGAGGAGAGAGGGGGAGGGAGGGGAGGGAGAAAAGAGGGAGGGTGAAGGGAGGGAGGGGGATGGAGACAAGAAGAGGGGGGGGACGGGGAGGGAGGGAGGGGGTGGACAATCTTACGCACTGCAATTAATTTGAAAAGTTTAACGTTTTGTTTAAAAATGGCCCTTTAACCAAAAAATAGATACAAAATGAAATTGGTGATGCCATTGATTAAATATAATGAAGGAAGGACGCTAGCCCACCTAGTGCTAATTACAGGTAACAGTTTATTTACACTATTAATTTTTATATAATTTATATAAATAAATAAAACTACAAAATCAAATATATATATTTTTTTTTACATACGATGGAGCTAAGGTGACAATGCAGCGTTTAGTTCAATAACGCATAGTAATGTCAAATTCGGTATAACCGCCCACTGTTATACTGTCTCTGCGATTGTTAAATGGCCGCTCGTGAGGTTCGTCTATAAGCTTAATGGATATTATGTGATGGTTTTCAAGCTGGTAAATATTATCATCTGTGGTTGGATTTAAAACTATATGCCATTCAATTGTTGATAAGATGACTGTGATTCATGGAAGACTACAATTCTCGTGTGAACCCCGATGTGGAGCGGGCTTCCAGAGCTCATTGGAATAATTAGATTATAAAGGCACGAACAATCTGTGTCAATATAACAATATATATTAAGCTTTAATAATAATTTTACACTACACATAAGTAAACGTTTCGGCACATGCCTTTAGCAGTACAACAAGACATATAAATAAGTATAAATCAAATTTACATATATATATATATATAGATATATCCTACCTAAAGAAAGAGAGAGATAAAAACCAGTAAAGAAGAATGGAAAGACAGTGACTTAAAGTAAAATGTAAAAGCCCAATCAGGAAAAAGACATGGAAGTTACTTGAAATTGTGGATTTGGTTTATCCCGTGTGGAGTTAACGTACCAAATGTTGTTATTAATTTATTCTCCATATAGATCCAAAGCTCGGCAGTACGTAGCCCAAGCGGTCCTGGCAGGTTGCCGCTTAGAACTGTTGGGCGTCCTCGGGCACCAAACTAAGACGAGTGCACCTGAAGGGGATTGTCAAAAGGCAATAGTTGCCACGAAAAAGCAGCCGGATGAACAAAAATATATCGAATATGATTGTCCTTTTCTTGCTCCACCGTTAGGTACCACCGGTAGATACCACCGATACATACCACAAAAGGGAAAGAACTGGCGCCATTTTAGTGGGCGGAAAAAACAACAACTTATAACCGCACCAAACAGCGCACACATTTGTGTTCAATAGCCGTGAGAACTAAAATTCTAGCCCTGGAGGCATTTCTTTAAAAAAAAAATTTATAGACATTTTATGTTTAATTTTTATCGAAATGGAATAAATTTAAATCCGATAAAATAGATATGATTAGGCCTACATGCGAATATATGTAATCCTTACAATGTAGCTATCATTATTCTTAATAAGATCAAATACATTTTAAAATTATTATTCTGAATGTTAGAGTTTAAAAAAAAAAATTAATACAAAATACAGTTGAAGGTCATGGAAAATGGTTGGTAAAATTTTTGAGACTAAGAATATTTATTCTAAAGCAACGAGACTATTGCAGACGTGAAAATTGATGAAGAGATTCTTCTAAAGATATAACAAAATCTCTGTTTTGTGATTTTCCAAGAAGATGGTCCAGAAACGGTGCAAAATGTTGGGTACATTTTTAATGAAGATACCAACTATTTTTTTTTAATTTTTTAAAAAATGTTTTTTCTTTGTAGAAAATTAGCGTGAACGAGATTTGGTAGGCCAATATTATTGGTAGGGCAATATTATTGGTAGGGCAATATTATTGGTAGGGCAATATTATATAGATTATTAAAATTTCTCAAAACCCCATGCTGTAAGAAACGTTGACATCTATATATAGAGATTTCTTTTAAATCAATGAAACGTCTTAGACCATCCTAAATATAGATTTCAATGGCATGAAAAAAGTATCTTAATTTGTTTAAAGGATGCAATAAGTCAAAAAAAAAAAAAAAAAAAAAAAAAAAAAAAAAAAACGATGCAGTTATGCAGGTACAAATTTGGATTTGTATACCTTTATACTCCCCGATAGCAGGTAGAAAGTAGAAAATATCCATCTCCATTTTATAGCAGTGGTTCTCATCCTTCTCATTCCCGCGACCCTCTAATACAGTTCCTCATGTTGTGGTGACCCCCCACCCCACCCAATTATACAATTATTTCCGTTGCTACTTAATAAATATGTGTTTTCTGATGGTCTTAGGCGATGCCTGTGTAAAGGTAGTTCGACCCACAAAGGGGTCAAGACCCTCAGTTTGATAACCGCTGATTTAAAACCCCCCAAGAAAAGCCGTGGTTGTACGATGACCCGCCAAACAAGGGATAATTTACTTGGTCTTGGTAGTTATAAAAAAGAAAAAAAAAGAAACAAAGGGGACATTATTCTACAGTCTATACATGATGCAGGGTGAACCAAAATTGTGTCAACACACCGGCTATAACAACTAAGGTCTGCTTATGCGTAATGAAAAGTCTATAACAATGTCAATGTTATCTTCTTCTACAAGCTGTGTGCTGTCAAGCATTTGACAGTGTAAATATAATATACCATCGTCTTTTTTACAATTATTGCCCAGAAAACATTGTGGCAGGAATGTGCACATTTAGGTTATACCAATACTTGCCCTACACACCCTAGAAGATATGGTTATGCAATTACTTGTCATACACACCATAGAAGATATGGTTATACCATTACTTGCCATATACACCCTACAAGATATTGTTATTGATTGATTGATTGGATACTTCTACCATGGCGCTGGTATCCATGCTACTTTATCATACTCACCTGCGCTCTGGTTTCCTCAAATCTTTTAAACAAAAAAGTCTTTAAATGTTTCCTAAATGATATTCTGTCCTTTTCAATACTCCTCAAAGATGGAGGTAAACTATTCCATAACTTTGTCGCTACCGCTTCAAAAGAGCGCACTCCGTATGACTTTTTTCTGTGTTCATCCACACTGGGAATTTTGAGTGAAGACCACGGGTTCTTTAAGGTTACATATTTATAAAGCAGTTCTTTCAGATATTCCGGTGCAGAGCCTTCAATGCAGCCGTACGCCAAGGACAGAATCTTGTGGTCAATGCGCTCACTCACAGGAACCCAATGGAGATCTCGTAGAACTGGGGTGATGTGGTCAGATCTCTTTTTCCGCGACACAATACGTGCTGCAGTATTTTATACCATTACTTGTCATATACACCCTGGAAGATATGGTTATACCATTATTTGTCATATACACCCTGGAAGATATGGTTATACCATTACTTGTCATACACACCCTGGAATATATGGTTATACCATTACTTGCCATACACACCCTGGAATATATGGTTTTACAATTACTTGCCATACACACCCTGGAAGATATGGTTATACAATTACTTGCCATACACACCCTGGAAGATATGGTTATACAATTACTTGTCATACACACCCTAGAAGATATGGTTATACCATTATTTGTCATACACACCCTACAAGATATGGTTATACCCAGGGCCGGATTAACCTCTAGGCAAACAACGCACGTGCTTTGGGCACCAATAAGCGTTTGGAGGCACCACAAGTCCTCAAGAATTATTTTTTTTTTACAAATTTAAGTCCAGAAACAACTGAAAATTGAACAAGTGCCATGAAAAATAGAAATACATTATAATAAAAATTCACATTCAAGTTTGGTACAATCTTGAATGCTTAAAAATTAAGCGCATAAAAATTTTTAAAAACTCCTGGTAAATGGTAATGAGCAAAATGCGGACCATGCGGACTCACTCGGCTTGTAAATAAATACAACGGTTGTATTCGAATTTTATAAATTTTTGGGAAGTTTTATAACCAAATTTAAACCATTTTTATATTTTCAATAAATAATATTAAAATAATAACATTACTAATTAATTCGATCGGGAACCCCTTAGTAATAGACACAAAATGAGCATGTGAACTTGAAAACGTGTGCTGATTTGTATTCTTCACTAGCAGATCACTTGCATAAATCTAGGAATGAATTTGAAAGATTTGAAGAAGCTGCAAAAATAATACCACCAGGTGTAGAATGATGTACCAGTTCGATTTTCTTGTTTGGTCGATGTATCACTATCACAAACATCTCAGTGTTGTGAAGAACTAATAAATGCTTATCCTAAAGATCTGAACAATTATTTATGTACTGAACTACAACAGTTACAACATATTCGCCACAAGTTTCCTGCATCAAAATCGGAAAACAAAACGTTCAATCATGGAGAATTATACAAAGTAATAGTTAGAGACAACATCGAGTGTGCCTTTCCAAATGTTGAAATCGCCTTGCGCATATTTTTAAAATTAATGGTTACTAACTGTTCAACTGAGCGCTCTTTTTCTCAGGTGAAACGTACAAAAAATCCAAATAGATCAACAATGAAACAAGAAAGGCTCGATTCCTTATCTCTGCTTATGATCGAGGCAGATGTGTTGCGCAAAATTAACATTGACGATATACTCAAAAACTTCACTAGATGTAAATCTAGGGAAAAAAAATTAAAAATGTAAATGACAAAATCTTTTTTTTTTTCATCTAATAAAAAATAAAGTATTTTTGTCTATCATTATTTCAAAATGTATTAACTATTAATTTTAATACAGAAATACTTTATTGTAGATTTTATATAAGTGATAGTAGTACAAACTACAAACATATTTGTTAACAACTGTTTTCTTTGAATAATATTGAACATACCAGCGGTCACGGTCAGTGAAAGATCAGGGGCACCGGGCAGAAGGGGGCACCCATGTGGGTTTGTGCCTTGGGCACTAAAATGGCTTAATCCGGCCCTGGTTATACCATTACTTATCATACACACCCTTGAAGATATGGTTATACCATTACTTGCCATACACACCCTGGACGATATTGTCTTTTAGCCAAAAACGACATCCTACTTAGATGATTAAAAAATCAGCTTTTAGTATATGACTTTGGCGACACTTCCTGGAAGGCATGTTGGTCTCAACCGTTCCCTCCCACAAAGCCACCACCCCACTCCCTCAAACTCTGTTTCAGAGATATAAGGCGAAATAATTCGGTTCAATATACCAAACCATCCAACGATCGAGTGAAGTCAGCTCTCGAGACGGCATTCCATATTGTGCTTAGTTCACACGGGGAGCTGTCCCGGATCGGCCAGATGTTTTATGGGGCCGATGGGAACTTCCCACCCTGACATCTGACGTAATAAACGACAGGGCTATTTGACCGGCGGACGTGTAAATAAGACTTGCTATTCACACGTCATGCAGTTAGTGTCTCCTGGAATAAAACGAACGTGGGGGGGGGGGAAACCCCCCCCCCGGTCACAGGTAAAGCAACTATGAATTATTCCATCCCCCCTCCACCCCCCTCTTTCATCAGCGTGGAGTTTTTTTGTTGGGGGGGGGGGGCATCCAATGTTTTATAATGTAAAGTAAATAATTTGTGAGGATTACAAACCATGGCGAGAAGTGAGATTAATTAGGACCGATTTTTTTAAAATTATTTTTTAAGGTGCTGTATCGTCAATAGCTGTTGGGGTACCTGGCTGTTGGGGTACCTGTTGCTGTACCAGACTGTTGGAAGGAGTCATAAAGCAGACACAAAGGCCTTGATGTGGCAAATTCTTGGATTGAAAAAAAAAATAATTAAAAAATGCTGATTTCACTTAGGCATTTCACAAGAGCTTCTATGTGCCATGCCATACATAAATCGACTTCTATGTGCCATGCCATACATAAATCGACTTCTATGTGCCATGCCATACATAAATCGACTTCTATGTGCCATGCCATACATAAATCGACTTCTATGTGCCATGCCATACATAAATCGACTTCAAAAAACACAGAATGGTGTAGTTTTAGTTTTTTATAAAAAAAATATTAAAATTATGAGATCACTTTGCAGGTTTGAAAAATTTAGATTTTTTTCTTCTTTTTTTGGGCACTTTTGAGTTAAAATGCGGCGCTGCTAATCAAAGTCTTTTGGTTGATTTAAAATGACAATTTTTCGCATCAGCTAAAACTCACACCTTAAAAAAAAATCCATTTACTTCAAATTTTTTTTTTTTTTTTTTTTTTTTTTTTTGCGTTCAAAGAAATTATTTATTCTTATTTTTATTTATGCACATTTTATAATGTACAAAAAAAAATTTTTTTTAAAGAAAAATTAAAAAATTTACTTTTTTTAAAAAAAAAATCCATGGCCCAAACAGAGACCAATGTCATGGCCCACGTTAATTAACCAGCTCATTCATGTCAGCAACAGTGTAAGGCTAGTTTCAACTTTAAACCAGACCTTTGAACTTTAACCCGAGCTTTTGAAAACGTGAGCCTTAAATCTTGATCCGACTCTTTTTAACGCGGCTTCCGTGGTGTCACAGGCTACTCTCACACCCCCCCTCCTCCCCGACCCCCCCCTACCCCAAAAAAAAAAAAAAAAACCCAATCGGCAATGTGTGTGACCCCACACGGAGTAGGGAACATTTCCTTAACACCCAATCACTATGCATTCGTGTAACACCTTACTCCTCTTGAAAGCCACGGGAATTTAAGGCCACATTAACGTCGGCGGACCACCAACAAGTCGGCCTCAAGAGTATCCGACCTCCTACAAGTGGTATGACCCGGTAATGGAATCAAAAAAATCTACATCAAGGGCAGCCGAACATGGCAATCGCAAAGCAGTAATGGCGTCGGGTGACGTCAGAGGCTCCCCCTCCCCCCAAGGGGGGGGGGGGAAACAAAAGAGTTGGGGGTGAGATGTTCTCTATTAAAAGGGGCGCTGCGTGAACGGGCTGAAAGGGGCTGACGTATTTGGTCTCAGCTCGTCGGGAAGTGTGAACCGAAACGAGGCCATCAACGTCACAACAACACGTGCAAGTATGTTGCCTTTTGTGTGTGTGTGTGTGTGTTTTTGTTTTTTTTGGCCATGCGTCGGCCTCTGCTATACAAACCTACACATTCAATTAATCTGCGCTCGTCATACCGCACCAGCGCACCAAGTATGTTGCGCTGAGATGCACCAGAAATATATCCCCATAAACGCTTTCATCTAACGTGACGCGCGCACAAATTTTTTTTTTTAATGCGTCATATTATTTACATCGATCGAAAATAATAATGGACTACGATTAGTCACTTCCTTGTTTTGTCACGTGATATGAACAAGCCATTGGTAGGCTGTCTGCTACACATAACAACACATAACAACAGATAACAGCTGATCAGCCATTATCATTAATTTTAAAGCACAATTTTTGTCTCCATCAGCGCTTCCCCAAAGTTAATTAAAAATTTTACTTTTCAAAATGTTCTTGAATACACGTGTTTTTTTTTATTGACATTCATAAATGTGACAATAATTATAATTCAGTTTTGATTAAAGGAAGAAAGTTGTTTGAAGAAAAATTTGTGAGCGACTACTGTGTTGCAGACAGCCTACCGGAAGTCTTACTCGTTTTTACACGTATCACGTGATAAAACAATCAATAAATCGTAGTCCATTCTCTAGTTCTGGCTGTAACGCTAAGTCCAATAGGCGCGCCAAATGTATATGCGCAGACGGTAGCGCTAATGGGGAATCTAAAAATACTTTTCTGGAGATGTTTGTTTTACAATGGAAATAAAGTTGTTTTTTTGGTTGTTTTTTCAATTGCAAACGAGAAAAATATGGCGCTTGTTTCATACCGTAACTTCAATTGTGCACTGTTGGAATAAAATAGTTGCCAGATTTTTAATCAAAGCAAAAGTGTGGTGCTGAAGAAAGCTTTGCTTCTTCATAAAATGAAACATTAACGTTTTCATGTGTCATAAAATTTGATTAAACAAATATCTTCTGTTGCTCAAGAAGTCATAATTTGTTTTGATTTCCAAAATTTATACGAAACAAAATCATTTTGAAATTTAATATATATATATATATATATACCCCAATTTGTTTTATTTATACAGTTATACGAAATAAAATAAATCCAAAATTTAAGAAAAAAAGTTAGATCATAATTTGGTTTATTTCCAAACGTTAGATTATGCGAAACAAAATCAATATAAAATTGATTTTTAAAAACGACATCATAATTTGTGTTCAAGCAATGGTTTCTTACATTGCAAAATTATATTTTCCGATACTTGCATTATGAGCGAAAAATTGAAAAGTATCGCTGGCTCGCTGAACAGATTTGCTGATGTTGGAATGTGTAGGGTCAGTGAATTCCCTTTCCGTAGGTCCGATCGTGACCTTGTGCGCAACATCCAGCTTTGATTACGCCAGCGGTTCTCAACCTGTGGGTCGCGACAGTGGCGTAGCGAGCTTAACTCGCGCCCGGGGCACAATTCCTTTTTAGCGCCCCAATACCTTTTTAGCGCCCCCCTATTCGAAAACCATACACTATTATAGTAAAATATACCATTTGGCGCCCCTTTGTGAGTAGCGCCCGGGGCATGATGCCCCCCTTGCCCCCCCCTTCACTACGCCACTGGGTCGCGACCCCGTTGGGATTTGAACGTCCCCTTTCCCAGTGGTCGACGAAGACCATCGGAAAACACCTAAACTACACAAGTATGAAGTGCTAAAGAAAATAATTTTGTGGTTGGGGGTCGCCACATGATAAATAACAGTATTAAATGGTCGCGGCATTAGAATGGTTGAGAACCACTGGATTACGCAATATTTTAAAAAAAAATACTCTACACAAGATTTTGTGTAATTTATCAAAGTGACGTCATGTTATGTTGAAATATCCTCAGACTAAAAAGAAATAATGTACAAAAAGTATGGTAGTACTACGGATCTGCTCCAGATTATTATCGCTACTTCAAATGTTTTGAGAACATAAAAAAAGAAAAATGGTACGGACTGTCCTCCCTATTTGTAGGATGAATCCAATATTAATTAAACGCCATACAACTTAATATTAATTTATTCATAAATCAAAATGTAATTAAATGTGATTTAAAAATAAATAAATAAATTTGATCTTTTTTTTTTTTAAATCCAAAACAACAACAACAACAAATTTAAAAAAATAACCAACAACTAACTAAATTTATGACGACCAGGCTTCTATTCCCACGCGAATTGTGGTAATGACAGAAACGAAAAAAAATTAATACATAAACAAAACAACAACCGTGTGATTAGATTTAGAAACAATTGTCAGTAATGGACGCTGGGACAAAAAAAAAGTCGACCTAAATCACCGACTCAATTAACTCTTCGACACTTCTTGGTTCCGTTCGCACCGTCTCCAGCAGAGCTTCCGAACGGGAAGGACCCCCTTTTTTTTTCACTGTGAACCAAGGTCGGTGCGTAACGAGAGCCCTGGGTTTCGAGATTACCGTTGCCACCGTTCTGCGAGTTACGAGACGCGGGCGTCAGAAACATGTTAAGGGTGACACCGTTGGGGTGTTGCAGTGGACGGAGCTCAGCCATGAAATATGTGGCCACAATTAGGAAATTTCCAGGGCTGTTAAATCTGTGACAACTTAAAAAAAATATAAAAAAATAAATAAATTGCTATCTTATGAACGGTTCCCAAATTTTGCTGGTTCAGAGTATGTTAGATATTTAAGACTAGTTACCAGCCGGTTGCTTTTGAATTGATTATTATTTTTTTAAAATAATTTTTGTGGGTTTATTCTTAAATGAATTTTTACATGTGACGTGTAACCACTGGATAGTCGATGGACAAGCGTTAATTGTTCAGGAACCACTGTCAATTGCTACTAGATCCTTAAAATATAGTGATTAAGTTACAATAAAAAAGTGTGTTTTGTTGGGGTTTGGGGTGGATGTCAAATTATCAATTGCTCTCGGAAAGTCAGTTGTCGTTCAATTTCTTTATTGAAAAAAAAATTCAGAAAGTTAAACACTGGCATTTTGTTTACTGTTGTGTAGACGACGCGTTTACGCCATCTTTCTCCGTGAATGATCTCTAGCTGACCCCAAGCTCGGAACCGCATTTAGGGTGTGGCTAGCTAAAAATAGTCTCGCTTGACCGAGTTTACAACTAAATATAATTAACAGTCTGTATCCTTACAATTATGTAGTAAAATCTTGAAGGGAAAACATTGTGTTAGGCTTTCCTAGAAATGTCAATGATACAAAACTATAACAGGAGACACACGAGAGACTCTTGGCTATCATTTATCACGAGATATTCTTGCTATGTGAGACAGAGTTTTGTTGACTTTTAACTTTTGCTGTGTGTGTGTGTGTGTAGATTCCTTTTCATAATTGTACCTTTTTGCAACATTGTATCTTCTTCAACATTGTACCGGTACAAGCCAATCATTATTCTGTAAGTCACTAGCTTTAATTATATTTCTTTTTGATTTTGTAATTCATTATAAACTTAAATAAAAATTATTAATTGTAATTGGCCCTAGTTTGAGTATCGTATTCTTTGTTATTGTATTTATTAACATATGGTATCGTCTTTTTGATGTGTACTGTTTTGGAACAAGCCATATACTTAAATAAGAGATTAGCTACTCCATACTGATAACAGTGCGAAACGTATACAAACTATGGGAATGGAAGATCATGGAAGATCATGATTACTCTCAAATATACTGTGCGGTTGAAGTTACGAAATGTTTGGCGTCTGGGAGACCCGAGTGGTAGAGGCCAGATCGATAAAGACTAGATGGGGTGTAGAGTGGATTGGTGGAGAGTAGATTGGTGGAGAGTAGATTGGCGGAGAGTAGATGGACGGAGATTAGATTTACCGATAGTAGCTTTGGTGGAGAGTAGCACGATAGGGACTGCTAAGGGGATTATTGTTTTTTGACTAACAATCAGAAAATATTATTTATGAGCTAAGTTTATTTTATAATAATTTACCTTTTATTTATTTTGTTTGTCGTTCGCTGACGAAGGCTGTTAGCCGACACGTTCGTTAAGTTGTTTCTGGTTTATTTAAAAAAAAAAAAATCAAATGTTCACTTCCAGTG
This sequence comes from Omphiscola glabra, assembly GCA_964017045.1. Taxonomy (NCBI): domain Eukaryota; kingdom Metazoa; phylum Mollusca; class Gastropoda; family Lymnaeidae; genus Omphiscola; species Omphiscola glabra. The sequence goes on along the minus strand of OZ024804.1, from coordinate 5,256,370 downwards.
TGTTCTCCCACCATGTTATTGTGACCATACTTTTATGTTTTTAAGATAAGAAACGGGGATCTATTGATGGCTTTACAAAATAGAAATTAAAAAAAATTATCGAAAGATCAAATAATGTACTCAATTTCAATGATGCGACGCAACGGTTTGATCCAGCTTGCCGAGGATAATGGCGTGAAATTGAATAATATTAAGGTCGGGTGACATTAACAACCCTGGTCTCGTCAATTCGCGTCAAGTTATCGTATCTTGTCCCGGAGATCTCGACCCCCAGCGTCTGTTAACTCTCTAAACGTGATGAGGCGAAACCTTTACCCGCCGTAGGGTAATGGGATGTCTTGGGTTAAATGGGTGAGGGGTGTGGGGGGGGGGGGTTTGGGGGAGGTCAGCCACTGAGCGATCTGCTCACAATTTGGTTCGGTTTCTCTTAACACAGAGTGGAGAGTGGTTGGGGGGAAGGGTTGATCTGGCCTGACCTAGGAGTCTATGTCTTTTTTTGGTTTCTTTTTGTGTGTGTGTGTTTTCCTGTTTTTGTTGTTTTTTGGGGGCGTTAAGGTTGGGGGAGCGGTTGGGTTGGGGGTGTCGTTTAGAGAGAAGGGCTGTGGCAGGGGGGGGGGGAGATAGCAACACACATTCATTATCGCCATCTCCAGTTTCATAAATCAAACTTCTTTGATTAATGCTTTTGAAGACTTATCCGCGCTTTCGAGGGGAACACAAGGGTAAAGAGACCACGAGAGTCACTTGTTAGATAAGGGGATCAGCCATCATTTTAATGCGCAAACGTCAAAATCGGCTCACACAGGACTACGAGTGTAGTGTTGTCCTTTTAATGAAAGTTAGGGTAAAGTGTAAGACCAGTAGGCTAATGATTATGAGGGCTACCCTCACAGCTTTGACCCCACGAGCAAACACGTGAGGAGATCACCAATTTTCCACCCAGCCACGTTGGGGCGAAGGCGCTATCTAAATTGCATCTGCCCCGAGGGTAAGGGGGGGAAGGGGAAGGCTAAACCGTGACGGTTGCCTGGGGCGCAAAAGTTGATGCTGAGTGATCCCTGGGTGAAATGACACACCACGGGGGCCGTTATGACCAACGAGTTATATTATACTGATCGGAGATCTTTATTAGTGAGCCCTATACTGTCTATAACCCCCCCCCCCCTCTAATTTTTTTCAGATACGCCCTTGCTCTCGTCCCTTCATTACTGATTGATAGATTGGTGCGACGTTTGATTGGCAGTTTGGTATTTTGATTTACCATTGAAAAAGAGTTATGCATGGATCTGTGGATTTAAGTGAAGGGTGGATGACTGCAGGGACATGGTGATGGATTGGGTCATATGTGGATAAGTATACAACCTGTGAAACGATGATACGACAACCACACGCGTCACTTTGCGTTGATAAATGTGGCTCCTTGAGTGAATACATAATGTCCTTTGAGTGAATAAATGTGACTCTTTAGTGAATAAATGTGTCTGAGTGAATAAATGTGTCTGAGTGAATAAATGTGTCTGAGTGAATAAATATGACTATTTAGTGAATAAATGTGTCCCTTTGAGTGAATAAGTGTGTCCCATTGAGTGAATAAATGTGTCTCTTTGAGTAAATAAATGTGTCCCTTTGAGTGAATAAATGTGTCTCTTTAGTGAATAAATGTGACTCTTTAGTGAATAAATATGTCTGAGTGAATAAATGTGTCTGAGTGAATAAATGTGTCTCTTTAGTGAATAAATGTGTCCCTTTGAGTGAATAAATGTGTATCTTTAGTGAATAAATGTGACCCTTTAAGTGAATAAAAGTGTCCCTTTGAGTGAATAAATGTGTCCCTTTGAGTGAATTTTTTAATGTGTCTCTTTGAGTGAATACATGTTTGTCTTAAGTGAATAAATGTGTGTCGTGAGTGAATAAATGTGTCTATATTGATCATTAAACATTTCCTCAACCTCCCGCTCTTTAAAAAAAATAGTGAATACACAATTTTGTAATGCATTTCGTTGTAATGTAGTGTCTTGCTTTGAAGTATGAGAAGTCAAATTTTACATCCAAGTGTCTTGTGCTCTCCCAATCCGCCACTGCCTAGGTGTCTTGTGCTCTCCCGAATCCGCCACTGCCAAGGTGTCTTGTGCTCTCCCAATCCGCCACTGCATGGGTGTCTTGTGCTCTCCCAATCCGCCACTGCCTTGGTGTCTTGTACTCTCCCATCCGCCACTGTCTAGGTGTCTTGTGCTCTCCCAATCCGCCACTGCCAAGGTGTCTTGTGCTCTCCCAATCCGCCACTGCATGGGTGTCTTGTGCTCTCACAATCCGCCACTGCCTTGGTGTCTTGTACTCTCCCATCCGCCACTGTCTAGGTGTCTTGTGCTCTCCCAATCCGCCACTGTCTAGGTGTCTTGTGCTCTCCCAATCCACCACTGCCTTGGTGTCTTGTGCTCTCCCAATCCGCCACTGTCTAAGTGTCTTGTGCTCTCCCAATCCGCCACTGTCTAGGTGTCTTGTGCTCTCCCAATCTGCCACTGCCTAGGTGTCTTGTGCTCTCCCAATCCGCCACTGCCAAGGTGTCTTGTGCTCTTCCAATCCGCCACTGTCTAGGTGTCTTGTACTCTCCCAATCCGCCACTGCCTAGGTGTCTTGTGCTCTCCCGAATCCGCCACTGCCAAGGTGTCTTGTGCTCTCCCAATCCGCCACTGCCTAGGTGTCTTGTGCTCTCCCAATCCGCCACTGCCTAGGTGTCTTGTGCTCTCCCAATCTGTACTGCCTAGGTGTCTTGTGCTCTCCCAATCCGCCACTGTCTAAGTGTCTTGTGCTCTCCCAATCCGCCACTGTCTAGGTGTCTTGTGCTCTCCCGATCCGCCACTGTCTAGGTGTCTTGTACCCTCCCAATCCGCCACTGCCTAGGTGTCTTGTGCTCTCCCAATCCGCCACTGTCTAGGTGTCTTGTGCTCTCCCAATCTGCCACTGCCTAGGTGTCTTGTGCTCTCCCAATCCGCCACTGCCAAGGTGTCTTGTGCTCTTCCAATCCGCCACTGTCTAGGTGTCTTGTGCTCTCCCAATCCGCCACTGCCTATGTGTCTTGTGCTCTCCCAATCCACCACTGTCTAGGTATCTTGTGCTCTCCCAATCCGCCAATGGCTTGGTGTCTTGTCATCTCCCAATCCGCCACTGCCTGTGTGTCTTGTACTCTCCCATCCGCCACTGCCTAGGTGTCTTGTGCTCTCCCAATCCGCCAATGCCTAGGTGTCTTGTGCTCTCCCAATCCGCCAATGCCTAGGTGTCTTGTGCTCTCCCAATCCGCCACTGTCTAGGTGTCTTGTGCTCTCCCAATCCGCCACTGTCTTGGTGTCTTGTGCTCTCCCAATCCGCCAATGCCTTGGTGTCTTGTGCTCTCCCAATCCGCCAATGCCTAGGTGTCTTGTGCTCTCCCAATCCGCCACTGCCTAGGTGTCTTGTGCTCTCCCAATCTGCCACTGCCTAGGTGTCTTGTGCTCTCCCAATCCGCCACTGCCTTGGTGTCTTTTGCTCTCCCAATCCGCCACTGCCAAGGTGTCTTGTCATCTCCCAATCCGCCACTGTCTAGGTGTCTTGTGCTCTCCCAATCCGCCACTGCCTATGTGTCTTGTGCTCTCCCAATCCACCACTGTCTAGGTATCTTGTGCTCTCCCAATCCGCCAATGGCTTGGTGTCTTGTCCTCTCCCAATCCGCCACTGCCTATGTGTCTTGTACTCTCCCATCCGCCACTGCCTAGGTGTCTTGTGCTCTCCCAATCCGCCAATGCCTAGGTGTCTTGTGCTCTCCCAATCCGCCAATGCCTAGGTGTCTTGTGCTCTCCCAATCCGCCACTGTCTGGGTGTCTTGTGCTCTCCCAATCCGCCACTGTCTGGGTGTCTTGTGCTCTCCCAATCCTCGTCACACACACTCAGTCATTCTTCAACTCTCTTTCTCTGTTAATCTCTTTCATTGTTAGTCTCTCTCTCACACTCTCCCTCTCTCTCTCTCTGTTATAATTTCTGTCAATCACTACCTCTCTCACTCTCTCTCACTGTTTCTATCTCTCTCTGTTATAATTTCTGTCAATCACTACCTCTCTCACTCTCTCTCACTGTTTCTATCTCACTCTGTTATAATTTCTGTCAATCACTACCTCTCTCACTCTCTCTCACTGTTTCTTTCTCTCTCTGTTATAATTTCTGTCAATCCCTACCTCTGCCCCCCCCCTCTCTCTCTGTTATAATTTCTGTCAATCCCTACCTCTGCCACTCACTCTCTTTCCATCGTTCAATCTTGTTCTTTAGGTGCACCTTGTAATGCATCTGCTACAACACGCTATATAGCTGATTTCCTGGGTTTAAAAACAAATTAATGTTTCTCTTGATTGGCTCCATCCCCTAATGGACTTCCAGTTTATTTAATGGATAACTCGCAGGAACCCATGGACCGCCGATACACTGTCAACCGATATGTGTTGTTTTGTTGTTGTTGTTTTTTTTAAGTGAAGAAAATTTTGGAACGTTTCCATGGTAACGATTGGTTGTCGAGTGCCGCTGATAACGGCCAGACGGAGGGGACAGATCACATATGACACGAAGAGACACAGAGGATATTGACACATCACACATGGGCTGTGGGGATGGGGGCGAGGTTCGTGTGAGGATCGGGTTAGTATCGAAAGGGAGATCAAGATGTGCAATAAGGTTGGGGGGGGGGGGAAGCTGTGACGTAACAGCGGCGAGTTTCTTGTCAGTTGCGATGATGAAGATAGTTTGTGAAGCAGCTTGGATTGCACGACCCGCGCCCAGGCAGGGGGATGATAACGTCATCGCCTGGCGGACACTTCTTGATAATTTCATCTGTGTCTGACGTGCCTGGTCATCGTGGCGCGCCTCGTCAAGTCTGACGGTCCATACGCTATAACCAGGTCCTGCTGCTGGCTGATTAAGTCCTGCTGTTGGCCCTCTAAGTCCTGCTGCTGGCTGATTAAGTCCTGATGTTGGCCTTCTACGTCCTGATGTTGGACCTCGAAGTCCTGCTGTTGGACCTCGAAGTCCTGCTGTTGGACCTCGAAGTCCTGCTGTTGGCTGAGTAAGTCCTGTTGTTGGCCCGCTAAGTCCTGATGTTGGCTTATTAAGTCCTATTGTTGGCCATCTAAGTCCTGCTGTTGGCTCGCTAACCAAGTTCCGTTTTTGGCTCAGTGGTCGGCAAACTCATTAGTAAAAAGAGCCAAAAATCAGCAGCAGGACGATTAAAATTTTGTTGATAGCCAAATTTCTTTTCAAGAACCTGTCAAGAACCGTGTTTTTCGGATTCAATACCGATTTTCGGACGACTGGCCAAGCCGCACTCAGGTCGATAAAGAGCCGCATGCGGCTCGTGAGCCGCGATTCGCTGACCACTGCTTTAAGTCGCACTGTTGGCTCCTTAAGTCATACTTTTGGCTCTCTAAGACCTATTGTTGCGTCTCTAAGTCGTACGGTTGGCTCGCTAAGCCCTGTTGCTCGCTCGCTAACCAGCTCCTGTTTTTTGGCTCGCTGAGTCCTACTGTTGGCTCGCTGAGTCCTACTGTTGGCTCGCTGAGTCCTACTGTTGGCTCGCTGAGTCCTACTGTTGGCTCGCTGAGACCAGCTGTTGGCTCGCTGAGTCCTACTGTTGGCTCGCTGAGACCAGCTGTTGGCTCGCTGAATCCTACTGTTGGCTCGCTGAGTCCTACTGTTGGCTCACTGAGTCCTACTGTTGGCTCGCTAAGTCCTGCTGCTGGGAGCGGGGGTGTCACATGCCGTCATGTTCTTTGGAAACGGACGTGCGTCATCATTTCAAAACACGAGACTCCTTGTATGTTAAATTATAACTGTCAGTCATGAGGACATTGTATGTTAAATTATAACTGCCTGTAATGAGACCATTGTATGTTTAATTAGAACTGTCAGTCACCAGGACATTGTATGTTAAATTATAACTGTCAGTCACGACGATTACAGTTGACACGACACTTATTGATGTCAATTATAGATGTCATAATCAATGGCGTCATGCCAATTGCTGACGTCATAATTTCTTTTATAACATGCCAATTATGGATGACATCCCTGATTGTTCGAGCGCTGTGTAGAACAGACAATAAATCTTACCCCTGGACAGTGGTTTATATTTCATACAAGAATCATACCTTTCGGACGTATGAATGGAGGACGTATTTTTGTGGTGTTAGGTGCCCTAGAGTGCCCTAGACAACACGCGCGGGGCAGGTACGTCACCGGGCACTGCTGCCAAGTAAATGATCTACCGGTCATCACCACGGGATTCGACCACGTGATATTAACGACGTCAGGCCGGAGCGGGTCTGTGAGAGCGTATCGGCACAACGTAAATTCTCGGCCATGTTGTGTATCTCTCTAACATGGGGATTTTCAAAACCTGACCGCTGGACCACATGTTAGCCGCCCATTTCTCTACCCCCCCAACCCCACTCGCTGACCATCAGCGTGGAAGGCACCGACGCCCCTCACGTCCGACATGCCCCACTCATTTTCCGAGAGGGGCGCACCATGTGCGAGAGACAAACCCTTTGACAAAATATTATCGTTGTAACGGAGACGGCGCGACACGCATGCACACCGGCGTCCAAAGACAACAGCTCGCGCACAGAAAGGCACCACGCTTGGTCGCGTGCGCTGAAAAGATGGCCGATAGTGCGTTTGTTTTCCCCGCGGGGTCGTGGACCGGGTTTTTATTATTTGCAGGGAGTTTGTGACATCTGTTGGTTGTCCTGGTTGTACTTTACTATATAAGGACTCATCTTGTAGAACCTATTGTTAATGTCATGGGTACAGCCGTTGTGTACAGTGTGCATCTCGACTGCTGGGTCGCTGGCTGCCGTAACACACGATCAGTTCCTGTCAAATACATATCTACAAACTTGAGTTGGTCTGTCTGTATATTTTTTTTTGGCTGGTGAAAGCTTTTTGTTCACCGAAGCGCCAACTTTTAAAATCCTTTATATATTAACTTTGCTTTTTGCTCGTAGGCTGGCCGGAAAACTCTTAAGACAGCTAATTGACCCACTTCCCATCACCCTTATCATGCTGAAACTTGGCGCATAGACATGTTGCTGATCGCAACAATGTTGCTGATCGCAACATATTTTATCAAATTTTCCAGGCGCACCTCCAAACACAACTTCCAAAAATCCGTTTTCCTCTTGTTTTTTTCAAGGTTAAAGATGAAGGTCATATGACGACATGACATAAAATTACAAATATCTACGCTAAATGAGATTCTTTTTTTCAAAAAAATATCGCAAGTGCGTTTGAAACGTGTAATATGTTCTTACATTTTTTTTCTGAAATTGTTGGTGAGTTAAATCTGCGATGTAAAAGCGGGTGGGTCTTTAGAATATTAATATAGTCCATAGGCGTGAAAAAAAATTTGCAGTTGCTAGTCTTGGTGGGGGAAAAAAAAGGGGGGGGGTACTAATTGGGATTCTAATAAAGTTTGTTACGTGTATGCACGTTTTGTCAAAATTTCAGCCCCACCCCCCACCCCAATTGCTCGATATTGCATTTTATAAAGGATTTATACGGTAAAAATTTGTTTTTTATGGGTTGTTTAATGGGAACCGATCATTCTTCAGGTTTTTATTTCATCCTGTGTGGACGTCTTATGACGTCAGGGATAGTAGGGATAGTAGTCTCAGGATTGTTGAGCAAAGACACAAACCTTTTGCAGGGCGATGAAAAATTGTAAGGATTTTTGTTTCTGCCATGAAAATGAAAAAGAAAAAAAAGAAAAAAAAGATCACTCTACAAACTCTACACCAATTTCAGTTGTTTAGGTGTGAATGGAGTTGTGCTGTAATGGTGGGTTCAATGGACTACGATGAGTCGATTGTTTTGTCACGTGATACGTGTAAAAACAAGTAATACTTCCGGTAGGCTGTCTGCAACACACTAGTCGCTCACAAATTTTTCTTCAAACAACTTTCTTCCTTTAATCATGACTGATTTATAATTATTGTCACATTTAATGAATGTCATTTAAAGAAACGCGTGTATTCAAGAATATTTTGAAAAGTAAAATTTTAATTAACACTGGGGAAGCGCTGATGGAGACAAACATTTTGCTTTAGAATTAATGATAATGGCAATGGCTGATCAGCTGTTTATCTGTTGTTATGTGTTGTTATGTGTAGCAGAAAGCCTACTAATGGCTGGTACGTATCACGTGACAAAACAAGGAAGTGACTAATCGTAGTCCATAGCGCGCAAAGTAAATTTTCCGCTAACTGCGCTATATGAGATTCTGAATAAATACCGCATATTACAGAAATAGTCTCAATTTAAATATGATGCAATAAATCTGGGAAATAGAAAGGGTTGTGACATCAGACTTTTAATACTTTTACAGGTTGAGGCGTGAAGATATTGTGCGCAGTGGCGTAGCGAGGGGGGGGGGCAAGTGGGGCATCATGCCCCGGGCGCTACTCATAAAGGGGCGCCAAATGGTATATTTTACATATAATATTGTATGGTTTTCGAATGGGGGGGGGGCGCTTAAAAGGTATTGTGCCCGGGCGCGAGTTAAGCTCGCTACGCCACTGATTGTGCGGTGGCGTACCTGGGTGGGGGGGGGGAGGGGGTTAGCACTAATCTAATGGAGATTCTTAACAAATGCTTTAGTTGCATGCATTTGTTGTCAAGTAACTTAAGTTGATGGAAGTTCACGCATTTCCGCCGCAATTGTTTGGCGGGCTGTATACAATTGGTAAATAATTTATTTTTTTAAAAATTTATCATTATGTATATTCAAATATCATGCTGGTAAAAATTGAAAAGGGAGATCTTGTGTGGACAGTGACAACGGGAAAACCTGCTTTGTAAAAACAAAATAATGAAAATATAGATAATTTTCAGCAAGTGCACCTTCTAGGACTGCACTAAGATGGTGAGTTCATTTAAAAGGTCACCACGGAAGAACCGAAGACACCTCGAGCGGGACAAAAAGGGAGGCATGGGGCATGGGGGTGGGGGCGGGGGAGAAACGTGATCTTGCAGACAGGCCCCCGCTGAAGCCGAAGACTCACAGGAGTGGTGACCCTAGTCCCTCGACCGTTGTCTCAAGCTTTAGCCGGCGCACCACCAATGAATGAATGGATGAAAAAAACTGAATAATAATAATAATAATAAAGTTCATTTGAAAAATCACGCTTCATCCCCAAAGGCTCGAAGCGCGGTACAAAAACTAAGCTGGGAGATAATAACAAGCTGGAAAAGATTGTAGACATCATCATTCCAGCAGGTGTTTGCGAAATAGATGAGTTTTTAAATTTGTATTGAAGGACTCCAGCGTCTGGAATGAAAGAAAAAATTGAATGAATGAAAGAAAAAACTGAATGAAAAACCTGAATGAATGTATGAAAAAACTGAATGAATAAATGAAAAAAATGAATGAATGAATGAAAAAACTGAATGAAGGAATGAAAAAACTGAATGAATAAATGAAAAAACTGAATGAAAAAATGAAAAAACTGAATGAATGAATGAAAAAACTGAATGAAGGAATGAAAAAACTGAATGAATGGATGAAAAAAACGAATGAATGAAAGAAAAAACTGAATGAATGAATGAAAAACTGAATGAAAAAACTGAATGAATGTATGAAAAAACTGAATGATTAAATGAAAAAACTGAAGGAAAAAATGAAAAAACTGAATGAATGAATGAAAAAACTGAATGAAGGAATGAAAAAACTGAATGAATGGATGAAAAAAACGAATGAATGAAAGAAAAAACTGAATGAATGAATGAAAAACTGAATGAAAAAACTGAATGAATGTATGAAAAAACTGAATGATTAAATGAAAAAACTGTAGGAAAAAATGAAAAAACTGAATGAATGAATGAAAAAACTGAATGAAGGAATGAAAAAACTGAATGAATGGATGAAAAAAACGAATGAATGAAAGAAAAAATTGAATGAATGAATGAAAAACTGAATGAAAAAACTGAATGAATGTATAAAAAAACTGAATGAATAAATGAAAAAACTGAATGAAAAAATGAAAAAACTGAATGAATGAATGAAAAAACTGAATGAAGGAATGAAAAAACTGAATGAATGGATGAAAAAAACGAATGAATGAAAGAAAAAACTGAATGAATGAATGAAAAACTGAATGAAAAAACTGAATGAATGTATGAAAAAACTGAATGATTAAATGAAAAAACTGAAGGAAAAAATGAAAAAACTGAATGAATGAATGAAAAAACTGAATGAAGGAATGAAAAAACTGAATGAATGGATGAAAAAAACGAATGAATGAAAGAAAAAACTGAATGAATGAATGAAAAACTGAATGAAAAAACTGAATGAATGTATGAAAAAACTGAATGATTAAATGAAAAAACTGTAGGAAAAAATGAAAAAACTGAATGAATGAATGAAAAAACTGAATGAAGGAATGAAAAAACTGAATGAATGGATGAAAAAAACGAATGAATGAAAGAAAAAACTGAATGAATGAATGAAAAACTGAATGAAAAAACTGAATGAATGTATGAAAAAACTGAATGATTAAATGAAAAAACTGAAGGAAAAAATGAAAAAACTGAATGAATGAATGAAAAAACTGAATGAAGGAATGAAAAAACTGAATGAATGGATGAAAAAAACGAATGAATGAAAGAAAAAACTGAATGAATGAATGAAAAACTGAATGAAAAAACTGAATGAATGTATGAAAAAACTGAATGATTAAATGAAAAAACTGTAGGAAAAAATGAAAAAACTGAATGAATGAATGAAAAAACTGAATGAAGGAATGAAAAAACTGAATGAATGTATGAAAAAACGAATGAATGAAAGAAAAAACTGAATGAATGAAAGAAAAAACTGAATGAATGAATGAAAAACTGAATGAAAAAACTGAATGAATGTATGAAAAAACTGAATGAATAAATGAAAAAACTGAATGAATAAATTAAAAAATTGAATGAATGAAAAAAACTGAATGAATGAATGAATTTACGGAATAATATTTATTTCGAAATTAGACAATATTAAAAAAAAATTAATAATAATAATTGTTTTTTTTCTCTTTAATGTGTTGGTGTTAATGCAATTCAGAAATAATTTTAAATTTTTTTTTTATTGAAGATACTATTGCCTTATTTGATTAGCGTATTTAAATTCTAAGCCTCACGTGACAAGTTGTTGGGTTATAAGTGTCCGTAAAAGAGAAGAAATGGAGTGGGGCAATGAAGAGCATCACCTGTGGGGGTAGTAGAATCTTAAAAAAAAAAAAAAAAATGTGTTTGCGTTTATTTACTTTGTTGTTATTTCTTACGGTGAGATTTTTAAACATACGAAAATAATAATGGGTACCACTTTTCCCCTTCTCCCGCCCCTCCTCCTCACTCTTTTATGGGTGACGCCAGCGGGGTGAGGGTGTATAAAAACATGATAAGGCCGCCAACTGACAGGTTATAGGGCGCATCTTCTGTACACAATAGCGCCCCCCCTCCTCCCCCAACTGTTATCTGAGGTGCGTAATGGCTGTTGAATATTTAAACTCTCACATTGTGTACTAAGTGTAACAAAACAAAACAAGAAACACAACAAAAAAAAGAAACACAAAACACAAAACAGATCCCGACTTATCCCTTGATCAGCGTCTACCAAATAACGTTTTAAACCGGTCTTCATCAAAACGTATAAAACTCAGCCATCGCTTTTTTTAGTATTTTTTTTAAACGCATACATTTCCCCCCACATTCGCGTAATTAAAATTGTCATTATTATGATCTATCATTTTATTGTTAGGCGAAATTAATATTTACTTGTAAAATTATTGACTATAGAGCCGAGAGAGAGAGAGAGTAAGAAAAAAACCCCAACACAACTAATTAATATCCCGTTTTAACTGGTGTGCGGTGTTAGATGCGCGATATAAAGGGCGCAGTGCGTTTGACGTAACACCGTGCTCATAAAAAAATGTGAGCTATAAATGACAAACGGTGAATTTATTCCCAGATCAAACGCCAGACCATAAACCAGATGTTCTCTACTCCGAGCGGGCACACGCGCCCGTGAGGATAATCGCATGATACTTATCGGTTCATCCGAATTTGGTACCCCCCCTCCCCGGTGTTAGGGTAAGGCTGTTAGCGCAATGAATTGTAGGTAGCTAGAGTAACGCAGCAAGGACCACAGCATCCACATACACTGCGACATTATGTAGCTAGAGTACCACAGCATGGACCACAGCATCCACCGACACTGTGACATTATGTAGCTAGAGTACCACAGCATGGACCACAGCATCCACCGACACTGTGACATTATGTAGCTAGAGTACCACAGCATGGACCACAGCATCCACCGACACTGTGACATTATGTAGCTAGAGTACCACATCATTGACCACAGCATCCACCGACACTGTGACATTAGGTAGCTAGAGTACCACAGCATGGACCACAGCATCCACCGACACTGTGACATTAGGTAGCTAGAGTAACGCAGCAAGGACCACAGCATCCACCGACACTGTGACATTATGTAGCTAGAGTACCACAGCATGGACCACAGCATCCACCGACACTGTGACATTATGTAGCTAGAGTACCACAGCATGGACCACAGCATCCACCGACACTGTGACATTAGGTAGCTAGAGTACCACATCATTGACCACAGCATCCACCGACACTGTGACATTAGGTAGCTAGAGTACCACATCATTGACCACAGCATCCACCGACACTGTGACATTAGGTAGCTAGAGTACCACATCATGGACCACAGCATCCACCGACACTGTGACATTAGGTAGCTAGAGTACCACAGCATGGACCACAGCATCCACCGACACTGTGACATTAGGTAGCTAGAGTACCACAGCATGGACCACAGCATCCACCGACACTGTGACATTAGGTAGCTAGAGTACCACAGCATGGACCACAGCATCCACCGACACTGTGACATTAGGTAGCTAGAGTACCACAGCATGGACCACAGCATCCACCGACACTGTGACATTAGGTAGCTAGAGTACCACAGCATGGACCACAGCATCCAAAAGCTAACACCATGAAATATCCCTACACAATGACATTTGCTGGACAATAAAATGCGCCTATTCGATGACATAGATGTCTACATTAAGACGTGATGGCCAACACAATGACATAGATGTCTACATTAAGACGTGATGGCCAACACAATGACATAGATGTCTACATTAAGACGTGATGGCCAACACAATGACATAGATGTCTACATTAAGACGTGATGGCCAACACAATGACATAGATGTCTACATTAAGACGTGATGGCCAACACAATGACATACATGTCTACATTAAGACGTGATGGCCCCACAATGACATACATTTCTACATTAAGACGTGATGGCCAACACAATGACATACATGTCTACATTAAGACGCGATGACCAACACAATATAATAGATGTCTACATTAAGACGTGATGGCCCCACAATGACATACATGTCTACATTAAGACGTGATGGCCCCACAATGACATACATGTCTACATTAAGACGTGATGGCCAACACAATGACATAGATGTCTACATTAAGACGTGATGGCCAACACAATGACATAGATGTCTACATTAAGACGTGATGGCCAACACAATGACATAGATGTCTACATTAAGACGTGATGGCCAACACAATGACATACATGTCTACATTAAGACGTGATGGCCAACACAATGACATACATGTCTACATCAAGACGTGATGGCCAACACAATGACACACATGTCTACATTAAGACGTGATGGCCCCACAATGACATACATTTCTACATCAAGACGTGATGGCCAACACAATGACATACATGTCTACACCAAGACGTGATGGCCAACACAATGACATACATTTCTACATCAAGACGTGATGGCCAACACAATGACATACATGTCTACACCAAGACGTGATGGCCAACACAATGACATACATTTCTACATCAAGATGTGATGGCCAAGACAATGACATACATGTCTACATTAAGACGCGATGGCCAACACAATGACATAGATGTCTACATTAAGACGTGATGGCCAACACAATGACATACATGTCTACATCAAGACGTGATGGCCAACACAATGACATACATGTCTACATCAAGACGTGATGGCCAACACAATGACATACATGTCTACACCAAGACGTGATGGCCAACACAATGACATACATGTCTATATTAAGACGTGATGGCCAACACAATGAACGAACACAATGAAATCCGCCAAAACCGGTACCATGGCATAGGCCGACAGTATGGCACAATGCTGACGCTGGCGCCGGGACCATCTCATAGACCAATACCATGTCATAGACCAATACCATGTCATATAGGCCAATACCATGTCATAGGCCAATACCATGTCATAGACCAATACCATGTCATAGACCAATACCATGTCATAGGCCAATACCATGTCATATAGACCAATACCATGTCATAGACCAATACCATGTCATAGGCCAATACCATGTCATAGACCAATACCATGTCATAGACCAATACCATGTCATAGACCAATACCATGTCATATAGACCAATACCATGTCATAGACCAATACCATGTCATAGGCCAATACCATGTCATATAGGCCAATACCATGTCATAGACCAATACCATGTCATAGGCCAATACCATGTCATAGGCCAATACCATGTCATAGACCAATACCATGTCATATAGACCAATACCATGTCATAGGCCAATACCATGTCATATAGGCCAATACCATGTCATAGGCCAATACAATTGTATAGCTCGACACTATGACATAAGTTCGAAACAATGACTTCTGGTAGACTTTTTCTCCTTTGATTCTTAGCCCGATTTTGTGACCCTTTTTTTCTGTGACTTTTTTCCCTAGCAAAATTTGTGACCTTTTTTTCTGGTACTTTTTATTCTAGGAAAATTTGTAATTTTTTTTTCCTGTGACTTTTTTTCCACCAAAATTTGTGACTTATTGTCTGCGCCTTTTTTTTTTCTCCTGTGACTATTTTTCCGCTACCATCCTTTTCAACCGCGCCATCATTGTCACCGCTCTCCTCATAAATACATAAATGGACATACATATTTCTAAATATAAAATCAAATGAAAGACAAGAGACCATGGGACATAGCAAAGTTAACAGCTATCAAATTTTTTGGGGATGTTCTATAGACGCAAATTACTATAGCTATAATGATAATTTATTTGAAACGAGGATGGAATTTAATAGACAAACGCAAGTAGAGATCTGCATAATTATAAATTATGCTTTGTGTACACAATTTCTTGTCCAATAAGCGTCCGCTCTTACAATTCTAACACCATGTTTAGAATTTTACGACACAGATAATATATGGGTCATACACTCATTCTCTTCACACCTCGGTTATGGGTACTTTAGGATAACACTGATAATTCTAGAAAATCCAGGTAAATTCCTCTCATAATCACAATTTTTAAAAAATAATTCTTTCTGCAGTCATCCTCCCCCACACATATCCTCCCCGCACAAATCCGACCCCCCGCACATATCCTATCCCCACACATATCCTACCCCCGCACATATCCTACCCCCCGAAAACATACTAACCCCCGCACACATCATAACCCCCACACACATCCTATCCCAAAATACATCCTACCCCAAACACATCCTACACCCCACACACATCCTACACCCCACACACATCCTACCCCACACACATCCTATACCCGCACAAATCCTACCCCCACACATATCCTACCCCCCGCACATATCCTACCCCCCGCACAAATCCTACACCCGACACACATCCTACCCCGCACACATATTACCCCCCACACACATCCAACACCACCGCACACATCCTACCCCCACACATATCCTACTCCAACATATCCTAACCCGCACAGTTCCTACCCCCGAACACTTCTTACCCCCCGGCACACATCCTACCCCCGCACACATCCTAGCCCGCACACATCCTACCCCGCACACATCCTACCCCGCACACATCCTACCCCCTGCAAACATCCTACACCCCGCACACATCCTGACCCCCGCACACATCCTACCCCCCGCAAATATCCTACCCCGCACACATTCTACCCCCACACACATCTTACCCCCTGCACACATCCCACCCCACACACAGATTCTACACCGCACACGTCCTACCCACACACACATCCTACCCCGCACACATCCTACCCCCGCACAATCCTACCCTGCACACATCCTACCCCGCACATATCCTACCCCGCACAAATCCTACCCCGTACACATCCTACCCCGCACAATTCCTACCACCCGCACACATCCTACGCCGCACACATCCTACCCCGCACACATCCTACCACCCGCACACATCCTACGCCGCACACATCCTAACCCCCGCACACATCCTAACCCCCGCACACATCCTAACATAAAAACATCCTACCCCGTACACATCCTAACCCGCACATATCCTACCCCGCACACATCCCACCCCACACACATCCTACCCCCCACACATCCTACCCCACACACATCCTACCCCCACACATCCTACCCCCCGTACACATCCTTCCCCCGCAGACATCCTACCCCCCGCACTCATCCTACCCCCCGCACTCATCCTACCCCGCACACATCCTACACCCGGCACACATCCTACCCCGCACACATATTAACCCGCACACATCCTACCCTGCACACATCCTACCCACCACACACACCCTACCCCGCACACATCCTACCCCGCACATATCCTACCACGCACACATCCTACCCCCGCACACATCCTACCCACCGCACACATCCTACCCCGCACATATCCTACCACGCACACATTCTACCACCGCACACATCCTACCCCGCACACATACTACCCCGCACATATCCTACCCCGCACACATCCTACACCGCACACATACTACCCCGCACACATCCTACCCCGCAATATCCTACCCAGTACACATCCTACCCCGCACACATCCTACCCACTGCACACATCCTACCCCCTCACACATCCTACACACCGCACATATCCTACGCCCCGCACACATCTTACCCGCAAACATCCTACCCACCGCACACATCTTACCCGCACACATCCTAACCCCCACACATATCCTACCCCAAACACATCCTACCCACCGCACACACCCTACCCCGCACACATCCGACCCCGCATATATCCTACCACGCACACATCCAAACCCACACACATCCTAACCCGCACACATCCTACCCCCTGCACACGTCTTACCCTGAAAACATACTACCCCGCACACATCCTACCCGCCGCACACATCCTACCCAGCACAAATCCTACCCCACACATATCCTACCCCCCGCACACATTCTACTCTGCAAAAGCATCCTCTGCCGCACACATCCTACCCCCCGCACACATCATACCCCCACACACATCCTACCCCCACACACATCCTACCCCTCGAACACATCCAACCCCCCGCACATATCCTACGCCCCGCACACATCTTACCCGCAAACATCCTACCCACCGCACACATCTTTCCCGCACACATCCTACCCCGCACACATACTACCCCGCACATATCCTACCCCGCACACATACTACACCGCACACATACTACCCCGCACACATCCTACCGCACACATCCTAACCCGCACACATCCTACCCACTGCACACATCCTACCCCCCGCACATATCCTACGCCCCGCACACATCTTACCCGCAAACATCCTACCCACCGCACACATCTTACCCGCACACATCCTACCCCCCACACATATCCTACCCCACACACATCCTACCCACCGCACACACCCTACCCTGCACACATCCTACCCCGCACATATCATACCACGCACACATCCTACCGCCACACACATCCTACCCCGCACACATCCTACCCCGCACACATTCTACCCCGCACACATCCTACCCCGCACACATCCTACCCCCGCACACATCTTACCCCGCACACATCCTACCCCCCAGCACACATACTACCCCACACACATCCTACCCCCCGCACATATTCTACACCCCGCACACATCTTACCCGCACACATCCTACCCCTGCACACATCCTACCCCGCACACACCCTAACCCCCCACACATATCCAACCCCGCACACATCCTACCCACCGCACACACCCTACCCGAACTCATCTTACCCCGCACATATCCTACCACGCACACATCCTAACCCGCACACATCCTAACCTGCACACATCCTACCCCCATACACATCCTACCCCGCACACATCCTACCCCGCACACATCCTAACCCCCGCACACATCCTACCTCGCACACATCCTACCCCGCACACATCCTACCCGCCGCACACATCGTACCCAGCACATATCCTACCCCCGCACACATCCTACCTAGCACACATCCTACCCCACGCTCACATTCTACCACGCGCAATCATCATATCCCACACACATCCTATCCCCCGCACACATCATACCCCCTACACACATGCTACCCACTGCACACATCCTAAACCCCGCACACAACCTATCCCCTGCAAACATCCTACCCCACACACATCCTACCCCCCGCACACATCCTACCCCAGCACATATCCTACCCCGCACATATCCTACCCCCGCACTCATTTCCGACCCCCAGCACACATCGTACCTCCGCACACATTCTACCCCGCACACATCCTACCCCCGCACAATTCTACCCCCCTCACAATTCCTACAACTACACACATCGTACCCCCACAAACAAACTACCCTCCATACACATCCTACACCCCGCACACATCCTACCCCGCACACATATTAACCCGCACACATCCTAGCCCGGACACATCCTACCCACCGCACACACCCTACCCCGCACACATCCTACCCCGCACATATCCTACCACGCACACATCCTACCCCCGCACACATCCTACCCCCGCACACATTCTACCCTCCACACACATCCTACACCCCGCACACATCCTACCCCGCACACATCTTAACCCGCACACATCCTAGCCCGGACACATCCTACCCACCGCACACACCCTACCCCGCACACATCCTACCCCCGCACACATCCTACCCCGCACACATCTTACCCCTCAAATATCCCACCCCGAACACATCCTACCCCTTGCACACATCCTACCCCCTCACACATCCTACCCCCGCACACATCCTACCCCGCACATATCCTACGCCCCGCAAACATCTTACCCGCAAACATCCTACCCACCGCACAAATCTTACCCGCACACATCATAATCCCCACACATATCCTACCCCGCACACATCCTACCCACCGCACACACCCTACCCCTAACACATACTACCCCGCCCAAATTCTACCACGCACACATCCAAACCCACACACATCCTAACCCGCACACATCCTACCCCCTGCACACATCCTACCCCGAAAACATCCTACCCCGAAAACATCCTACCCCGCACATATCCTACCCCCGCACACATCCTAGCCCCCGCACACATCCTACCCTGCACACATCCTACCCCGCACACATCCTACCTGCAAAAGCATCATATCCCGCACACATCCTACCCCCGCACACATCATACCCCCACACACACCCTAGTCCCGCACACATCCTACCCCCGCACACATCCTACCCCCGCACACATCCTACCCCCGCACACATCCTACCCCCCGCACACATCCTACCCCCCGCACATATCCTACCCCACACATATCCTACCCCCGCATTCATTTCCGACCCCCCGCACACATCGTACCACCGCACACATCCTACCCCGCACACATCCTATCCCGCACACTTCTACCCCCCTCACAATTCCTAGTCCTACACACATCCTACCCCACAAACATCCTACCCTCCACACACATCCTACCCCCGAACACATCCTACCCCCCACATATTCTACCCCAGCACACATCCTACCAACCACACACATTCTACCCCCCGCACACACCCTACAACCCTGCACACATCCTATCCCCCACATATCCTACCCCGCACACATCCTACTCCGCACACATCCTACCCCGCACACATCCTACCCCCGCACACATCCTCCCCCTGCACACATATTACCCCCCGCACACATCCTACCCCTGAACACTTTTTACCCCCCCCCCCCGCACACATCCTACTTCCCGCACACATCCTACCCCGCACATATCCTACCCCGTATACATCCTACCCCGCACATATCCTACCCCGCACACATCCTACCCCGCACACATCCTACATCGCACACATCCTACCCCGCACACATCCTACCCCGCACACATCCTACCCCCTGTACACATCCTACCCCTGCAGACATCCTTCCCCCTTCCACACATCCTACCCCCTGAACACACCCTACCCCCCGAACACATCCTACCCCCGCACACATCCTAACCCCGCACACATCCTACCCCGCACACATCCTATCCCGTACACATCCTAGTCCACACATATCCTACGTCCCACACACATCCTACCCCGCATACATCCTACCCACCGCACACACCCTACCCCGCACACATCCTACCCCGCACATATCCTCCCACGCACACATTCTAACCCGCACACATCCTTACCCGCATACATCCTACCCCCTCACACATCCTACCCCGCACACATCCTACCTTGCACATATCCTACCCCGCACACATCCTACCCCGCACTCATCCTTCCCCCGCACACATCCTACCCCGCACACATGCTACCCCCCTCACACATCCTACCCCGCACACATCCTACCCCGCACACATCCTACCTTCCGCACACATCCTACCCCTCACACATGCTACCCAGCACACATCTTACCCCGCACACATCCTACCCCTCGCACACATCCTACCCCGCACAAATCCTATCCTGCACACATCCTTACCCGCACACATCCTACCCCGCACATATCCTACCCCGCGCACACATCCTACCCCGCACAATCCTACCCGCCGCACACATCCTACCCGCCGCACACATCCTACCCCGCACACATCCTAACCCCCGCACATATCCTACCCCCGCACACATTCTACCTAGCACACATCCTTCCCCCGCACACATCCTACCCTGCACACATCCTACCCGCCGCACAAATCCTACCCCGCACACATCCTAACCCCCGCACATATCCTACCCCCCGCACACATCCTACCTAGCACACATCCTTCCCCTGCACACATCCTACCCCGCACCTATCCTACCCCGCGCACACATCATACCCTGCACACATCCTACCCGCCGCACACATCCTACTCCGCACACACCCTACCCCTAACACATACTACCCCGCCCAAATTCTACCACGCACACATCCAAACCCACACACATCCTAACCCGCACACATCCTACCCCCTGCACACATCCTACCCCGAAAACATCCTACCCCGAAAACATCCTACCCCGCACATATCCTACCCCCGCACACATCCTAGCCCCCGCACACATCCTACCCTGCACACATCCTACCCCGCACACATCCTACCTGCAAAAGCATCATATCCCGCACACATCCTACCCCCGCACACATCATACCCCCACACACACCCTAGTCCCGCACACATCCTACCCCCGCACACATCCTACCCCCGCACACATCCTACCCCCGCACACATCCTACCCCCCGCACACATCCTACCCCCCGCACATATCCTACCCCACACATATCCTACCCCCGCATTCATTTCCGACCCCCCGCACACATCGTACCACCGCACACATCCTACCCCGCACACATCCTATCCCGCACACTTCTACCCCCCTCACAATTCCTAGTCCTACACACATCCTACCCCACAAACATCCTACCCTCCACACACATCCTACCCCCGAACACATCCTACCCCCCACATATTCTACCCCAGCACACATCCTACCAACCACACACATTCTACCCCCCGCACACACCCTACAACCCTGCACACATCCTATCCCCCACATATCCTACCCCGCACACATCCTACTCCGCACACATCCTACCCCGCACACATCCTACCCCCGCACACATCCTCCCCCTGCACACATATTACCCCCCGCACACATCCTACCCCTGAACACTTTTTACCCCTCCCCGCACACATCCTACTTCCCGCACACATCCTACCCCGCACATATCCTACCCCGTATACATCCTACCCCGCACATATCCTACCCCGCACACATCCTACCCCGCACACATCCTACATCGCACACATCCTACCCCGCACACATCCTACCCCGCACACATCCTACCCCCTGTACACATCCTACCTCTGCAGACATCCTTCCCCCTTCCACACATCCTACCCCCTGAACACACCCTACCCCCCGAACACATCCTACCCCCGCACACATCCTAACCCCGCACACATCCTACCCCGCACACATCCTATCCCGTACACATCCTAGTCCACACATATCCTACGTCCCACACACATCCTACCCCGCATACATCCTACCCACCGCACACACCCTACCCCGCACACATCCTACCCCGCACATATCCTCCCACGCACACATTCTAACCCGCACACATCCTTACCCGCATACATCCTACCCCCTCACACATCCTACCCCGCACACATCCTACCTTGCACATATCCTACCCCGCACACATCCTACCCCGCACTCATCCTTCCCCCGCACACATCCTACCCCGCACACATGCTACCCCCCGCACACATCCTACCCCGCACATATCCTACCCCGCACACATCCTACCCCGCACACATCCTACCTTCCGCACACATCCTACCCCTCACACATGCTACCCAGCACACATCTTACCCCGCACACATCCTACCCCTCGCACACATCCTACCCCGCACAAATCCTATCCTGCACACATCCTTACCCGCACACATCCTACCCCGCACATATCCTACCCCGCGCACACATCCTACCCCGCACAATCCTACCCGCCGCACACATCCTACCCGCCGCACACATCCTACCCCGCACACATCCTAACCCCCGCACATATCCTACCCCCGCACACATTCTACCTAGCACACATCCTTCCCCCGCACACATCCTACCCTGCACACATCCTACCCGCCGCACAAATCCTACCCCGCACACATCCTAACCCCCGCACATATCCTACCCCCCGCACACATCCTACCTAGCACACATCCTTCCCCTGCACACATCCTACCCCGCACCTATCCTACCCCGCGCACACATCCTACCCTGCACACATCCTACCCGCCGCACACATCCTACTCCGCACACATCCTACCCCCACACACACCCTACCCCACACACACATCCTACCCCACACACACATCCTTCCCCAGTCACACACACATCCTACCCCACACACACATCCTACCCCACACACACATCCTACCCCACACACACATCCTACCCCACGCACACATCCTACGCCACGCACACATCCTAATGTCCCAGTGAGAGTCATCGCGGTCCGATGGGCTACATTATCCCATGACATTGATTGCCTCTCTCTATTTCTCAACGAAATAATCCCACAACAAAACACACAAACAATAACAAAAAAACACCCACATGTGTGACGCATTCGCGTAACGTCACGCACAGACGCCCCACAGTATCAGATAGCGCTTCTTTTCTGTTGTGAACGATGTGAGGCTAATGAGTGGACACATTCGCTTATGGTCCCACTCGGGTGCGCCGTTCGATCTGATCTCACATCTGTAACGATTTAAGTACGATCTTCAATAATTTGCGACTCATTCGCCCATCGTCGACGCCCACATATCACATCACATCCATGCGTAAATGAGTGGATACATTCGCCCATTGTCAACGCCCAGATGAGATATAAGATCAGGTGTCCCATCTGCAATGTTCTGTTCTATGTTCTTTCTTGTAGAATTGTGTGTGTGTGTATGCGTGTGTGTGTTGAAATCCACGAATGCAAGGTAGTTGGCGAAGCATATTCATATGTAAACAATATGTCATAATGAGGCAGAGTGTGTGATACCAGCACTGCAGTTGTGTGTGTGGGTTGATGTTAGCAGGAGAGACGGTTGATTAGGATGACGAAGGTGTGTGTTGGGTGGGTGGTGGAGATATATATGAGGATGTGCGCATGTGGGGGGGGGGAGATCTGAGGGTGATGTGAATGTGTGGGAGACCCTGTTATAGGATTGTGAGTTTAAATATGAGTGTGAGAAGAAATGAAGGCATGTGTATGTGTGTGTCGGGTGTATGTTGGAGAAATGAGGGAATGTTTATGTGTGTTTGGATTGTGTGGGGGGGAGAAATTACGACATGCTTTTTTTTGTGTGTGTGTGTGTTGTTTTTTGGAGGAATAAATTAGGACGTGTGTTTATGTATGTGGTTTGTGGGGAGAGATGAGGACATGTGTATGTGTGTGTGGGGGGAGAAATTAAGACACGTTTGTGTGGGGGTGTGTGGGGGAGAAATAATGGCATGTGTACCTGTGCGTCAGGTGTGTATGGGAGAAACGTTTGTACGTGGGAGACAGTAAGAGAAACACCCATAACAATACCTCGTCAAGTTAAATAGAATGTTGTTAAAAGAAACCCGCATTAACGCGACTCCGCTTTAACGCAATCTGTTTTAGACACCCAACACGTTCTCGTTATATCTGGATTTCACTGCACTTACTTATTTCATTCAAGTGCGTATTATCATATCCCTAACAAATAATAATATAGTCATGTCTATCTTATTTTCCCCCGCGGCGGGCCCCCACACTCTACTATCACGTGTCATTTATCTTGACATTTCTTAACGCGCTAGGATTTAGTCTGTCAACGGCGGGACTAAGTTATCTGGTTGAATTGTTTGTGTCGTGGAATGAGCCTTAATTAAGGCTGCTATCCTAATCAACATCACACAACAATTCTACACGTTTCTAGCAGCTAATCCACCCAGGGTTATATGGTATATAATATCAGAAATAGGAGACATCACATTACATAAAAGCAACAGACACATAGACATATACTCAATGAATCGTGTTATTAAATTCTATCATATGAGTTGATTAGCAGGCATGACTCCGCTACACGCCAGGGTCACACAGCAGGCATGACTCCGCTGCACGCCAGGGTCACACAGCAGGCATGAATCCGCTACACGCCAGGGTCACACAGCAGGCATGACTCCGCTACACGCCAGGGTCACACAGAAGGCATGACTCCGCTGCACGCCAGGGTCAAACAGCAGGCTTGACTCCGCTGCACGCCAGGGTCAAACAGCAGGCATGACTCCGCTGCACGCCAGGGTCAAACAGCAGGCATGACTCCGCTACACACTAGGGTCACACAGCAGGCATGACTCCGCTACACACTAGGGTCTCACAGCAGGCGTGACTCCGCTACACACTAGGGTCACACAGCAGGCGTGACTACGCTACACACTAGGGTCACACAGCAGGCATGACTCCGCTACACACTAGGTAAAATAGCAGACATGACTCCGCTACCCAAGAGGGTATGTCTAACCAGGGATTCCCAAATATTACTAATATATTTTGGTCCACCTACCAATTCTTTGACTAAGACATCACCACCTACCAATCGTTTGACTAAGCGACATCACCACCTACCAATCGTCTGACTAAGAGACATCACCACCTACCAATCGTTTGACTAAGAGATATCACCACCTACCAATCGTTTGACTTAGGGACATCACCACGTACCAATCGTTTAACTAAGAGACATCACCACCTGCCAATCGTTTGACTAAGAGACATCACCACCTACCAATTGTTTGACTAAGATACATCACCACTTACCAATCGTTTGACTAAGAGACATCACCACCTACCAATCGTTTGACTAAGAGACATCACCACCTACCAATCGTTTGACTAAGAGACATCACCACCTACCAATCGTTTGACTAAGAGACATCACCACCTACCAATCGTTTGACTAAGAGACATCACCACCTACAAATCGTTTGACTAAGAGACATCACCACCTACCAATCGTTTGACCATGACATCACCACCTACCAATCGCTTGACCATGACACCACCGGCCATTCCAATCGCTTGACCATGACACCTCCGGCCCTACCAATAGCTTGACCGTGACACCACCGGCCCTACCAATAGCTTGACCATGACACCACCGACCCTACCAATAGCTTGACTATGATACACACCCCTAGGAAAGTCATCATTTTTGTGCGAGTAAGTTCAAGAATGTAAATAGAAAATATATATATTTTATTTTATTTTTAATTTGAATTACAGACCGGACTGAAAACGTATTAAATAAAGATTTGACTTATTCATAAAGACATCTCTTATATATATTTTGCTTCTGGTGTGGCTGCTTCCATTTCAAAACCGGCCCTCCCCCTACTCAACATGTTTTATATACATAGTAATGAGTGGGAAAAAAAAGAAGGAAAAAAGCTATTGAGCATCATGATTTACGGTTATTGAACTTGGGTAAAAAGATATAATTTTTTCGTTGGTGATTTGTATAGTAATCAATAAAGAGCCACAGGTTCAGTGTAGGTCTGACTGTTTGGACTATTTGCAGGAAAATTGTTTAAAGGTTGACAGGCAGGATATAGGACTGTCTGTAGGACTATTTGTAGGACCATTGTTTAAAGGTTGGCAGGTAGGGTGTAGGACTTCTGTAGGACTATTTGCAGGACCATTGTTTTAAAGTTGGCAGGTAGGGTGTAGGACTTCTGTAGGACTTATTTGCAGGACAACTGTTTAAAGGTCGACAGGTAGGGTGTAGGACTTCTCTAGGACTATTTGCAGGACCATTGTTTAAAAGTCGGCAGGTAGGGTGTAGGACTGTCTGTAGGACCATTGCTTAAAAGGCAGGTATATATTATAGAAAATGAGAAGTTAACTCGTCTTTTAAACCAGTCCAAAAGAATTCGTCGAAGCCCGGGGGGGGGGGGGGGGCAGCATTACTTTGAGCCACAAATCAATGTAATTTAATATCATATTCATTAAGTGAGGGTTACGTCAACCACACTACAGCGCACCGCATCAACTGGAGGAGATGTGGCCGGGAGGACGAACGAGGCTTGAATTGTTTTGTGGGAATCCCCGATTAAATATTGTTCAAAAACACTTCTAAAAAAACCTTAAAGCAGTCTCCACTCATCAGCAGGCCGAGCCGCAACGCTGTAGCAGCTTGCATCGAACGTCATGGTACGCAGGGATGGGAGGTGGGGGGTGGGGGGGGGGCGGGGCGGGCATGGCTCCGGGTGACAGACGTATCCTCCCTGTTTTGGCGCCATGGGCAGCCAATCACATGGTCAGGGAGGAAATTGATTTCGGAAAAGAAAAAAAAATAAATAATCATGAATACTGGTAAAATGGCTAAAAGAGCGAGCATTTCAACACACTGTTTCCATTTGTTTCTTTGCATTGAGAGGTTGTTTTTTTTTTTTTTTTTTTTGTAAGCCAAGAGATTGTTTCCCCTAGAGCAGATTCATGAAAGTTATACACGAGAAATCACCACAAATAAGTGAAGGGAAAAGGGTTGCGGAGTGGGGTGGGGTTGGTGGGTTGTGATGTTAAAGGATAATGATTCTCATTCAGTCCTGATTCATCTAAAGCATGTGTACTTTTTTTTTAAAAAAAAATAGAGATTACCGTTATATAGGTCGGTAAGAAAACAGAAAGAAATAAAGGGTGGGGCTTTTAAAAAAATAAAAAAATAGAGAGAGACTGGAAGGGGAGGTAATTCATTAAATTCATGGGACGCAACTCCGGGAAATTAATTCAGTTGAAATTAAAAGCCGGGGGGAAACAGATTTTTCTCCTCTCCTTGGTGGTCAGGGTGGTGGGGGTGGAGGGGAGTTAATTACTGTAAGCAATGACTGGTGTGAGTGATAGATGAGCTGGGGGGGGAGGGGTGTGAGGTGGTTTGTTGGGGGGGGGGGTTTTCAAGCATGATACGTCACACCATTGAAATGATACTGGTGTAGAGTTACCCCCCTCCCTCACCGTGTGTTTATTGTGTGGACATTAGCACTTGTGGATAACAACGAGGGAGTACCGCAGTGTAAGTGTATTAAGGAGTACCGTAGTGTAAGTGTATTAGGCACTGGGGGGGTGGGGTGATCCCCCAAAGTGTCGAACGTGTGGAGTACCTTGTTGTTAGGTGGTACGCAAAAATAATAATCACAAGATATTCATAAAAAAAGTATCCAATGGATTACGAAGGCCTAAATTACAACCAAAAAAGAATATGGATACGGTGGTACCTACTTTGCTGTAGGTCATTGTTTATAAGTGGTACACAATTTTAAGTGATTGACAGTCATCCCCCCTCCCGTGTAGTAGGCAGTGCATAGGGAATAGAGTCAATGTATGGGTTCTTTGATGGACTGTGCAAGGCATTGGATGCTTAGTACTTATCACTTGTTGAGTTCCACGACTGAATGTAAAGAAGTCAATGAGTCAGTTGGATGACTGTACCGTGTGTTTGGGTGAATAGGACAGATGACTGTACCGTGTGTTTGGGTGAATATGACAGATGACTGTACCGTGTCTTTGTGTGAATAGGACAGATGACTGTACGGTGCCAGTGATTGACTTCAACAGATGACTGTACCGTGTGTTTGGGTGAATAGGACAGATGACTGTACCGTGTCTTTGTGTGAATAGGACAGATGACTGTACCGTGTGTTTGTGTGAATAGGACAAATGACTGTACCGTGTCTTTGTGTGAATAGGACAGATGACTGTACCGTGTGTTTGGGTGAATAGGACAGATGACTGTACCGTGTCTTTGTGTGAATAGGACAGATGACTGTACCGTGTGTTTGGGTGAATAGGACAGATGACTGTACCGTGTCTTTGTGTGAATAGGACAGATGACTGTACCGTGTATTTGTGTGAATAGGACAGATGACTGTACGGTGCCAGTGGTTGACTTCAACAGATGACTGTGCCGTGTCACTCAATGAATTCAACAGCTGAACTGTACTGAAGATCTAAGTCAAGTTGACTGATCAAAACATCCAACCAAAGTTGACTGTTCCAAACATCTTATAAGTCAAAGAAACAGTGGCTTTAACATTGTAACCTTGCACTGTGTCCATGACTGCTGACTGTTCCAAACATTTCAGTCAAAGAAACAGTGACTTTAACATTGTAACCTTGCACTGTGTCCATGACTGCTGACTGTTCCAAACATTTCAGTCAAAGAAACAGTGTAACCTTGCACTGTGTCCATGACTTTTGGACTTAAACGCATGACTGTAGCACACGTTCCCAATCTTTCCACTTCCAATAAGAAAAAAACGCTTTAAAAACAAAAATTCCTCTCACACTGATGTGTAGAAAATTGTGTTTTACAGTATTATAAAAAAAAATATGTTTTGTTTAAACAGATAATTATGAAAAAGAAATCTTCACCCTTATTTTAACACTTTCGGTAATTGGATGTAACTGAAATTTTAAAGTCTAAGAAATACATTATAAATTTATTTTTATATTTTTGTTTCGTATACGTCGTAGTGTCTTGACTCAGTTGTTTTCGTCCCTTGAACATAAGTCTATCATACGTTCGTTATGGATCTCATAATGCCCAAGGTCTCTGACCCATACGTTCGTTATGGATCTCATAAGGCCCAAGGTCTCTGACCCTTACGTTCGTCATGGATCTCATAAGGCCCAAGGTCTCTGACCCATACGTTCGTTATGGATCTCATCAGCCCCAAGGTCTCTGAAGAGCTTGAAATCGCATTGAAAAATTGCATGGGTGGAAGTGGGGGTGTGGGGGGGGGGGGCTCCAAAAGTCACACGACGGCTCCGAGAGTAGTCCGTTAAAGTTGATTTCACGGGTTTTTTGCGAACATTTTTGGTAACAACGCAGTTCTTACGACAGCTTGAGATCCCCCGTGACATTTAAAAAAAAAAAAAAAAAATAGCGACCGTGGGGTGAGCCCTACTCACGATCGCCCTCTAGCTCCGTTGGTGGCACGTTCTCACTCCCCTGCTCCGTGTTCCGGTCGTTGGTCGGCCCGAGCCCGTTTCGTTTTTGGAATGACACTGATGGGGTGAAGTAATCATAAAGTCGTGTAATGTGTAATAAATGTTTGATTAGGATGGCCGCGAACACATTAAATTTTTTGGTTTTAAATTGACGCTAATTAAGCAACACATAAAACCAACGTTTTTTTTAAAAAATAAATCCTTTATAAAATGTAATAACCAGTCATTGGGCCAAGGGGGTGGGGGGGGGGAGGACTGAAATTTGACAAACATTCACTTCAGTATCAGTAACGCACTTTATTAAAATCCAAAGAATCCCCCCCCCCCTTTTTTTTACGCCGCAGATTTATTTCACCAACTGTTTCAGAACTAAATTAGGCACAAAACGCACTTGCGATATCTTTTTTTTAAAGAATCACATTTAGCGCAGTTATAGGGAACTTTATTTGATGAAATCAGTGACATATAATCTTCCCTTGAAAAAACAGGAAAACCCGATTTTTGGGGTGGGGGGTGAAAATTTAAACGGATGTGTTGTCATCAGCAACGAGTCTATGTGCCAGGTTTCAGCTCGATTAGTTGACGGGAAGTGGGTCAATTAGCCATCCGAAGATTTTTGTCAGATAGCCATGGAAAAAAGCAAAATAGGTATAAAGGATTTAAACATTCGAAAGATCTTTTAATTATGGAATCGATCCCATTATCAGCAATTATCGTCGTGTTTAAAGTGTCCGTCCGTCCTGCCGCCTAGGGGCTATACTTACATGACGAACAGATCACGTGATATCCCTTTCAAGAGTGCAGCCTCCAACTGGCGGACGGCTAGGACCAGACGATGTGGGTTTTGGAGAACTCATTGATAAACAGTTAAGTCCAGAGATGACCATCAATATGTTTCCCCGACCACCACACTGACAGCTCGGATGTCAGCCGACCGGGGCTGTGACGCCACGTTGACAGCTCGGACGTCAGGCGGCGATATCCTCAAAGTGAGGGAAGAGATGGGTTTTGGGGCGGGGTAGTTATGTGGTCACACTCGGCTTCTCATTATCGTCTGCTTAACGAGCCGCCCCCTCCCCCCCCCCCCCCGCAATACCCTTTCTAACGCCATTTTGACTGCATCATTTCCTACACATTCTCTTACCCGGTGGTCCGTTTATATGAAAATGTATGGCTATTTAATATACTGTCTTAAATGGCTTGCGGATGCTTTGTTCTACGTATTCCACACTCTATTTCTCCCAAGACTTTAAAATTTTTAAAAATATTAATACTATTAAAATAATAAACCTTACTCTAAAATATCCTGCGTATTGAACGCTCTATCTATGCAATCTCCAAATTAATGATATCTATTTTTAATTTATCTATATGATTTATTGGTGTATGTTTTTAAAATTAAATGTAGTTTGTAGACTATGTGTAGTTAGTTGATTTTCTGTATATTTATTGTTATATATTATTTATATTCTATATATCACACTTCCACGGTCTACATATTGCATACTAAAAATTGCATGCACCATGTATGATAAACCATTTATTTAGACCATTTATTTAGACCATTTATTTGGACCATTTATTTAGACCATTTATTTGGACCATTGATTTGGACCATTGATTTGGACCATTTATTTGGGTTTGGACCATTTATTTAGACCATTTATTTGGACCATTTATTTAGACCATTTATTTGGACCATTTATTGAGACCATTCATTGGTCATCTAGTTTGTCCGAAATTATTTTATCCGAAATACATTTTGTTCGTTCATTAAACAGAAATAGAACATCACATTTGAGCTTACCGGAAGTTTGATAGATTTCAATTTATAAATATGTAAATTCCAATTTGGATTTCATTGCCATAGAATGCATACGTATAAAAATAACCATATATCGTTTATAGATGTCCAGACAGCGTATTATTGTAAAGGACCCGTTGATGTATTGGGCCATCACTATCGCTATCGCCCCCCCCCCCCGACCCTTTTTATCACGAATCTGTAATCTTACCTACAGTTGGGCTTAATGACCAACACGTGGGGCTTTCTGTTTTAACCCGCCCTCACCAGAGGAGCAGTCCGTGACGCCCTCGGCGGTCGCGGTCTGCTTTTTCACCGGAATGACGTCAGAACGGATTTTGGGTGGGGGGGGGGGCGGCCTCCGCAGGTCCGAGTGTCGGGGGTGTGATTGATGGCACGGATAGATCTTTATCAAGTTGTTGCCCCTTGTTAGCGGATATAGTTGAAGGGATTTCAATCATTCACTCAATCAAGGATCAACCAGCGAGATGTCACGATCTTAAGTGTTTCTTGTTTTTGAAAAATAATTTTTAAATTATTTTTTTGCCATACAAATAGGATGGTAATCAAATAAGGTAGGATGGTAAGTAAGTATAATGGATACAGAAAGGAGGATGGGAAAGATGGTGTCAAATGGTATCGACTGTTTTGACTTATCACGTGACCCTTAAAAAAAAAAGACCTAGCGAGCTTAAAAAAGTATTTCAGATCTTTCAGCGGTTACGTCACACACTGTGACACGCGGCGACACACTGGGAGACACGGTGACACACTGTGACCCACACTGACACACGGTGACACACGGTGACAAACGGTGACACATGGTGGCACACGGTGACACACTGGGACACACAGGTAGTATTTTCAATAATACTCAACCAAATCGGAACACTTAGCACGCTGAGAACATGGTGTGTCAAGCGGTAGCTCCGTCTTATATCTATTGCTAGCCTTGATGTATCCAGTGGTAGCACTGGTTTAGTGCAAATGTCTTTAAATGTCCATTCATTGATCTCCGTGGCGTTGTAGTACACCATGTTGTAGTACACCATGACGCAGTATACTATATTATAGTACACCATGCCATATTGTAGTACATCATGCCCTATTGTAGTACACCATGCCATATTGTAGTACAGCATGCCATATTGTAGTACACCATGCCATATTGTAGTACACCATGCCATATTGTAGTACACCATGCCATATTGTAGTACACCATGCCATATTGTAGTACATCATGCCATATTGTAGTACACCATGCCATATTGTAGTACACCATGCCATATTGTAGTACACCATGCCATATTGTAGTACACCATGCCATATTGCAGTGCACCATGTTGTTTTAGTCCGTGTTGGACTATGATTACTTGTATGATTACTTTGATTACTTCACGTTGCATTCTATAATCATCATGATATATTTTTGGGTAATGGAGTAGCAGCATTATACATTTCGATACCTCTGCCTAACCCCCCCCCCCCTTCCCCAGTTTCCTTGGGCATCCCTGGTAGGATCCCTAATGCTCCAATAAACAGTTTAAGTAGCGTAACCCAACCACCATTCATACCGACCCCCCCCCCTCGCAATTACACCTGTTCTAAGCCCAAAACTGTTAGAGCCCTCAAAGAGCGCGCGCGCACACACACACACACAAGCACAAACGCCGTGAAAATAATAAATGGGAGAGACTCGGTCCTCTGGAGACCAAGGGAGGTAAAACAGACAATGATGATCGGCAGAGTTGTCTAAGAAGCTCAGCGACAATGCTTCCCCCGGACTAAATGAGCTATCTGTATTACGTACTTCAAACTCAGAAAGCCGAGTTTCACGCTCAGTTTGGGAGAATGGAGCATCGTGGAGCAGGAAGTAGTGCATTAACTCCACTGTCATGGCGGTCGACCCCTTCCTCGAGTACTTTAATGATAATCCCATCACCTGCTGACCACGTCACAATAGCGACGCCCGACAATGGCTACCCCCACAATGGCTACCTGCTACCTAGAAGTGAATTATATTTATTGGGTAAACAAACAAGAAAAGACCAACGGCCCCCCTGTCTCTAATCCCAGGAAACGCCCCTTCTTTGAGCATGGCAGAGTAATAGGCCGCACTACAAGGAGGGCGGGGTAAAGAGTCCAGGTGATGCAAGTATGAGGTTAAGCTACCTATCCAAAATAGCCGTTATGTCAGCGGTTCTCAACCCGTGGGCCGCGACCCCATTGGAGGCCGAGCGACCTTTACACAGGGGTCGCCTAAGACCATCGGAAAACACATATTTATGAAGTAGCAACGAAAATATATTTTATGGTTGTTGGGGGGAGGGGGGTCACCACAACATGATGGACCTGAATTTAAAGGTCGCGGCATCAGGAAAGGTTGAGAACCACTGCTTTATGTGATTACCCGAGATGAGATCAGAGTTAGGCACCTACCCTTTGGGTAATGTCTCAAAAACGGAGCATTCCAACGAATGAACGGGTTCTCGTGTATTCTATACTTCTAGGTCCTTTTATGCGCCATTAAAATGTTGGTGGCTATGTCCTTGGGGTTGTAACGAGCGAGGTTCCGCCCCAACCCCCACCACAACCCCCGGTTGACCCAAATTTAATTTTTAAGGCTATAAAGATAGCAGTGCGCGCACATTTAAAAAACGGGCGCCAAAGTTAAGCTTCCCCGGATCGCCAGCAACCGTAGGGCCGCCCCTGCCTTAGTGGTTGCTTTTCTATCTATCTACTTGGCATCTGGGAGATGAAACTTTCTTGCAAAAGCCTCTAACTGGAATTCAAAAATGGCGATTTTCTGTGCCCCCAAATAATCAACCGCACAAATTGCTAATTTTTGTGATAACATTTGCGAAATGTAATAGTTTCTAGAAATACAATTCCAGGGGGGGGGGGGGGGAATAAAAATTGTCCGCGGTTTGTTCGCTGCTTCGCGCCACTTGAATGAGCCGGACATTCGGACAATCGACTTGGCGCACGTCATTAAACCACAGCACAATGTCAACAGTGCTGTCATCAAGTTTGGGGGCGGCACTTGGGGGTCACACACTGGCGGCACTGGACTTTATGGATCAGGGGGGATTGTGTTACAAGCTATTCACCGAAACAGTCGCAAATCCGGAAAAAAAGGGGGGGGGGTGGAGGGTGTAGAGAGAGGAGGAGCAGGCATTTGGGACGGGACGAATAAGGTATAGGATGGAAGTGACAATTGTCGGAAACACGATAAAACTAACAGGAGATTAATAGTGTGTCGACCACACCGGAAGTGTTGTTCTGTGTCCTTCAATATACCGCTTTTTTTAAACGTAAGATTTTTAATAATTAGACACATGGATTATATATGTTTACCCTTGGGTTAGTGTCAGAGTAGTTTTCAGCTCTCAGAAACGTAGTTTCAAGCTCCAAGGAGTAGTTTGGTCAATTGGGGTGGGGCCGGAGGACTGGTTTGAAATCGGAATACAACTTGTGTAAGGAAATCCACTCCATTGCTTGTGTAGGTTAAATGAAATCCACTCCATTGCTTATGTAGGTTAAATGAAATCCACTCCATTGCTTATGTGGGTTAAATGAAATCCACTCCATTGCTTATGTGGGTTAAATGAAATCCACTCCATTGCTTATGTGGGTTAAATGAAATCTAGTCCATTGCTTATGTGGGTTAAATGAAATCCACTCCATTGCTTGTGTAAATTATCACAAATAACTATGCAGGATACTGTCTACCGATTTGTTTCTTAGGGATGAGCTAAGGTGTTAGGAGCACATTGGCAGAAGTATTAACGCAATTCTATAAAAAGAAAAATACTGCGGTTTGTTCGTTGAGATGGAGACCGCAAAGAGAATCACTGGTTATGCTTATTCATTAATTTGCTTGCGGTGTTAACTCACACAAAAAGTACGGTAGCTTTTCACTGAAGACACCCTCAGTTTTTCTTAAAAAATTAATCATAAACCAAAACAAACCGAAAAAAAAACGAACTGCGAAAAAACTTTAGTATTTTTAGGCTGGTCGTAGTGCTGTGGTCTTAGGCACGTAGTTACTACGGTGAAAGCGTAGGGGGTAAACAGGTGTGTGTGCTTGCAAATATATATTTATTGGATCACATCCCATTGAAGTTCTACTTATTTCCACTTTCAACACTAAGACTTGTCTGTTAACTTTACAATAGCATTAGTAACTAGGAGTGGAATGGGGGGAGGGGGAGAGAATAAGTGAGAGGCAGAAATAGGGGTAGGAAGAGAGAGAAATAATGAGTCGAAGAATGGTGGATAAAGAGGTTAGAAGAAAGCTAGCACTCTTAGGACGGAAGGAGTAGCGAAAAAGAATGAAGTAAGAACCATCGGCCCGATATATCGAGCCTCGTGATTGGCTGGCTTGTCTTTGTACCAGCGAATCAGAATTACATATTCCTGCACTTGCCGGCATTGTAATGGCGGCCTTCGTTGATGGTGAACTAGTTTTATTTGTGTGCAGGAATTTTTTTGTGAGTGGCAAGTAATATCGTAAAATTTCAGAATGTCTGACAGTGACACTGATCAAACTAGTCATTAGTGATTTTGATATTCTAGCAGTGAATCTGCCACTGACACTGATGAAAACAACCATGAGGAAGATAATGACGACTTTGAAACTGAGGGTAATGCTAATGTTGTGAACTCTTGGTTTAGCATTAGGGGTCCTCAAGTAGACAGAGATGACCCCTCTGAATTTGTAAACATAGGTCCTATAAATAAGGCATAAGCACCCCATTAGAGGACTTTATCCAATTTTTTACACTAAATATCACTACAATGTTTATGAGAGAGACCACTAGATATGCAGACAACTTTCACAGTAACATCCATCTTAAGAGAAGGTCCCTAGGTCATAAATGGAAGCCTGTTCTGTTACATTGCGGGGCTGTAACAACTGAAAAATAGGGGGTGAGGGGCTGGAAAAGGCGTAGAACCATGTGCCAGAGGTGTCTGAAGGGCCTCCATGGGTATTGTTTTCCAAAAAACATACGTTTTCGGACTTATTCAGGCTTCATCCATCAAAAAATTCACACAATTGATACAAGTCATGTTTATTTTAGGTTTAACACAAAATTACACGCATAAATTATGCAAATCAGGGTAGCTCATTTGCATAAAGGTTGACATTTCAGTTTGATTCATAGAGATTGTATTAGTTCATTCAATTTCCTACAAGAATATATCTAGTTTTACTTGTATTAAGGAAATTGTTTATTTTTTATAATTTGTTTTGCAATGCGAGTGCTGAGCTCGTAAAAAGTGCTCCGTCTTTTTGGCACATACACCCCAAAATTTCTCCGTCACAAGAGGGCTAGAGCAATAGTAGAGAAAGTATAATGGAGAGGTAGAGACGGGAAAGAAGAGGGAACGAGATGTAAATGGAAGAGAGAGCGTGTGGAGAGCAGTTCAAGATTAGTCTCTCAAGCGTATGCAGAAGTCCAATTTTCATAGATGCACACACACCGACAACGTAAGCGAGAGAAAGTAAGTCAAAGCTCTGAAGTCGATTTGAGAAGCGAAAGACAGTTCTAGGAATGATACCACTTGTAACGCTCAAGAGAAGGGGAGAACAATTATTATAAAGTGAGAAGAGAAAAAGGAATGAGGAAAGAAGACAATGGATGAAGAAAAACGCACGAAAAAAGCAAAAAAAATAGCAATGAACGCGTGGGTGGCCAACACCAACAAGGCACCGGAGTGGGGGGTGGGGCTTGGATGTCTTATTTCAATTTATTCAACCCTTACTTCCAGACATGTTAAACGTACGCATTCAGCGAGGTGCGAACAGGGCCGGGCGCACCGTGTCGGAACGGTGCGGCGCTCCCCTGGTGTAAATTTGCCTGCAGGGGCGCGATGACAGAAGACGCTAGTAAGACAAGCTGGGTGTGGGGCGCGAGGGAAGGAGGTTCGAGCCTGGTTACTGCTATGGGATATTGCTTCAATCTGTTAAATACATTTAGATGATTAAAAAAAAAGGAAGATCATTATCTACACACCAACGAGGCCGGACTTTAGTATAGCAACAATGACCAGGTTTGACATGACGTGGACAGAGAACTTTAGTGGACAGAAGACTTAGTATAGCAATGCAACGAATACAAGGTTTAACATGATGTGGACAGAGAACTCTAAAGTAGCAACGAATACAAGGTTTAACATTATGTGGACAGAAGACTCTAGTATAGCAACGAATACAAGGTTTAACATTATGTGGACAGAAGACTCTAGTATAGCAACGAATACAAGGTTTAACATTATGTGGACAGAAGACTCTAGTATAGCAATGAATACAAGGTTTAACATGATGTGGACAGATTTATGTGGACCAAGTCTATTTAATCACATCAAACGAAACACGGGAAAATACTTTATTATTGTGGACTTCAATATTAATGTTATCAGGAATTAATTACAACAGAGATGAATGTGCAATAGATAATGGTTAAAATGTATACCTTGAAGTGAAACAAACATAAACAAAAATTGTTGTGCTATACTAGAAATATCCAGCCAAACAATGGCGGCGGCGAAGCGTGAACTTCTCATCTGCTGAAGTTACTGTCCAAAAAATGCATTCAAGTGACGCACTTCATAAGAATTCCAATTAGTTCAAAATTTTGGAAATTTTATTTTGCGCCACTATCTGATCACAGCTTAGAGATTATTATTTGTGATTATAATTGTTATCATTTTGTGAGACGATAACTTGCGTATAATATAAAGTTAAAATTGTATTATTATCAAACGTAATTATTTTCAACCAAATTTAATTAAATTATTTTTAAAAAAAAAAATATTTAAGTTAAAGTTGCAAAATATCTTATTTCTGTGAAAATGGATCCAAAATATAATTGACATTTAAATTAACATAAGCGAACCCAACCTGAACCCCTCCACCCCACCCCTCCCCAACCAAGGGGGGTTTCTCTCGTCTCCTCCTCCGTCTGCACCCCCATCTCCAGTGGTAAGCACCTCCACGTTGCGTGACCACGGAGCCAAACAAATTTGACACAGGAACACGCGCTGACAAGCGAAAGATTGGGGCTGCGTAAGACAACAAGGTCCAGAACCGAGGGGCGTGCACACACACGCACTGCGAGACCGGCCGATGAAATGCCCGGTGTAAAACGGTGCACGGGGGCACCGCGCTGATTTTCTCATTAAACTTGTTGTTACAACACGCCACGGCCAGACCTGACACCTTCTCGTGGAGTCCACGCTAAGTGGAGCAATGTTAAGTTGTCAGAATTTCACTCAATCGCCTTTCCACTGTCAGTCTAGTTTTTTTTCTCTCCCCCCCCCCCCCCATCTTTGTTATTTGTGTGTTCCGTTATGTTTGTGGTTTCTTACAGATTTGCGTGTTTTTTTTTTTTTAAAGAAAAAAAATTAGGCAGGAAACGGGTGGGAATGACTTGTCTGTAATTTGTGATGAGATAATTAGAACGTCGCCTCCTATGCAAGCACACCGTGAAATGTGGCACCGTTTTCTACGTGCAGGGCTGGCTCAAGTTCCGTGTAAATACGTGGCACGAGCTCTAAGTTTTCAATGACTTGCTCACTCTCTTTCTGTTGGTACAGTTGAATTTTTTTTTAGCTTTGTTACTTTCTTTATCCAGTACAGTTGAATTTTAGTGATTTTTTTGTTAGTCTCTTCATCCAGTAAAGTTGAATTATCGAGTTTTGTTATTTTCTTTCCCAAAACAGTTGAATTATTGAGTTTCGAAAGGGTTTCTTCATTAAGTACATTTGAATTATATAAAATTGCTTAGTTTCTTCATTCGGTACATTTGAATAATTGAGATTTGTTAGTTTCTTCATTCAGTACAGATGAAATATTGAGATATTTCGAAAGGGTTTCTTCATTAAGTACATTTGAATTATATAAAATTGCTTAGTTTCTTCATTCGGTACATTTGAATAATTGAGATTTGTTAGTTTCTTCATTCAGTACAGATGAAATATTGAGATTTGTTAGTTTCTTCATTCAGTACAGATGAAATATTGAGATTTGTTAGTTTCTTCATTCAGTACAGCTGAAATATTGAGATTTGTTAGTTTCTTCATTCAGTACAGATGAAATATTGAGATTTGTTGGTTTCTTCATTCAGTACAGATGAAATATTGAGATTTGTTAGTTTCTTCATTCAGTACAGATGAAATATTGAGATTTGTTAGTTTCTTCATTCAGTACGGATGAAATATTGAGATTTGTTAGTTTCTTCATTCAGTACAGTTGAATTATTGAGATTTGTTAGTTTCTTCATTCAGTACCGTTGAATTATTGAGATTTTGTTAGTTTCTTCATTCAGTACAGTTGAATTATTGAGATTTGTTAGTTTCTTCATTCAGTACAGATGAATTATTGAGATTTGTTAGTTTCTTCATTCAGTACAGATGAATTATTGAGATTTGTTAGTTTCTTCATTCAGTACAGTTGAATTATTGAGATTTGTTAGTTTCTTAATTCAGTACAGATGAAATATTGAGATTTGTTAGTTTCTTCATTCAGTACAGATGAATTATTGAGATTTGTTAGTTTCTTCATTCAGTACAGATGAAATATTGAGATTTGTTAGTTTCTTCATTCAGTACAGTTGAATTATTGAGATTTGTTAGTTTCTTCATTCAGTACAGCTGAAATATTGAGATTTGTTAGTTTCTTCATTCAGTACAGCGGAAATATTGAGATTTGTTAGTTTCTTCATTCAGTACAGTTGAATTATTGAGATTTGTTAGTTTCTTCATTCAGTACAGATGAAATATTGAGATTTGTTAGTTTCTTCATTCAGTACAGTTGAATTATTGAGATTTGTTAGTTTCTTCATTCAGTACAGATGAAATATTGAGATTTGTTAGTTTCTTCATTCAGTACAGTTGAATTATTGAGATTTGTTAGTTTCTTCATTCTGTACAGTTGAATTATTGAGATTTGTTAGTTTCTTCATTCAGTACAGATGAATTATTGAGATTTGTTAGTTTCTTCATTCTGTACAGTTGAATTATTGAGATTTGTTAGTTTCTTCATTTAGTACCGTTGAATTATTGAGATTTGTTAGTTTGTTCATTCAGTACAGATGAATTATTGAGATTTGTTAGTTTCTTCATTCAGTACAGTTGAATTATTGAGATTTGTTAGTTTCTTCATTCAGTACAGTTGAATTATTGAGATTTGTTAGTTTCTTCATTCAGTACAGTTGAATTATTGAGATTTGTTAGTTTGTTCATTCAGTACAGATGAAATATTGAGATTTGTTAGTTTCTTCATTCTGTACAGTTGAAATATTGAGATTTGTTAGTTTCTTCATTCAGTACCGTTGAATTATTGAGATTTGTTAGTTTCTTCATTCAGTACAGATGAATTATTGAGATTTGTTAGTTTCTTCATTCAGTACAGTTGAATTATTGAGATTTGTTAGTTTCTTCATTCAGTACAGATGAAATATTGAGATTTGTTAGTTTCTTCATTCAGTACCGTTGAATTATTGAGATAAGCTGAATCGTAATCAATGTGCTTCACTGATGCTAGTTACTTCTATTATTATAGTTGTCTTACTTGTTGCAGTTACTTCTATTATTATAGTTGTGTTACTGATGGCTGTTACTTTTATTATTATAGTTGTGTTACTGGTGGTATAGTTAACCCTAAAATTGTCGATGGGTTCATCCTGTCATATATATTTGTATATTTAAAAAAATTACAATTTTTTTATACCCCGACCTTCACATTTCTTCGAGAAAAGTCCATTGATATATAAACATAATTTTTTTGGTCAAAGATGAGGAGTGTAATGAGTTCAAATCATCCAAGTGCAGATTCCCCATGCATTTTTTTTTGTTTTGTTAAAAAACAAACAAACAACAAACAGACTATCGTCAAATGAATTTTTATTTTCAGCAGTTAAATTTTTTATTTTTTAAAATTTCAAACCAGGAGAAGCGACCAAACCATTTCGAGCTCAAGGCAGTGGCGTAGTGAGGGGGGAAGGGGGGGCATCATGCCCCGGGCGCTACTCACAAAGGGGCGCCAAATGGTATATTTTACTATAATATTGTATGGTTTTCGAATGGGGGGGCGCTAAAAAGGTATTGGGGGGCGCTAAAAAGGTATTGTGCCCCGGGCGCGAGTTAAGCTCGCTACGCCACTGGCTCAAGGTTAAATAATTAAAAAAAAGAAAGAAAACGAAGAAAAATGTTCATGTTTGGTGGCCGACAACGAAGCAAATCGTGAACAAACACCAGTGCCACCGAGCACGCTCGAGGGCATCTCGTGATTTCAGTCGTAATTTGTTTCTCCCGCAAAGCGATTTCCCATCCGCGGTTTGTGTAGTCATCTGACCTTACGTCCCCACGGCCCGCTCGGTCGAGAAATGGATGGCAAATCAGCCGGGCTAGTCAAGATTTTTGTTGATTTAATTTTGTTTTTTCCTTCTTCAAAGTTACATTATATAAAAAAATTTTTTAAAAAATGAGATTTATCAACGTCTTTGTAATTCGTCATGTTGTTGATAGTTAAAATATGTCGTCAAGAATTTCTCCAAAAGTCCAGTCTTAAATTGAATTGTGATGGATGGCTGGCATGAGAGGTTGTGTTCACGTCAGTGGGCCCGCAACATGGCTCAACTCAAGAGTCCTCTCCATGAATTTTATTGTTGTTTTTTGAAATTGTTTTTCTACAATATTTATTATTCTACAAAAAAATATTTTCCAGAAAATGTTGTTTTTAATTTTAAAAAATAAAAGGTCCACGAAGTTGTATTCATAAATTATTATCCCATATTTTAATTCACATTTTATTTCACAATTTTTTTCATATTTTATTTCACATTTATTCCACATTTTATTTCACATTTATTTCACATTTTATTTCACATTTTATTCCATATTTTATTTCACTTTTTTTTCACATTTTATTTCATATTTTATTCCATATTTTATTTCACATTTTATTTCACATTTTATTTAACATTTTATTTCACATTTTATTCCGTATTATATTTCACATTTTATTTCACATTTTATTCCGTATTATATTTCACATTTTATTTCACATTTTATTCCATATTTTATTTCACTTTTTTATTCCATATTTTATTTCACTTTTTTTTCACATTTTATTTCACCTTTTATTTCACATTTTATTCCCTATTTTATTTCACATTTTATTCCATATTTTATTTCACTTTTTTCACATTTTATTTCACATTTTATTTTATATTTTATTTCATATATTATTTCACATTTTATTTCACATTTTATTCCCTATTTTATTTCACGTTTTATTTCTCATTGTATTCTATATTTTATTTCACATTTTATTTCATATTTTATTTCACAGTTTATTTTACATTTTATTTCATATTTTATTTCATATTTTAGTCCATATTTCTATTCTTTTATTTTAATTCAGAAAATGTCAGGCTGACACAATGCTAAGAACCTGTGGCCCTCGTAGCCGCATGCGACATTTTGAAGCAATACATGCGGCTCTTTGCTTCACCAATCCTTATTTTTAATGACATTCAAACAATCCGCCCAACAGACGGAGCACCAGAGGCGTAGCTAGAGTGTTTGGCCCCCGGGGACAAGATTCGCGCCCGGGGAAAAGATTCGTGGTCGGAGACAAGATTCATTTTAAAGCGCACGCCCCCCCCCCCCACTTTTTTTTTCTCTTTTTTTTTAAACTCTCAAACCCTTTTATTTTCATCAATAAAATAATATCAAGCACATTTTGGCGCCCCTAACTAGCTGGCATCCGGGGACATCAATCCCCCCCAGGCCCCCCCTCTTCGCTACCTCTCTGCGGAGCACGCAGATAGAGTAACTTTCTCACCTGTCCCGTAAACATTGACTCCTACAATCACAAGCAGACCTGGAGTACGACCCGTCTTCGTTCTACAGTTCACGTTACAAACATTTTTTTTTTTTACAAATTTTGTGGTGATATTTCTTCTCAGTCATCCATCCGTGTCATTAAGCCTGTCACGCTTCAACTCCAATCGTTTCATTTCCCAACGTAATAATTTTTACCAGTTTTTGTACGATCACATTTTTCGCGCGCGCCCCGCGCCCTCCCCCCCCCCCCCCCCCCCCGCAATTTTACGTAACTTTTACTTTAAATAAGCTATTATTATTATTGTTATTTTACTTTATTTTAAATTGAATTCTTTGAGTTTTCTAATTCCAGTCCGTGGCGGTCGAAAAATAAAACACAGGGAACAAGACACTTTAAAAAATAGAGAAAAATCGTTTCTATATCAATCATGAAGAGCGTAAATGAATAACACCAGTCCAACACGGGTGTAAACACAGGCTACGCGCACGACTGTTTTTAGAGCGGGCTATCTACACGACTGTTTGGGGAATAGGATGTCTATTTTGACGTCTTGTTATCGCAGTGCTAAAGACGCCGCTCGCTAATCGCTAATGCAAGATCGCACTTTGCACTTAAGTTGGGGGAGTTCGCCGAGGTGCTGAGGGGGGTGGAGGTGAGGAGTGGGGAATATGTGAGGGGTGGGATGGTTTGGGAAATGAGGTGGGGGATATAGTTTGATACTTGATGGATCGTGTGGGGGTGAAGTTTAAATTTAAGAGTATCTGTGACGGTATTTGGTTCTAATGTTATGAGTCTACCAGCCACCCCCTTTTCATTGATCGATCTGAAGCGTGGTGAGGTAGGGGGGGAAGATTTGTTTTGTCGAGTTTTTTGGCGTGTGGGGAACATTGGCGTAGCTTGGTTAACTGCCGCTCGGGGGGGGGGGAATTTAGCCCTCCCCCCCCCCCCCCGTTATACGAGGAAAAAAAATAACCTAAACCTACTTCAGGTGGCCGAAAATGAAAAAAAAAAATACCACCCGGGAACTGACCGCTCTCTTCGCACCCCACCCCTTCCTACGCCACTGAGTCTGGCTGGGGCCCGTGCGAGAAACAAAGTGTAGGGGGTTCGGGTTTATGGGACAGATTCACAAAACAATTTAGTTTTAACTTTATCTATAAACGTACCAACATTTGTATTGCAATTAATTGTGATGCATCTTTGTTGATCCTGAGCTCACCGACGAAGTGAACAACTTTTCCATCGACCAAGTAAGGGAGGCGTTCGCAAATTACGTCACGCCAAAAATGACATTTTCAGACACCCCCCCCCACCTTTTGTCACAAAGTGTCACTAATTCTTCCCCCCTCCCCCTTTTTTCCTTCTTAGTGTCATGTCACACTAAAATAAATTCAAAACATACATAAAATTTTCATACTTAAA
The DNA here is from genome assembly GCA_964017045.1 of Omphiscola glabra. NCBI lineage: Eukaryota > Metazoa > Mollusca > Gastropoda > Lymnaeidae > Omphiscola > Omphiscola glabra. The sequence goes on along the minus strand of OZ024804.1, from coordinate 5,211,396 downwards.
CTAAGATTTTATTTTATTCTTTAACATTTTCCCATAATGGATTAAGTTGTAGTAATGTTGGAAAACTGTGACGTAAAACGCAAAACAACGAAGTCCTCCCCGAGCCGAATGTAAAATGTACCACAGCAGTTTTTGCGTCATTTATTTATATGTCCAGAAGGTGTGCGCGAATGCGTTTCACGGTATTTAAAATACCTGAGATAATTTCGACCTCAAATTAACGTTTTTCAAATTAATTGAATAAAGATTTTTTTTAAAATTTGAAAATCTTCGATTTAAAAAAAATAAGTGTTACGGCACAAATTTTTGCCCTTCCCCCCCCCTGTCACAAAGTGTCACAACTTCTAGACCCTCCCTCGTCCCTGAGCGTGACGTAATTTGCGAACGACCCCTGAACTATTGAATAAACTAGTATATAAATTGGTAAGTGCATGGAATCTTATAACAAATGTATAGCTGCCGTATGGCGGAACAAATAATTTAAACAATGTAAATACATTCAGTGGTGTTATTAAAATAATTTAATAACCGGCTCGCTACATGGGCATCATAAATATTTATTTTTAAAAAAAAGATTTGCGGAACGATAAGTGCAGTAAGTTAAGATAAGATAAGATACTTTTATACATTCAAATTGTTTTTTTTTTTATTCATCATACATATTTTTTGTTCAGTCTCGTTTTAGTTTTTTTTTTAAATTGGGCTCACGCTTCTCATTTACCGAAACAGAAATTGGACTCGCGCTTCTCATTTACCGAAACGGAAATTGGGCTCACGCTTATCAATTACCGAAAGAGAAATTGGGCTCACGCTTCTCATTTACCGAAACAGAAATTGGATTCGCGCTTATCAATTACCGAAACAGAAATTGGGCTCACGCTTCTCATTTACCTAAACAGAAATTGGACTTGTGCTTATCCTTTACCGGAACATTGTTATTGGCCGACCAGTCGCACCCTTCGTTGAGACAGTACCCTTCCAGAACGGCGAAATTTCTTAACAAGATATGGCATAATCGTGTTACATGGTGCCGCCTTATTAAATCTCCCTGGGAATTGTTCTGCCGCTCGGACCCCCCTTCAAGACGAGGTCCGTATGTCAGAAAATAGTACTCAGCTATTAATTTTTATTTCCCCAGTACATGGACCCGTTTCCAACAACAACTGCCCAACACAGCTACCTGGGTAACCCAGGGAGCATAATGTGGCGTCTGGATCTGTGCACCGTTGACCAACGCTCGTACGCGACCGTTTCGGTACTGTTACTTATGGTGCATTAAGAATAATAATCCAATGCCTTGTGGCGTTCCTCCTGCGAAGTCCACACCATCGTCGCATTCTTTTTAATATATTTCCATATTTAAAACAACAGGTTTGCTATATTCAACAACAAAAAAATAAATGAAAATAAAATATTAAACAATTTTTGTAGTGGTATTGGTTCTGTCAAACCGGTGCCAACCGGCTCTATACCACCAATTAATTCTTATGCCGAGATTGCATTTTGGTTCGTAAAATGATATTTTGAAGGGAACAGACAATCATTTAATATTTAATTTTTTTTAAAAATTAAAAGTATTGATACTTGAAGATGTAAAAGTCATACATTCTTTCGTTGCACATGATTGTCTTTTGATTACAGTTTTCAACAAATCACCGTTGAAACAATCGCCCAAATGTCACCCACATGATTAATGTACAACCTTGTACAATAATTTGAGCTCATTAGCCAGCCTCTCTTTGATCTCGGTAAATCGACCCGGAAGCAATAAGGCGCCTGAGACCATACCACGTGACGTCATTAAGGATACGGAATGTGATGTAAACAAACACTCCATTAGAAAAAAAAAAATTTGATAGGAAGTAAGGAAGGCGATCAAGAGGGGAAAAAAATGTCGGTAATAATTATTCTTTAGCCGGAAGTAACATTGGTTAAGTGTTTAAAACGTTTCTTTCTCTGCTGTTTTTAATTTATAACTAACAACCGGTCCACCCTTTATCAGCCTACACCTTTTCTGCTGGCCGTCAGCCAATCTCATTCACCTCCATAGAATTAATGGGCAAGTCTTTTCGCGTGTTTAACACGGTTCCTGGCCAGCCCGTTGATGTGCGCATGCGTTATCAGCGTGATATCAAAGCCGCGCGCTGCCCCCGGCTAAATCAAAGACCCGCCATCTTGTGCTAATAACTGGTTAATGAGCCACTCATCAGCTCGCGCCCCGTTATCGTGTCACGTGTCGTTGCCATCGCCAATCACTTCGCGCTGTTCAGCGTCACGTGCCGTTGATCGCGCCAATCAGAGGGGCTGCGCTTTACAGCATTGGGTTTGAGGTGATCCTCTCTTTGCGACCGGACTTGGCTGGACCCTCCAGACTGCTGGCGGTGGAGAGGAGAAATATGTTCGATAGCAGGCCAGGCAGAACTCTTCGGGGCATACCAAATCCTTCATGATGAAATTTTTCGACTAACAACTGAAGTTGCGTTGCTTTCATGTTACAAGCTGCAGCTGGTGGAAGCCCCTAGACTCATTCTCACAACGCCTAACAGTATGGAGCAGAGAGGATCGGTCATATTTTAACATTAGAATTTAGATTAGGTCGTGGTTAGGGGGGTTGGGGTTGGAGGGGGGTCGTGGTCCGAGATACATATGTTTATTAGCAACGAAAGCAACACAGGTGTGTTGAATTATTGCTGCTAGCCCTCCAGGAAAATGTTTTCAGCGAACCGGCATTGAACACGTAGATGAAACAAGGAAGGTAATGCAAATGCTCTTTGGAACCGTTGATCGAAAGCGCATTGAAACGTATATACCTATAAATATATATAACTCACGAAGAGCAGTAACAGCACTACTCATATCATAAGCAACACGCCTAGATACATCATGACATCAAGAAAACACATCCCAACTAAATAAATCAATGACATCAAGAAAACACATCCCAACTAAACACATCATAACATAAAAACACATTCCGACAAAACACACCATGACATCAAGAAAACACATCCCAACTAAACACATCATGACGTCAAGAAAACACATCCCAACTAAACACATCATGACATCAAGAAAACACATCCCAACTAAACACATCATGACGTCAAGAAAACACATCCCAACTAAACACATCATGACATCATGAAAACAGATCCCAAATAAACACATCATGACATCAAGAAAACACATCCCGTCTAAACACATCATGACATCGAGAAAACAGACATGATATTAATAATATTGTGAATAACCTGTCTCAGCTCTCAAATCGACCCACTTAATTGAAAAACGAAACATCAAGAAACATGCCCCAAACAAACACATCATAAAATACATTATGACATCAAGCAACACATCACAACTAAATACATTATGACATCAAGCAACACATCCCACCTAAATACATTATAACATCAAGCAACACATCACAACTAAATACATTATGACATCAAGCAACACATCACAAATAAATACATTTTAACATCAAGCAACACATCACATCTAAATACATCATAACATCAAGCAACACATCACAACTAAATACATCATAACATCAAGCAACACATCACAACTAAATACATTAGACATCAAGCAACACATCACAACTAAATACATCATAACATCAAGCAACACATCACAACTAAATACATTATGACATCAAGCAACACATCACAACTAAATACATTATGACATCAAGCAACACATCACAACTAAATACATTATGACATCAAGCAACACATCCCAACTAAATACATTATGACATCAAGCAACACATCACAACTAAATACATTATGACATCAAGCAACACATCACAACTAAATACATCATAACATCAAGCATCACATCACAACTAAATACATCATAACATCAAGCAACACATCACAACTAAATACATCATAACATCAAGCAACACATCACAACTAAATACATTATGACATCAAGCAACACATCACAACTAAATACATCATAACATCAAGCAACACATCCCAACTAAACACATCATGACGTCAAGAAAACACATCCCAACTAAACACATCATGACATCAAGAAAACACATCCCAACTAAACACATCATGACGTCAAGAAAACACATCCCAACTAAACACATCATGACATCAAGAAAACAGATCCCAACTAAACACATCATGACATCAAGAAAACACATCCCGTCTAAACACATCATGACATCGAGAAAACATACATGATGCTGATAATATCGTGAATAACCTGTCTCAGCTCTCAAATCGACCCACTTAATTGAAAAACGAAACATCAAGAAACATGCCCCAAACAAACACATCATAAAATCAAGGAACACATCACAACTAAATACATCATAACATCAAGCAACACATCACAACTAAATACATTATGACATCAAGCAACACATCCCAACTAAATACATTATGACATCAAGCAACACATCCCAACTAAATACATTATGACATCAAGCAACACATCCCAACTAAATACATTATAACATCAAGCAACACATCACAACTAAATACATTATGACATCAAACAACACATCACAACTAAATACATCATAACATCAAGCAACACATCACAACTAAATACATTATGACATCAAGCAACACATCACAACTAAATACATCATAACATCAAGCAACACATCACAACTAAATACATTATGACATCAAGCAATACATCACAACTAAATACATTATGACATCAAGCAACACATCACAACTAAATACATCATAACATCAAGCAACACATCACAAGTAAATACAGTATAACATCAAGCAACACATCACAACTAAATACATCATAACATCAAGCAACACATCCCAACTAAATACATTATGACATCAAGCAACACATCACAACTAAATACATTATGACATCAAGCAACACATCACAACTAAATACATTATGACATCAAGCAACACATCACAACTAAATACATCATGACATCAAGCAACACATCACAACTAAATACATCATAACATCAAGCAACACATCACAACTAAATACATCATAACATCAAGCAACACATCACAACTAAATACATCATAACAGCAAGCAACACATCACAACTAAATATTTCATGTCATCAACATAATCATAAATCAAGCTCTTTCTTCATTCTCCTATTTCTAACGACTCACCTTAGAAATGGGGGGCCTCTTGAAATACATGAGACCCACTGCACTGGTGATTATCTGAGCAGTTTCATATTTCCCACTATTTTACAAGCCCTCCATCTAACGACGTTGGGTTTATATCCAGTACTTCCTAATCTATAGCCACTGGTCAAGCACGCGAGGTCACGGCAAAGCGATTTGATCCGGCGGCCACTTCAAAGGGGACACCACTGACCGCTACTGACCAGCGACCAGTTATGGATGTCGGCTTATCCCCAAGGGGTGGACACTCTCACCCACCGTGTCTGGACCCGGGCCAAATTCCTTGAATAATCTGTGTTGGAAGAGTTATGTCCTTGCTTTAAGCTCCGACAGTCAGGAATGGGTTAAATTTCAAACAGATCCATTCGTCAACAGCCAGAATCAGAGGTGCTAAATTCAACATAAAGAAAGATATGTCTCGTTGAGAATTGTAGAGGATTGCATTTGCACCGACATTTGAAACATTATTTTTTGGACCAATATTTGATTCAGCTGTATGACAACGAAATATAAGTGCCTCTTTTTTAAAGTGTTCACAGTAGTTAGTGTTATCGACGTGTCTACTAACTATGGCATGGTACTGTAATAATAGGAGTAATACTATAATTAAAAATATACGTGTAATAATTTTTTAATCTTAAATTAAATGTGTGATAAAAATGGAATGCCTCTTAAATCTTATACGGTACCAAATACACTCACATCATTGATGTAATGTAAATAGTTCTATAATCAAAAAAATTAATCTGATTTCTTTTAAATTTGTAATATTAATTCATAGATGATAGTATTAAAAAATGTCGAATGATGCTGTCTCACACTAATTATAATTAATAACAGAAGCCATTTGGGCAATTAACATCACCGGAAGAAGGAGAGGTGACACATGTGAACGGAAGTAATCGCGACGTATGCTTTTGTTGTCGTAGCAAAATAATGATTTCCATAATAATATTAATTCAGTTAAAAATTTTGCTTATTGCGATAAGACGATATTAATGCCACTGCTCAACCCAGGGAAGGAAAAGCTTTCCACTAAAGATAAAAAAAAAAGGGGGGGGGGGTGTAACAAAACCTAGTTTAATCGCTAAGTGATAAAATAACAAAGCTCTGTGCCAACCGAGGGGCCGGACTTTAAATCGACCAAGATCAAGAACCGCCAGAAAATATATTTTAAACACAGAAATTTATGTACGTCTTGTTCTAGTTGCTAGACTAGTAATACATTTAAATACCGATGATATTTTCTAAAAAGTTAATTTGTGGAGTAAAAAAAAAAAGAAGTGTATCTCTCACTATATTGTGTTGTAGAAGCACTCAAACATAACTTGGTTATATTCTGTCTAACAACATGTCTCTAGATAAACATATATCTCACATTTGTCGCTCGGCATACACTGCTATCCGTCAGATCAGCTCCATCCGCCACTACCTCACAGTTAGTGCAACAAAAACCTTAGTCTGTGCTCTTGTTCTCTCTCGTCTTGACTACTGCAACTCTCTTCTGTCAGGCTCACCAAAACACTTCTTAGAAAGATTACAAAAGGTTCAAAATTCAGCTGCTAGGCTAGTTTTAAAGGCAAAAAAACGTGATCACGCCACACCACTACTTCATTCACTTCATTGGCTCCCTGTACAAGCACGGATTGATTATAAACTCTCTGTTCTGTGCCACCACTTTTTCTCGAATTCCTGCCCTTCATATCTAACCGAAATTCTCTCTGTCTATTCACCCCTTCGACAGCTTCGCTCCTCCGCAGACGATCGTATTCTTTCTGTCCCTAAGACTCGCACAAAAACATACGGTGAAAGATCTTTCTCTTACTGTGCCCCCAAACAATGGAATTCTCTTCCACTACACATCAGAAATATATCAACCATCACAGCCTTCAAAACTGCAATCAAAACACACCTCTTTAAACTTTACTATCCTGACTGATTCCCCCTCTGAAAGTTAAACGATGCTGCTGAGTGCCGTACATGGCTTCACATGTAAATTGTTATGGAATGGTTGGTTTTTAATTTATATTTTTTAAGTTCATTTTAATTTGCATGTACAGCGTGGTGAGCCCAGCCATAGGCTGGGGTACCACGCTATAGAAAACTACCCATAATAATAATAATAACTGTTCACACTGACTAATTAACGGGGGCATATTAGTAGTGAACGGCTGACGTAAATTGAAATATGATAGGCCTGATAGGATGAAACTTACCAAAAAATCGAGAGAAATGAAAAAAAGATAAACCTAAAACAGGTTTTAAAAAAATGATTTCCCTGTCTTAAATCCATTAATTGCGTCAACACCCCCCCCCCCATTTCTTTGTCAACAATTGCCAGACTTTCAATGACTCCCCCCCCCCCCAAGTAATTATGTAAAAAAAAATATTTTATAAACCCGCACCCCCCAAAAAAAATTAATTATAATATAAATAAATATATAAATACATTTTACTTTGTGCTGATCTATTTAAATGACACGAAATTGTAGGAAAAACATTTTATTACACCTTTAGCTTGTTAATCAACAAGTCATAAAGTTTTTACACTTAAATCTTATAATGCAGAATCTATTAAAAGGTTGTTCATCAAGACTAATTATCATTGTTTGTGGAAGTATAAATAGGATTATTGCAAGTATAGCTGACAATTGTATTATAGTATAGCTTCTAGCTGCTATCATTTTCCCATGGAGTAGCCAGGTGTTGCTCTATCGTAACAATGCTCATAGTAGCTGATTTATCATTTTCATCTCGCGGAACTGATATACCAGACAAGTCAACATCATCCTCATCTAACCATTCAGCACTTAAAATAGAAGCATTGTCGATGTGAGCAAATATCATGGCCATAAGCTCTATCTGTCTCCTGGCAGCTACTCGCATTTTACGTTGAGGAGCAGATGTTACAGATTTTGCAAATCCGTTCAAGCAGCGATGTTATTATTGTTACTCACTTTACTTTCCCCTCATTCTCAAAATGTATCATATTCCTACTCTATCAATATCATTTATCTTGACTGCACATGACACTTGAACTTGAACCTTGTCCTTGTTCCATACCTACAACATGATCGCCAGCATACCGCCCTTATAGTCATTTGCGACAAACAGAATCTACATGTGACGTAGAGAGGCCAACTTTTGACTGCTCTCGCACTAACAAAGTGTGCCAAAATTCCGACCAGTCATCTGCAGTGCACAGACAAACACACATTAAATAAATTGTATATTGTTAAAAGCCTAAGAAATGATATGACTATACACACTAGTTAAATATTTTAAATAATGTAATAACCTGTCAATTTTTATGATTACAATTTTACTAGAGAAAACATGATTGCTGACGTCAGTTAATCTACCCCCCCCCCCTTGTCAACAATTGTCAAACCTTTACACCCCCCCATAATATTTTTTTTTGGTTGACATAATTAATGGACGCCTACTTATCTATCATGCTTATTATTTTTCATTACCTTTTATTTAATGGGTTTCCTCGATTGTTATTGAATACGAATTAAAGATAATTTTTGGAAGCTTCTAGTTCCATGTATTATGGCCAAAGCTATCTACATAATGAAGTTGATGGTTTAGGTTAAGGTATGTGCAACGTGCATTGATGGATCTGGGTCAAAACCCTTCATAATCTCACCGGGGAACAAGATCCCCCCCCCCCCGGGAACATGTTCGCAGTGAGGAGGAACAGGATCTTAACGGGATCCGAGAAAACGTTATCAAATCTGGTAACAGTATCACAACAGAGAATCGATCCCAAGCTGAATGGGATCACAACAGAGAATAGATCCCAAGCTGAATGGGATCACACAGAGAATAGATCCCAACCTGAATGGGGTCACACAGAGAATATATCCCAATCTGAATGGGGTCACACAGAGAATAGATCCCAACCTGTATGGGATCACACAGAGAATATATCCCAACCTGAATGGTGTCACACAGAGAGCGGGATCCCATCAAGGAACGGGATCCAACATTGTACTGAATCCCACCGGGAATGGGATCCCACTTGGAATAGAGATCCCATCGGGAAACGTGATGCCATCGGGGAAACTGGATCCCACCGGGTTCGGGTTCCCACCGGTAAATGGTATCCCATTAGGATAGGGATTCCCTGGGTCGGGATCCCACCGGGACCGGTATCTCATCGGGATCTCAAAATGAGGTTGGTATGCCACCAGGAACGGGATCCCATTGGGAAACGGTATACTATTGTATCGGGATCTCACCGGGAACTGGATCCCATATTTGGGAATTGAATCACAACTGGGGATGGGGATCCCTTTGGGATTGTCTTTTGTCTTTTATGAATTTTTTAGGGAAGAAAATTTTATTTAAAAAATTGTTCATGTGTTTTTTTTACACTATTTACAGGCCCCTTAATACAGATGTTTGCCAAATGGCTTTAAAAATGTTCATTTCTGACTAGTTTTAGGAAAAAATACAATTATGAGTTCATTACCCATCAGTATTGGTATTTGAATATTTATAATGAAGTGTATGTGTAATAAGTTTGATCGAAAAACATTCACCCATGCAGGAGCGTTTGCTTGGAATTATATTTATACACCTCATATAAGAAAAAAAAAGAATTTTGGGCCCCTATCACAAAACGTAATATCTTCATTCATTCCTTTTGTAAACACGCATAGTTTGAAAATTTCGTTTAGCATACCAACTTATAGTTATAGGTGATTAAAAATCTGGCTATAGGGTGAAAAATACAAAACAAATGGAGCCATACATCTTTGGTTGAAAGATGGTCGGTAAGTAAAATAAATTAATTTCAAATATACATTATTTAAACACTTCAATGGTTATTGTAACATGTATTTATTCATAATGTATTGTTTTCTGATGAGTATCAGTATTAGTTCTCATGGCTCATACTAGTCATACTCATGGAAATGGTCATGTCAAACTCAGTCAACACTGACTCTGACGACACTCTGTGACCTGTCAGTGTCAACACTCAATGTCAATATTATGTATATTCGGGTAATAAAAGTCCAGTTCAGGTGCGTAAATTTATAAAACTTACGTGCATTCTATATTAAATTGACTCCAGGCAGTAATACCATAGTTAACTAATACTAATATTGAATTATATATACAGTACAGCGCTGACTTTTTTTTCATTTTTTTTCTAAAGCATCTTTGACCATCTGTCTAATGCAGAGATTTGGTGCCATTAGGGATACATTTGTCATTTAGGGTTAAGATTAGGTTAAGGGTTAAATTTGGTTCAGGTTAGGTTTAGTGACAGTGAATTATAAAAGTGCACGGGTCGTGGCAACCAAGAAGGCGGTTGCGTGATACGTCATGTAACAGGGCCGGAACGCCTGGGAAAAGAAATGCACTGTGCAAACACTCCATAAATTTTGTCAATTCAAATGATACTGTTGTCCACACACTTGTGAAAGACAGTTGAAAATATGTGGATACACGACAGCTGGAACAAGCTGCCATATTTTCCTTTCATATTTGCATGAATTCATGTCCCGCAATCGTTTTCGTGGAGGTGATGTAAACTCAAACTCCGTTTTCTTTTCATAATTTATAAATTAATTTAACATTTCTATTGGAGAAATTATTAAATTGTTTAAATTTAACAATTTTGACTTTTATATATGTGCTGAAAGGAATATGTACAAAGTCATAAAAATCATTTCCATTTATTTGGATCATTAAGAGAATTTTGTCTAGGTACTTTGACAGAAATTTGAAATATTGTCCTATTCACATTGTCATAAATGATACATCATTTTAAAGGGCTAGCTATAAGCTTTATAAAAACATCGATTCCTTTTATAGAAGTGGAGTTCTGACTTTCTGTGTGAATTTTTTAAACCCCTTTATTTCTCTTTGTATAAATTTGTGACCGACTTTCCAAATTTCAAAACTTTTTATTTTTTATCATTTTATTTAAGGGCACAATAAGGGTATATTAAGGAAAAAAATGAACAGAAAGTTAGAAAAAATTATTATTTGTAAAAGAAAACACATAAAAAATAACTTGTTTATTGTATTTTAAATCAATTCTTATATTTATATAAAATAAGTAGAAGTCTTTAAAAAAAAAAAGTTGAATGCATATTATAAATAAAACTACTAATATCACGAATAAGACTATACGAGCATACCAGTACCGTGGTATGTGATTAAATTCTACAAGGTAATGAGGATGTTCTGCCTGTCATTTTCTGTTTAGTTTCTCTTCAGTCTTTTTGGTCTTGATGAATCCAGAATATCTCCATCATAAACTTTGTCTTTGTACAAACGTGCCTCCTTGTCGATGGAAGGAATTCCAGTAATATTCTGTTATAGGGTGTAATGTCACTAATTAGAAAATAATAACTGTTATTATTACAATTTTTAAACTATCATTGATTCAATAAAGAAGATTGGATAAAATGTTTAGTCATACTCTCATAAATTTTTTAAAACTTAAATAGATACTATACATAGTATTATTGTATAATTATTTATGTAAATCAAGGGACAAAACTAGTCCGAAATTCAACCGACTACACAAACTAAAAGGAATAAAAACTCTTTAATTTACTAGGTTGTATTAATTTCTAATAATATTGTAAAATTATTTCCCATTAATTAAATGATAAGTTTCCACATATTTTGAAAGATGAACTATAATGGTCATCTTTTTTTATACCATTATATTAATGAAGAAGGGGCATTTCCGACAACCTAATTTTTTATGCGAGGGGGATAACTGGTGAAAAACTCACATCTTCATAAGTATTGAGATACCGAACCTTTTTTCAGAAACTACTATTAGTAACAAAATTAACAGCGCTATGTTCGGCAAGTTTGCATTAAAAAACATACACAATGCTGCAAAAATGATATCGACGTGTTAGGAAAATTATGCCCTCTACGTCACTGAATACAAAATAATTTATTATTAGAAAACTGTGACGTAAAAAGCAAAAAAATTGAGATAAAATGGCAGACCTGTTTACCCCTAAACACTTACAATCGTACAATATCATCACAAAATCATTATTAAATACATTATCTTAATAGTAAAAAATAAACATACATTATATATAATATATACACCTCAAAATCATAATAGTAAACAGGTCTGAAATGGCCACACAAGTTTTTGCATTTTTTTCTCAATACGCGTAGAAGGTATGCGCAAATGAGTTTTATTGTACATATTTTATCTTATCAAAAATACAATAACCACTTAAATAGCACCGAGCACACACCGGAACAACATGATTTTTTCATAACCTATGGGTGTTTCTCTTTTTAAAAAAATACTTAAACATCCAGGTAACGGCAAGAGATCACAAACTCATTAATTAATTTCAAATTTCTTATAGATTATTTGGAAACAAATATTTTCCTGTATTTATAAAGCCACATATTTTCCTGTATTTATAAAGCCACATATTTTCCTGTATTTATAAAGCCACATATTTTCCTGTATTTATAAAGCCACATATTTTCCTGTATTTATAAAGCCACATATTTTCCTGTATTTATAAAGCCACATATTTTCCTGTATTTATAAAGCCACATATTTTCCTGTATTTATAAAGCCACATATTTTCCTGTATTTATAAAGCCACATATTTTCCTGTATTTATAAAGCCACATATTTTCCTGTATTTATAAAGCCACATATTTTCCTGTATTTATAAAGCCACATATTTTCCTGTATTTATAAAGCCACATATTTTCCTGTATTTATAAAGCCACATATTTTCCTGTATTTATAAAGCCACATATTTTCCTAGTATTCCTGGAATCCTATTAAATGCCATTGATGACTTATAAAAAAACAACACTGGAATGACACAAAAGTTTCTAGGCCTATAAACTATAATTCTCACAAAGACAAATTTCTATAAATTTGATTAAAACACTTTGTACCTCTCTCACTCTCACGTGACAAAAATTCATTTATTTCTTGATAAATAAATCGCAATTGGTAGTCGCAAATCGAAAATAAATGAGTAATTAGCTAATTATCTTTTTGAAAAAACTGAATCATTTAATTAATTGAATATCAAATGCACTGCCACATCTCTGTGCAAATAATATAAAAAAAGTAAATTCATTCAAAACCTGTTTACATTGTTTGTGACTTTTCTATTAAGATTTCACTAACTATTCAATGATGCCAGTTTTACAACCCTCATCATTTTTTGGTGTACCTGGCAGGTCCGTGGCAAGAGAGATGTGCCAGACAAACCGAACTGTTACTGGAGCAATTAAAGATGGTGGGGGCAAAGAAAAGCTGCCATGTCTTGGAGAATGAAGGACAGAGACAGCTGTATGAGAAATGTCATAACAGTAACAGCACTGCCCATCAGGTGGTCCAGGCCTAGTTAGATCAGAAGGTAGTTATCTTAAAAATTGATGTTTCATTACTGGTACCTGTCAGTTTATGCATTGAATAAATTTTTTTTGTTTTTTTGTTACAATATCAGCCATTTTATTTTTAATTAAAGGTTATTCAGTTTAAATTTTTCTTTTAACAAAAATATAAACCTTAATAAATAACATTTTCTATTTGAGATGTCTGTCATAGGTAATGTCTGTCATGGGTAATGTCTGTCATGGGTAATGTCTTTAATGGGTAATGTCTGTCATGGGTAATGTCTTTAATGGGTAATGTCTGTCATGGGTAATGTCTGTCATGGGTAATGTCTGTCATTGGTAATGTCTGTCATGGGTAATGTCTTTAATGGGTAATGTCTGTCATGGCTAATATCTTTAATGTGTAATGTCTTTCCTGGCTAATGTCTGTCACGGCTAATGTATTTCATGGCTAATGTCTGTTATTGATCATATCTATCCTGGCTAATGAGTTCCATGTTTAAAATTTCTTCTATGGCCGATGCATCCAACCCACAAAATGCTTGACCCAGTAACTGGGAGATTCAAACCCACTTACACTAAAACATGAGGCAGGCAGTGTTACCATGGTGGCCTGCCTGTTGCCTTCAATTATTTAATATTCTTAGTGTAAATAAAGTTTAAGTATTAATTTTAAAGGTGAGGCAAATGTAAAGTTCTGTTTGTTCATTCATTCCTGGTCCATGCATCTAAAGCCAGATAGTGTCACAGAGTTTCACGGGTTTTTTTAATTCTTCCTCCTCCATGTTCACAGTACTAGCAATTACTTTAGATTGAATCAACAATTCTATTTGATTACCCGGTAATCAGAAATGTCCATTTGAAAACAACAGAATTATTATTTTAGATTATTGTTGTATTCATAAATTGTTCTCTTTAAAACTCTTGGTCTACATACGCCCTCTGTTATGTGTAGTTGTATGTAATTGGCACCTCTAAGCTGTGCCCATCTGTAAATTGGCAGCTCTAAGCTGTGCACATCAGTAATTGGCAGCTCTAAGCTGTGCACATCTGTAATTGGCAGCTCTAAGCTAAGCACATCTGTAATTGGCAGCTCTAAGCTAAGCACATCTGTAATTGGCACCTCTAAGCTATTCACATCTGTAATTGGCAGCTCTAAGGTTTGCACTTCTGTAATTGGCATCTCAAAGTTGTGCACATGTGTAATTGACACCTCTAAAATGTGCACATCTGTATTTGACATCTCTAGGCTGTACACATCTGCACCTAAAAATAGACAGCCCCGCTTCTGGCTCATTTTACAAGGTTTCCTGTACAGTACACATAACAATGTTTCAGAGTTTAAAAATATATTCCTGCAAAAATAATGGTCTGTATAAAATATTGTTTAATTGACTTTGACAATTTTGATTCATGTCGCCTTTAATTGTTATTTTAAAATTTAAACTTCAGGTTAGTTTCATTAAGTTTTGCATGTGGGAATCAATGCAGTATAAAGTAAGGCATTGATATTGTCTCTAATTGGAACTGCATAACTTATTATGGCAGACCTTGATCTAGTCTCTATATGAAACTGCACAACTTATTATGACAGGCCTTGATCTTGTCTCTATATGAAACTGCATAACTTATTATGGCAGACCTTGATCTAGTCTATATATGAAACTGCATAACTTATTATGGCAGACCTTGATCTAGTCTCTATTTGAAACTGCATAACTTATTATGGCAGGCCTTGATCATGTCCCTATATGAAACTGCATAACTTATTATGGCATGCCTTGATCTAGTCTCTATATGAAACTGCACAACTTATTATGCCAGGCCTTGATCTTGTCCCTATGTGAAACTGCACAACCTATTATGACAGACCTTGATCTTGTCCCTATATGAAACTGCACAACTTATTATGACAGACCTTGATCTTGTCCCTATATGAAACTGTATACCTTATTTTGGCAGACCTTGATCTTGTCCCTATATGAAACTGCACAACTTATTATGGCAGACCTTGATCTAGTCTCTCTATCAAACTGCACAACTTATTATGGCAGACCTTGATTTTGTCCCTATATGAATCTGCATAACTTATTATGGCAGGCCTTGATCTAGTCTCTATATGAAACTGCACAACTTATTATGGCAGACCTTGATCTTGTCCCTATATGTAACTTCATAACTTATTATGGCAGGCCTTGATCTAGTCTCTATATGTAACTTCATAACTTATTATGGCAGACCTTGATCTTCTCCCTATATGAAACTGCACAACTTATTATGACAGACCTTGATCTTGTCCCTATATGTAACTTCATAACTTATTATGGCAGACCTTGATCTTGTCCCTATATGTAACTTCATAACTTATTATGGCAGACCTTGATCTTCTCCCTATATGAAACTGCAAAACTTATTATGGCAGACCTTGATCTTGTCCCTATATGAAACTGCACAACTTATTATGGCAGACCTTGATCTAGTCTCTCTATCAAACTGCACAACTTATTATGGCAGACCTTGATCTAGTCTCTGTATCAAACTGCACAATTTATTATGGCAGACCTTGATCTTGTCCCTATATGAAACTGCACAACTTATTATGGCAGGCCTTGATCTAGTCTCTATATGTAACTTCATAACTTATTATGGCAGACCTTGATCTTCTCCCTATATGAAACTGCACAACTTATTATGACAGACCTTGATCTTGTCACTATATGAAACTGCACAACTTATTATGGCAGGCCTTGATCTAGTTTCTCTATCAAACTGCACAACTTATTATGGCAGACCTTGATCTTGTCCCTATATGAAACTGCACAACTTATTATGACAGGCCTTGATATTGTCCCTATATGAAACTGCAAAACTTATTATGGCAGACCTTGATCTTGTCCCTATATGAAACTGCACAACTTATTATGGCAGACTTTGATCTTGTCCCTATATGAAACTGCACAACTTATTATGACAGGCCTTGATCTAGTCTCTCTATCAAACTGCACAACGTATTATGGCAGACCTTGATCTAGTCTCTCTATCAAACTGCACAACTTATTATGGCAGACCTTGATTTTGTCCCATTATGAATCTGCATAACTTATTATGGCAGGCCTTGATCTAGTCTCTATATGAAACTGCACAACTTATTATGGCAGACCTTGATCTTGTCCCTTTATGAAACTGCATAACTTATTATGGCAGACCTTGATCTTGTCCCTATAAGAAACTGCACAACTTATTATGGCAGACCTAGATCTTGTCCCTATATGAAACTGCACAACTTATTATGGCAGACCTTGATCTAGTCTCTATATGAAACTGCACAATTTATTTTGGCAGACCTTGATCTTGTCCCTATATGAAACTGCACAACTTATTATGGCAGACCTTGATCTTGTCCCTATATGAAACTGCACAACTTATTATGACATGCCTTGATCTTGTCCCTATATGAAACTGCACAACTTATTATGACAGACCTTGATTTGTCACTATATGAAACTGCACAACTTATTATGGCAGGCCTTGATCTAGTTTCTCTATCAAACTGCACAACTTATTATGGCAGACCTTGATCTAGTCTCTCTATCAAACTGCACAACTTATTATGGCAGACCTTGATCTTGTCCCTATATGAAACTGCACGACGTATTATGGCAGGCCTTGATCTAGTCTCTATATGACACTGCACAACTTATTATGGCAGACCTTGATCTTGTCCTTTTATGAAACTGCATAACTTATTATGGCAGACCTTGATTTTCTCCCTATATGAATCTGCATAACTTATTATTAGGGTGACCTAGATCTTGTCCCTATATGAAACTGCACAACTTATTATGGCAGACCTTGATCTTGTCCCTATATGAAACTTCATAACTTATTATGGCAGGCCTTGATCTAGTCTCTATATGAAACAGCACAATTTATTTTGGCAGACCTTGATCTTGTCCCTATATGAAACTGCATAACTTATTATGGCAGACTTTGATCTTGTCCCTATAAGAAACTGCACAACTTATTATGGCAGACCTAGATCTTGTCACTATATGAAACTGCACAACTTATTATGGCAGACCTTGATCTTGTCCCTATATGAAACAGCACAACTTATTATGGCAGACCTTGATCTTGTCCCTATATGAAACTGCACAACTTATTATGGCAGACCTTGATCTTGTCCCTATATGAAACTGCACAACTTATTATGGCAGGCCTTGATCTAGTCTCTCTATCAAACTGCACAACTTATTATGGCAGACCTTGATCTAGTCTCTCTATCAAACTGCACAACTTATTATGGCAGACCTTGATTTTGTCCCTATATGAGTCTGCATAACTTATTATGGCAGGCCTTGATCTAGTCTCTATATGAAACTGCACAACTTATTATTGCAGACCTTGATCTTGTCCCTATATGAAACTGCATAACTTATTTTGGCAGACCTTGATCTTGTCCCTATATGAAACTGCACAACTTAATATGGCAGACCTTGATCTAGTCTCTCTATCAAAATGCACAACTTATTATGGCAGACCTTGATCTAGTCTCTCTATCAAACTGCACAACTTATTATGGCAGACCTTGATCTTGTCCCTATATGAAACTGCACAACTTATTATGGCAGACCTTGATCTTGTCCCTATATGTAACTTCATAACTTATTATGGCAGACCTTGATCTTCTCCCTATATGAAACTGCACAACTTATTATGGCAGACCTTGATCGTGTCCCTATATGAAACTGCACAACTTATTATGACAGGCCTTGATCTTGTCCCTATATGAAACTGCATAACTTATTATGGCAGACCTTGATCTTGTCCCTATATGAAACTGCACAACTTATTATGGCAGACCTTTATCTTGTCCCTATATGAAACTGCACAACTTATTATGGCAGGCCTTGATCTAGTCTCTCTATCAAACTGCACAACTTATTATGGCAGACCTTGATCTAGTCTCTCTATCAAACTGCACAACTTATTATGGCAGACCTTGATCTAGTCTCTATATGAAACTGCACAACTTATTATGGCAGACCTTGATCTTGTCCCTTTATGAAACTGCATAACTTATTATGGCAGACCTTGATCTTGTCCCTATAAGAAACTGCACAACTTATTATGGCAGACCTTGATCTTGTCCCTATATGAAACTGCACAACTTATTATGGCAGACCTTGATCTTGTCCCTATATGAAACTGCACAACTTATTATGACAGACCTTGATCTTGTCACTATATGAAACTGCACAACTTATTATGGCAGGCCTTGATCTAGTCTCTCTATCAAACTGCACAACTTATTATGGCAGACCTTGATCTAGTCTCTCTATCAAACTGCACAACTTATTAAGGCAGACCTTGATCTTGTCCCTATATGAAACTGCACAACTTATTATGGCTGGCCTTGATCTAGTCTCTATATGAAACTGCACAACTTATTATGGCAGACCTTGATCTTGTCCCTTTATGAAACTGCATAACTTATTATGGCAGACCTTGATTTTCTCCCTATATGAATCTGCATAACTTATTATGGCAGACCTAGATCTTGTCCCTATATGAAACTGCACAACTTATTATGGCAGACCTTGATCTTGTCCCTATATGAAACTTCATAACTTATTATGGCATGCCTTGATCTAGTCTCTATATGAAACTGCACAATTTATTTTGGCAGACCTTGATCTTGTCCCTATATGAAACTGCATAACTTATTATGGCATACTTTGATCTTGTCCCTATAAGAAACTGCACAACTTATTATGGGAGACCTAGATCTTGTCACTATATGAAACTGCACAACTTATTATGGCAGACCTTGATCTTGTCCCTATATGAAACTGCACAACTTATTATGGCAGACCTTGATTTTGTCCCTATATGAATCTGCATAACTTATTATGGCAGGCCTTGATCTAGTCTCTATATGAAACTGCACAACTTATTATGGCAGACCTTGATCTTGTCCCTTTATGAAACTGCATAACTTATTATGGCAGGCCTTGATCTAGTCTCTCTATCAAACTGCACAACTTATTATGGCAGACCTTGATCTAGTCTCTCTATCAAACTGCACAACTTATTATGGCAGACCTTGATCTTGTCCCTATATGAAACTGCACAGCGTATTATGGCAGGCCTTGATCTAGTCTCTATATGAAACTGCACAACTTATTATGGCAGACCTTGATCTTGTCCCTTTATGAAACTGCATAACTTATTATGGCAGACCTTGATTTTGTCCCTATATGAATCTGCATAACTTATTATGGCAGACCTAGATCTTGTCCCTATATGAAACTGCACAACTTATTATGGCAGACCTTGATCTTGTCCCTATATGAAACTTCATAACTTATTATGGCATGCCTTGATCTAGTCTCTATATGAAACAGCACAATTTATTTTGGCAGACCTTGATCTTGTCCCTATATGAAACTGCATAACTTATTATGGCAGACTTTGATCTTGTCCTTATAAGAAACTGCACAACTTATTATGGCAGACCTAGATCTTGTCACTATATGAAACTGCACAACTTATTATGGCAGACCTTGATCTTGTCCCTATATGAAACAGCACAACTTATTATGGCAGACCTTGATCTTGTCCCTATATGAAACTGCACAACTTATTATGGCAGACCTTGATCTTGTCCCTATATGAAACTGCACAACTTATTATGGCAGGCCTTGATCTAGTCTCTCTATCAAACTGCACAACTTATTATGGCAGACCTTGATCTAGTCTCTCTATCAAACTGCACAACTTATTATGGCAGACCTTGATTTTGTCCCTATATGAATCTGCATAACTTATTATGGCAGGCCTTGATCTAGTCTCTATATGAAACTGCACAACTTATTATGGCAGACCTTGATCTTGTCCCTATATGAAACTGCATAACTTATTTTGGCAGACCTTGATCTTGTCCCTATATGAAACTGCACAACTTAATATGGCAGACCTTGATCTAGTCTCTCTATCAAAATGCACAACTTATTATGGCAGACCTTGATCTAGTCTCTCTATCAAACTGCACAACTTATTATGGCAGACCTTGATCTTGTCCCTATATGAAACTGCACAACTTATTATGGCAGACCTTGATCTTGTCCCTATATGTAACTTCATAACTTATTATGGCAGACCTTGATCTTCTCCCTATATGAAACTGCACAACTTATTATGGCAGACCTTGATCGTGTCCCTATATGAAACTGCACAACTTATTATGACAGGCCTTGATCTTGTCCCTATATGAAACTGCATAACTTATTATGGCAGACCTTGATCTTGTCCCTATATGAAACTGCACAACTTATTATGGCAGACCTTTATCTTGTCCCTATATGAAACTGCACAACTTATTATGGCAGGCCTTGATCTAGTCTCTCTATCAAACTGCACAACTTATTATGGCAGACCTTGATCTAGTCTCTCTATCAAACTGCACAACTTATTATGGCAGACCTTGATCTAGTCTCTATATGAAACTGCACAACTTATTATGGCAGACCTTGATCTTGTCCCTTTATGAAACTGCATAACTTATTATGGCAGACCTTGATCTTGTCCCTATATGAAACTGCACAACTTATTATGGCAGGCCTTGATCTAGTTTCTCTATCAAACTGCACAACTTATTATGGCAGACCTTGATCTTGTCCCTATATGAAACTGCACAACTTATTATGACAGGCCTTGATATTGTCCCTATATGAAACTGCAAAACTTATTATGGCAGACCTTGATCTTGTCCCTATATGAAACTGCACAACTTATTATGGCAGACTTTGATCTTGTCCCTATATGAAACTGCACAACTTATTATGACAGGCCTTGATCTAGTCTCTCTATCAAACTGCACAACGTATTATGGCAGACCTTGATCTAGTCTCTCTATCAAACTGCACAACTTATTATGGCAGACCTTGATTTTGTCCCATTATGAATCTGCATAACTTATTATGGCAGGCCTTGATCTAGTCTCTATATGAAACTGCACAACTTATTATGGCAGACCTTGATCTTGTCCCTTTATGAAACTGCATAACTTATTATGGCAGACCTTGATCTTGTCCCTATAAGAAACTGCACAACTTATTATGGCAGACCTAGATCTTGTCCCTATATGAAACTGCACAACTTATTATGGCAGACCTTGATCTAGTCTCTATATGAAACTGCACAATTTATTTTGGCAGACCTTGATCTTGTCCCTATATGAAACTGCACAACTTATTATGGCAGACCTTGATCTTGTCCCTATATGAAACTGCACAACTTATTATGACATGCCTTGATCTTGTCCCTATATGAAACTGCACAACTTATTATGACAGACCTTGATTTGTCACTATATGAAACTGCACAACTTATTATGGCAGGCCTTGATCTAGTTTCTCTATCAAACTGCACAACTTATTATGGCAGACCTTGATCTAGTCTCTCTATCAAACTGCACAACTTATTATGGCAGACCTTGATCTTGTCCCTATATGAAACTGCACGACGTATTATGGCAGGCCTTGATCTAGTCTCTATATGACACTGCACAACTTATTATGGCAGACCTTGATCTTGTCCTTTTATGAAACTGCATAACTTATTATGGCAGACCTTGATTTTCTCCCTATATGAATCTGCATAACTTATTATTAGGGTGACCTAGATCTTGTCCCTATATGAAACTGCACAACTTATTATGGCAGACCTTGATCTTGTCCCTATATGAAACTTCATAACTTATTATGGCAGGCCTTGATCTAGTCTCTATATGAAACAGCACAATTTATTTTGGCAGACCTTGATCTTGTCCCTATATGAAACTGCATAACTTATTATGGCAGACTTTGATCTTGTCCCTATAAGAAACTGCACAACTTATTATGGCAGACCTAGATCTTGTCACTATATGAAACTGCACAACTTATTATGGCAGACCTTGATCTTGTCCCTATATGAAACAGCACAACTTATTATGGCAGACCTTGATCTTGTCCCTATATGAAACTGCACAACTTATTATGGCAGACCTTGATCTTGTCCCTATATGAAACTGCACAACTTATTATGGCAGACCTTGATCTAGTCTCTCTATCAAACTGCACAACTTATTATGGCAGACCTTGATCTAGTCTCTCTATCAAACTGCACAACTTATTATGGCAGACCTTGATTTTGTCCCTATATGAATCTGCATAACTTATTATGGCAGGCCTTGATCTAGTCTCTATATGAAACTGCACAACTTATTATTGCAGACCTTGATCTTGTCCCTATATGAAACTGCATAACTTATTTTGGCAGACCTTGATCTTGTCCCTATATGAAACTGCACAACTTAATATGGCAGACCTTGATCTAGTCTCTCTATCAAAATGCACAACTTATTATGGCAGACCTTGATCTAGTCTCTCTATCAAACTGCACAACTTATTATGGCAGACCTTGATCTTGTCCCTATATGAAACTGCACAACTTATTATGGCAGACCTTGATCTTGTCCCTATATGTAACTTCATAACTTATTATGGCAGACCTTGATCTTCTCCCTATATGAAACTGCACAACTTATTATGGCAGACCTTGATCGTGTCCCTATATGAAACTGCACAACTTATTATGACAGGCCTTGATCTTGTCCCTATATGAAACTGCATAACTTATTATGGCAGACCTTGATCTTGTCCCTATATGAAACTGCACAACTTATTATGGCAGACCTTTATCTTGTCCCTATATGAAACTGCACAACTTATTATGGCAGGCCTTGATCTAGTCTCTCTATCAAACTGCACAACTTATTATGGCAGACCTTGATCTAGTCTCTCTATCAAACTGCACAACTTATTATGGCAGACCTTGATCTAGTCTCTATATGAAACTGCACAACTTATTATGGCAGACCTTGATCTTGTCCCTTTATGAAACTGCATAACTTATTATGGCAGACCTTGATCTTGTCCCTATAAGAAACTGCACAACTTATTATGGCAGACCTTGATCTTGTCCCTATATGAAACTGCACAACTTATTATGGCAGACCTTGATCTTGTCCCTATATGAAACTGCACAACTTATTATGACAGACCTTGATCTTGTCACTATATGAAACTGCACAACTTATTATGGCAGGCCTTGATCTAGTCTCTCTATCAAACTGCACAACTTATTATGGCAGACCTTGATCTAGTCTCTCTATCAAACTGCACAACTTATTAAGGCAGACCTTGATCTTGTCCCTATATGAAACTGCACAACTTATTATGGCTGGCCTTGATCTAGTCTCTATATGAAACTGCACAACTTATTATGGCAGACCTTGATCTTGTCCCTTTATGAAACTGCATAACTTATTATGGCAGACCTTGATTTTCTCCCTATATGAATCTGCATAACTTATTATGGCAGACCTAGATCTTGTCCCTATATGAAACTGCACAACTTATTATGGCAGACCTTGATCTTGTCCCTATATGAAACTTCATAACTTATTATGGCATGCCTTGATCTAGTCTCTATATGAAACTGCACAATTTATTTTGGCAGACCTTGATCTTGTCCCTATATGAAACTGCATAACTTATTATGGCATACTTTGATCTTGTCCCTATAAGAAACTGCACAACTTATTATGGGAGACCTAGATCTTGTCACTATATGAAACTGCACAACTTATTATGGCAGACCTTGATCTTGTCCCTATATGAAACTGCACAACTTATTATGGCAGACCTTGATTTTGTCCCTATATGAATCTGCATAACTTATTATGGCAGGCCTTGATCTAGTCTCTATATGAAACTGCACAACTTATTATGGCAGACCTTGATCTTGTCCCTTTATGAAACTGCATAACTTATTATGGCAGGCCTTGATCTAGTCTCTCTATCAAACTGCACAACTTATTATGGCAGACCTTGATCTAGTCTCTCTATCAAACTGCACAACTTATTATGGCAGACCTTGATCTTGTCCCTATATGAAACTGCACAGCGTATTATGGCAGGCCTTGATCTAGTCTCTATATGAAACTGCACAACTTATTATGGCAGACCTTGATCTTGTCCCTTTATGAAACTGCATAACTTATTATGGCAGACCTTGATTTTGTCCCTATATGAATCTGCATAACTTATTATGGCAGACCTAGATCTTGTCCCTATATGAAACTGCACAACTTATTATGGCAGACCTTGATCTTGTCCCTATATGAAACTTCATAACTTATTATGGCATGCCTTGATCTAGTCTCTATATGAAACAGCACAATTTATTTTGGCAGACCTTGATCTTGTCCCTATATGAAACTGCATAACTTATTATGGCAGACTTTGATCTTGTCCTTATAAGAAACTGCACAACTTATTATGGCAGACCTAGATCTTGTCACTATATGAAACTGCACAACTTATTATGGCAGACCTTGATCTTGTCCCTATATGAAACAGCACAACTTATTATGGCAGACCTTGATCTTGTCCCTATATGAAACTGCACAACTTATTATGGCAGACCTTGATCTTGTCCCTATATGAAACTGCACAACTTATTATGGCAGGCCTTGATCTAGTCTCTCTATCAAACTGCACAACTTATTATGGCAGACCTTGATCTAGTCTCTCTATCAAACTGCACAACTTATTATGGCAGACCTTGATTTTGTCCCTATATGAATCTGCATAACTTATTATGGCAGGCCTTGATCTAGTCTCTATATGAAACTGCACAACTTATTATGGCAGACCTTGATCTTGTCCCTATATGAAACTGCATAACTTATTTTGGCAGACCTTGATCTTGTCCCTATATGAAACTGCACAACTTAATATGGCAGACCTTGATCTAGTCTCTCTATCAAAATGCACAACTTATTATGGCAGACCTTGATCTAGTCTCTCTATCAAACTGCACAACTTATTATGGCAGACCTTGATCTTGTCCCTATATGAAACTGCACAACTTATTATGGCAGACCTTGATCTTGTCCCTATATGTAACTTCATAACTTATTATGGCAGACCTTGATCTTCTCCCTATATGAAACTGCACAACTTATTATGGCAGACCTTGATCGTGTCCCTATATGAAACTGCACAACTTATTATGACAGGCCTTGATCTTGTCCCTATATGAAACTGCATAACTTATTATGGCAGACCTTGATCTTGTCCCTATATGAAACTGCACAACTTATTATGGCAGACCTTTATCTTGTCCCTATATGAAACTGCACAACTTATTATGGCAGGCCTTGATCTAGTCTCTCTATCAAACTGCACAACTTATTATGGCAGACCTTGATCTAGTCTCTCTATCAAACTGCACAACTTATTATGGCAGACCTTGATCTAGTCTCTATATGAAACTGCACAACTTATTATGGCAGACCTTGATCTTGTCCCTTTATGAAACTGCATAACTTATTATGGCAGACCTTGATCTTGTCCCTATAAGAAACTGCACAACTTATTATGGCAGACCTAGATCTTGTCCCTATATGAAACTGCACAACTTATTATGGCAGACCTTGATCTTGTCCCTATATGAAACTGCACAACTTATTATGACAGACCTTGATCTTGTCACTATATGAAACTGCACAACTTATTATGGCAGGCCTTGATCTAGTCTCTCTATCAAACTGCACAACTTATTATGGCAGACCTTGATCTAGTCTCTCTATCAAACTGCACAACTTATTAAGGCAGACCTTGATCTTGTCCCTATATGAAACTGCACAACTTATTATGGCTGGCCTTGATCTAGTCTCTATATGAAACTGCACAACTTATTATGGCAGACCTTGATCTTGTCCCTTTATGAAACTGCATAACTTATTATGGCAGACCTTGATTTTCTCCCTATATGAATCTGCATAACTTATTATGGCAGACCTAGATCTTGTCCCTATATGAAACTGCACAACTTATTATGGCAGACCTTGATCTTGTCCCTATATGAAACTTCATAACTTATTATGGCATGCCTTGATCTAGTCTCTATATGAAACTGCACAATTTATTTTGGCAGACCTTGATCTTGTCCCTATATGAAACTGCATAACTTATTATGGCATACTTTGATCTTGTCCCTATAAGAAACTGCACAACTTATTATGGGAGACCTAGATCTTGTCACTATATGAAACTGCACAACTTATTATGGCAGACCTTGATCTTGTCCCTATATGAAACTGCACAACTTATTATGGCAGACCTTGATTTTGTCCCTATATGAATCTGCATAACTTATTATGGCAGGCCTTGATCTAGTCTCTATATGAAACAGCACAACTTATTATGGCAGACCTTGATCTTGTCCCTATATGAAACTGCACAACTTATTATGGCAGACCTTGATCTTGTCCCTATATGAAACTGCACAGCGTATTATGGCAGGCCTTGATCTAGTCTCTATATGAAACTGCACAACTTATTATGGCAGACCTTGATCTTGTCCCTTTATGAAACTGCATAACTTATTATGGCAGACCTTGATTTTGTCCCTATATGAATCTGCATAACTTATTATGGCAGACCTAGATCTTGTCCCTATATGAAACTGCACAACTTATTATGGCAGACCTTGATCTTGTCCCTATATGAAACTTCATAACTTATTATGGCATGCCTTGATCTAGTCTCTATATGAAACAGCACAATTTATTTTGGCAGACCTTGATCTTGTCCCTATATGAAACTGCATAACTTATTATGGCAGACTTTGATCTTGTCCCTATAAGAAACTGCACAACTTATTATGGGAGACCTAGATCTTGTCACTATATGAAACTGCACAACTTATTATGGCAGACCTTGATCTTGTCCCTATATGAAACTGCACAACTTATTATGGCAGACCTTGATCTTGTCCCTATATGAATCTGCACAACTTATTATGGCAGACCTTGATCTTGTCCCTATAAGAAACTGCACAACTTATTATGGCAGACCTAGATCTTGTCCCTATATGAAACTGCACAACTTATTATGGCAGACCTTGATCTTGTCCCTATATGAAACTGCACAACTTATTATGACAGACCTTGATCTTGTCACTATATGAAACTGCACAACTTATTATGGCAGGCCTTGATCTAGTCTCTCTATCAAACTGCACAACTTATTATGGCAGACCTTGATCTAGTCTCTCTATCAAACTGCACAACTTATTAAGGCAGACCTTGATCTTGTCCCTATATGAAACTGCACAACTTATTATGGCTGGCCTTGATCTAGTCTCTATATGAAACTGCACAACTTATTATGGCAGACCTTGATCTTGTCCCTTTATGAAACTGCATAACTTATTATGGCAGACCTTGATTTTCTCCCTATATGAATCTGCATAACTTATTATGGCAGACCTAGATCTTGTCCCTATATGAAACTGCACAACTTATTATGGCAGACCTTGATCTTGTCCCTATATGAAACTTCATAACTTATTATGGCATGCCTTGATCTAGTCTCTATATGAAACTGCACAATTTATTTTGGCAGACCTTGATCTTGTCCCTATATGAAACTGCATAACTTATTATGGCATACTTTGATCTTGTCCCTATAAGAAACTGCACAACTTATTATGGGAGACCTAGATCTTGTCACTATATGAAACTGCACAACTTATTATGGCAGACCTTGATCTTGTCCCTATATGAAACTGCACAACTTATTATGGCAGACCTTGATTTTGTCCCTATATGAATCTGCATAACTTATTATGGCAGGCCTTGATCTAGTCTCTATATGAAACAGCACAACTTATTATGGCAGACCTTGATCTTGTCCCTATATGAAACTGAACAACTTATTATGGCAGACCTTGATCTTGTCCCTATATGAAACTGCACAGCGTATTATGGCAGGCCTTGATCTAGTCTCTATATGAAACTGCACAACTTATTATGGCAGACCTTGATCTTGTCCCTTTATGAAACTGCATAACTTATTATGGCAGACCTTGATTTTGTCCCTATATGAATCTGCATAACTTATTATGGCAGACCTAGATCTTGTCCCTATATGAAACTGCACAACTTATTATGGCAGACCTTGATCTTGTCCCTATATGAAACTTCATAACTTATTATGGCATGCCTTGATCTAGTCTCTATATGAAACAGCACAATTTATTTTGGCAGACCTTGATCTTGTCCCTATATGAAACTGCATAACTTATTATGGCAGACTTTGATCTTGTCCCTATAAGAAACTGCACAACTTATTATGGGAGACCTAGATCTTGTCACTATATGAAACTGCACAACTTATTATGGCAGACCTTGATCTTGTCCCTATATGAAACTGCACAACTTATTATGGCAGACCTTGATCTTGTCCCTATATGAATCTGCACAACTTTTTATGGCAGACCTTGATCTTGTCCCTATATGAAACTGCACAACTTATTATGACAGGCCTTGATCTTGTCCCTATATGAAACTGCATAACTTATTATGGCAGACCTTGATCTTGTCCCTATATGAAACTGCACAACTTATTATGACAGTCCTTGATTTTGTCCCTATATGAAACTGCACAACTTATTATGGCAGGCCTTGATCTAGTCTCTCTATCAAACTGCACAACTTATTATGGCAGACCTTGATCTAGTCTCTCTATCAAACTGCACAACTTATTATGGCAGACCTTGATTTTGTCCCTATATGAATCTGCATAACTTATTATGGCAGGCCTTGATCTAGTCTCTATATGAAACTGCACAAATTATTATGGCAGACCTTGATCATGTCCCTTTATGAAACTGCATAACTTATTATGGCAGACCTTGATTTTGTCTCTATGTGAATCTGCATAACTTATTATGGCAGACCTTGATCTTGTCCCTATATGAAACTGCACAACTTATTATGGCAGACCTTGATCTAGTCTCTATATGAAACTGCATAACTTATTAGGGCAGGCCTTGATCGTGTCCCTATATGAAACTGCATAACTTCTTATGGCATACCTAGATCTTGTCCCTATATGAAACTACACAACTTATTGCACAGTGAACCGGTCTTGTGGGTAAACATGTGTAACACTGCCAAAAGGAAATTGCTACCAGCTTTCTTCTACCCTGTGCTTTATATTTCCTTCCTCTACCCTGTGCTTTATATTCCCTTCCACTACTGTGTGCTTTATATTCCCTTCCACTACCGTGTGCTTTATATTCCCTTCCACTACCCTGTGCTTTATATTCCCTTCCACTACCCTGTGCTTTATATTCCCTTCCACTACCCTGTGCTTTATATTCCCTTCCACTACCCTGTGCTTTATAATCCCTTCCACTACCCTGTGCTTTATATTCCTTTCCACTACCCTGTGATTTATATTCCTTTCCACTACCCTGTGATTTATATTCCCTGCCACTACCCTGTGATTTATATTCCTTTCCACTACCCTGTGATTTATATTCCCTTCCACTACCCTGTGATTTATATTCCCTTCCACTACCCTGTGATTTATATTCCCTTCCACTACCCTGTGCTTTATATTCCCTTCCACTACCCTGTGATTTATATTCCCTTCCACTACCCTGTGCTTTATATTCCCTTCCACTACCCTGTGCTTTATAATCCCTTCCACTACCCTGTGCTTTATATTCCTTTCCACTACCCGGTGATTTATATTCCTTTCCACTACCCTGTGATTTATATTCCCTGCCACTACCCTGTGATTTATATTCCTTTCCACTACCCTGTGATTTATATTCCCTTCCACTACCCTGTGATTTATATTCCCCTCCACTACCCTGTGATTTATATATCCAAAATATCTATCCAAAATAAAACCACATATTCTCATGAGTCATATCACAGTACATAGTAGTGTAGTAGTGCCTACCTTTCTTTAGTTTTACTAATTTTTATTTCCTTTTAGTGTTTGTTTCAGATGCATAACTTTGATTATAGACAATGTAGCAAAAGTGAAGTATCTGAAGTACATGAAGTAGATGCATAAAAATAAACTTGTAAAGGAACAGTGAATAATTTGATTGCAATGCTTAGTTTGTTACTTTTTTACTTCCAGGTTAATACAATCTACATACGTGACTTGACAGTGGAACCTAAGACATTTCAGTAAATGCATATCATACTTTCTTGGCTGACGGCTGAATGTACACCATATCTTGGCTGACATCTGAATGTACATCATACCATCTTGATTGACTCTGAATGTACAACATACCATTTTGGCTGACATCTAAATGTACAAACAAGCATCTTAAATGACATCTGAATATACAACATACCTGTACCATCTTGGCTGAAATCTGAATGAACAACATACCATCTTGACTGGCTCTGAATGTACACTATATCACATTGAATGACATCCGAATGTGCAAAATACCATCTTTGCTGCCAATTGAATGTCTCAACCCAAGTAAACAAGTTTTACCAAATCATTAAACAAATAAATTTCTACTAACGCACATCTAAACTTTTTAAACTTGTTCATCAACCTGTTCATTGTTTCAATCACTCAAACTTTAACCTTATTGGTTTTAAACCTCTTGATAATATTTTTTATTGTGTACATCTGTAACTCTCACTGGTTAATGTAACTTCAAATGTCTTCAAACAATTTCAAATAACATTTGCAATTGAGAAAAATTATATTAATTTCATAAGAGCAAAATTTTAACTTGTATATATATATATATATATATAGTTTATTTGATTTAATAACCGCGTATGACAAAACTGTTCATGGATTTCCCCCCCTTTTAAAAGTAAATTTAATAATATTATAAAAAAATTGATTCCCTTTTAAAATTGTTAATAAAACACACCAAAAGTTAGCTTTATGTTTTTAACATTTAATTCCTTTTAACTTATTTTTCAATCCAAAAATAAACTTTTATAAATTTTATAAAATAAATAAAAACTGTTCATTTAAAAATACTTTTGATAAGAAAATGGAGTTTAAGTCAACTAGGGCAGCGATACTTCATAGCTCTCACTCATTCACTTATCACTCATCCAAACAAAAACAAACAATAAGAAGTTGCATTTGGTTAATTTTGATTATATAAATCTATAGAACTTTGGCATAGTTTTTAATGTTAAAATAAATAACTATAATCGTTCGAAATATAAGTAGAACTATTTTTTTTTAGAAAATATAAAACTTGTGTTAAAAAAGATCTGGGACTTTAGAATTTTTATAGCGTTGACAGGGCGTGCAATAAATATGTGGTTGCACACGTATTGGGCTACACAGTCCGTGTTTGATTTTATTAATGAAAAACTGATTTGGGGGGGGGGGGGGGTGTTGCAGACCAGTTTACCCTCAAACTCTTAAAATCGTACAATATCATCACAAAATAGTTCAATGCATTATCTTAATAGTCAAAAAACATACAGTGTATATATAATGTATACACCTCAAAATCGTACATTGTACGCCAAAATCGTAAGAGTAAACAGGTCTGGTGTTGATATTTTTATTTTGCCCCACACAGCACAAGATGCGCTTCAGAATAAAGGAATGAATTTTAAAAATAATGAACCTTCTTCAGTAAACACATATCAGTGTGAGGGTATTATATAGGGTGTGTGCATTTGTAAGTGGATGACAATATCGTTAATTCCAATGTTGTTACATTTGGGAAAAGAGGCGTTGAATACAACTTTATATATGCTAGGTTAAAGGTTATTCACTTCTGCATGCATTAGACACAATTCTGAGGTCATTCTATAAATAGCGTAAAAGCTTAACGATCTTTTAAACTGCCGCTAAATCTTGATGGGGTGATGTTTTTCTAACTACAAAACAGTTTATTTTACCAACATTAATAGAAAAACAAACATATTCTTAAAGTGCTTGAATTGATCTTTTAAATGGTATAATTTTTATTAGTATATTTTTATATAGTAAGAAAATATGTTAATGGAAGTTATGTAAAAAAAATACTGCTTCTCAGCGGTTTGGAATACCTAGTGTTACATTCTCTTTTAAAAAATAAATATATACCAATTAGAAGTATAGTTTAATGGGTACATTTACATAAGTATACCCATTCCTCCAATAAACACATCAAAACCCAATCATTTTACACACATGAAAAATTAACCTTTAAAATGGAGCCATATTTTTTTCCTTTACATTTTAAAGATCATGGGCGTTTCAAAATATTGAAACATATTTTTGTCTCCACTTTGCAAAAAATACAGTTCAAGGAAAAAGTGGGTTGAGAGATTCTTCTCTAGATAAAAAAATCTTTGCTTTACAATTTTCCCACAATATTGGAAAAAAAAACGAGACAAAAGTTTGGTTAAATTTCTAGTGAAGCTACCAATATATAAATTTCCGCTCATTTAAAAGTTATTTAAAATGCTATTTAGAATTTTCTTTATAAATTTAAGATCATGTTTTTACAATTTTTAGAGGGAAAAGAAAATGTAATTCAGGTGTGTGAAAAGTTGTAGAGTAGCGCTATAATTTATATAGCAGATTAACATTTGTCAAATCTAAATGATGTTAAAAACATAAACAATAGTGTTATATCTCTATTGAGACGTCACAATGGTGGCTAGAAAGTATTGCAAAATGCCATCATTAATATCCCAGTAACATCAGGTCATATATATTTTAGTTTTAAATATTTAAAGATTAAAATTATTTACAGATAAAGTAACACGTATAAAAATAAAATCATCAATAGCTGATGGACTTAAAAAATAAATGTCTAAAATGATGCAGGGAATTTTTTTTTCACAATTTTGTAAATACGGTCAAAGGGAAGCAACCATTTCAATAAATATATTTTTTTAAGACGGTCGGGATAACTTCCCATTAATTCTAATTTTATTTTTACGATTCAAGAAAGTTAACTCTTCTTACCTCCGTTAAAAATAGTATTATCTTGGTTGTTATTCTTGATAGTTTGCTGAAAATATGGGAACTTACTGCTGTTGCCTTGATAGATAAAAGATTTTTGAGTGGCCTCCAATTATGACAAAGAACTCTTTTAAACCAAAAGTCTTGCTTTAAAAAGAAGAGATGAAAAAACATAATTAGCTTTTCTTATGGCATTCTTTTCCGTTTTTGACAAAATTATTTTGTTTGATTTAAAAGATAATTATGTAAGTAGTTTTGAAAATATAAAGCAACATTTTTGTTGGTTGTTCTTTTTCGGGTACTCCTAAGCTATATTAATATATTAGTATTTAGTTATTTAGTTTTCAATTACAACAATATAAAAATTTGTAAATTTAAAATATTTTAATTCAATGATACTGCACCATTTTTAGTTTTTCCTGATCAAATGTGAAACTCAACTTCCGTATGCAAGCAATTTATGTTTAGTTTGTTTTGAGTTACAAAATCTTGAGCCACTGAGAAACAATAACAATGCTAAGCCACTAATAATAGTAATTATTACAAATAACCAGTACACAGTACCACAGAACTGTGGCCTAGGCCCTAGCCCCAGCTTACCGATTGCCATAGCAAATTCTTATTTAAGACTATGGAGGAGCCTAAAAAATAACTGCTACTGTATTTTTTTCTTTAGGTTTATGTTTGATCAAAAAATAAAAGGTTGTTTTCAGTAAAAGGTTGCCACATTTTTAGTTTTAAAACTCTAATTCTAAGCAATCGAATAAGAACAACAGGGATTGGCCTTTGCCTTTGCAGTAAAAAAATTGTTGTTTTGGGTACATTGAGGGGTACAGTAGTCTTGGAAAAATTTAAAGACATTAATTCCTGGTATAAACATTTTTTAAATTGGAGAATTAATTTCATTGGACTAGTTTTATACCTTACTATCACACATAGTGCAAAACAAGTAGTAGTAGGCATATGCCTGATACTGATAGGCTAACTAACTACTTTTACGACTAAAAACTAAGATAAAAGTTACATTTTTTTAGGTTGTTATTTTACTGATTATAAATTATGTAGTCTATTTTCACTTATTAAATTAACATCAAAGTTCATTCTAGTTATTAGGGCTACTAATTCATTAATTGAATTAATGTTTGACAATACATAATTAATATTAAATAAATACTTAACACATTTCCACTCAAAAAAGCTGGGCTGTATTAATTGGTTAAATATTTTCTTGAAGTATGACTTAAGTCTTACTTAAAGGATAACCACAATTACTTTAAAAAAATAGTAGGCCTAGAGATCAGAATCTTAATTTGATGAGAATATTAATTTAAATTTGTTGTTTAGTACTCCCATTAAAAACTCTCATGGACAATGGCTTTTGAAAGGTTTTTATTTTGACAGTCTTACTAACATATTAAATTCCTAACATTAAAGTCACTGAAGAATTGAAAATGTATCCACACTTTTAAATAATAATACATTATACATTGCTAAAGTTTTGAATCAAACAAAATTAGGCCCTACAAAAATATTGTTTTGGGTACATTGAGGGGTACAGTAGTCTTGGGAAAATTTAAAGACATTAATTCCTGGTATAAACATTTTTTAAATTGGAGAACTTATTTCATTGGACTAGTTTTATACCTTACTATCACACATAACTGACTTGATTTAGTTAAGATCAAGAAAACTTATAAATAAACATCAGGAAGTAAATATTTAATCTAAGGAAATGAGCGAAACAAAGTATGCGAAAATCTGAAAAGAGGATGCAACAAAAAACGAATCGTGTCGGCAAGAATCCTTCTTCAGCGAACAAATGAAAGAAAAAACAATATAAAATAAAAACAAACATTTAGCTTAAATGAATTATACGAGAGGACAGCAAGAAGAATATTAAATAAATCCTTTATTATTATTGTTTGTAAAAGATTTAATTTTAAATAAATCCATCATTATTATTGTTTGTAAAAGATTTAATTTTAATTTGCATACTTTTTAAGTAGTTTTGTTTGTTTGTTTAGTAAATCCTGGAATCCAATAGGTTATAAGGTCCCTAGGTTTAAATCTACTTAGCCTATAGGGTAATATGCCCCTAATTGTTTCTATAAACACATATGATGATTTCCTCGAATTTTTTGTTTTTAAAGGTGTAGTCATCATATTATCTGGAGACCCTAAAAAACAATTTTTTACAAAATAAAACACATAAATTGTGAATTAAATATTTTTTTCATCAATTAATATGAAGGATAAGGATATGGTGTTTGTTGGCATTGACATTAGTCAAAACCGATTCGATTAATAAAGCTATTGAAATACAATATTCCGAGGTTATATATAGATAATTATTATACCACATTAAAATAATTAACCTCCTCATTTAAAAGAAATTTCCTGAAAATCCACTACGTCCAACATTTAAATACCTCATTTTAAAACTTATAAAGCTGTTGCAATAAAATTTTCCAAAGTAACAGACACTGTATCGCTGAAATTTATGACATTTTATTATTATTTCCTATTAAAATAATTAACCTCCAAATTTTAAGAAAAAATTTGATGAAAAGCACCGTGTTCAAAGCCAACTTTTTAATTCTATTTTGTGCCCTACGGTGTTAACATGACGGCTGTCAATCAGAGAACAAACGACAGTAAAAACAATATAAACAAGAATAAACACAGTTAAACACTGACATAGCAACACAGTTAAACACTGTGAGGACAAAAAGAGGAACTTAAAAATGAATCCTTTATCATTAATGTTTGTTTAAAGATTTAATTTCCATTTGGATAACTTTAAAAGTATTTTTATCTGTATTTGTTTATTAAGTCTGTAATCAATAAAAATCTGGCTTCTAAAATTGTGTTGACCAATAGATTATTAAGGCCCTTGGTTTACATCTAAACACAGAACACAGAACACACTTTACTCAACTAGACAAACAAGTTTATAATTTTTCTATTTACAGATGGTTTCTCCGGACTCATTTGATGATTTCATCCAAGATGTGATCTGATTGAAAACAATTTCACTTGATTTCATGGTTCACTTGACCCCAGGTACTGGATGTCTATTATGTAGATTTATTTCCAGTCTTAAGTTTGTTTTATTTTACATGAGATTTAGTAAATTTGTTTGTTGCTCACAAATGATACTTAGGTTTGGAAGAGTGAGAGATATTTGAAAGAGTGAGAGATAGAGACAATGCCATCATACTATATTGGCAACTTAAATGTATAGTGAAATATTTTTGATAAATTTCTCAATTTTCATTTGGTCATCAGAACTGAGATGAATCCATGATTGTGTACCACTGAGATACTACATCCATGATTGTGCACAACTGAGATTCATCCATGATTGGGTGCAACTGAGATACATCCATGATTGTGTGCAACTGAGATACATCCATGATTGGGTAGGGTACAACTGCGATACATCCATGAGTGTGTACAACTGAGATACATCTATGATTGTGTGCAACTGAGATACAGCCATGATTGGTTACAACTGAGATACATCCATGATTGTGTGCAACTGAGATACACCCATGATTGTGTGCAACTGAGATACATTCATGATTGTGTGCAACTGAGATACATCCAAATTGTTCTTTCATCTGTAAATAGTCATCCCAAATGGGTAGTCTTTATCATTTCTTGTGTTAAGACTCCATCTGTAAATAGTCATCTCAAAATTTTAACAATGGACCACAGATAGTGTTTCCTTCCTGAACATTTGACCACCATCATCGCCAACTTCCTGAACATTCGACCACCATCATCACCAACTTCCTGAACATTCGACCATCATGAGTGGTGTTGTTGTTAGTTTTATTGAATCTACACATTTGCAAAATTTTAACACACATAAGAATTTATTAATGTTTATAATACGTTAAATTATTAAATATTAATGTATATATTTTATATTATAAATAAGTTTCCATCAGTCAGTTCTGGTTTATTGAATGTTCTCAATTTCACACAGAATAAACTTTTAACTGATACCTGGGCACATTTAGTGCACATTGTAAGTTTGTTACATATGTTAAGCACTTGAATGTTGGATGGATTTGCTGAATTATTTTTTTGTACTGATGTGGTGGTGATGTGTTGGTATTATATTTTCTTAAATGGGCACCTTACAGTATAGCACCTTACAGTATAGCACCTTACAGTATAGCACCTTACAGTATAGCACCTTACAGTATAGCACCTTACAGTATAGCATTATTGATAGTTATTGGACGGTAGGTTTTACTCACAATGTAATAAACTGCCTACCTTGCAATGGCACCTTACAGTATAGCACCTTACAGTATAGCACCTTACAGTATAGCACCTTACAGTATAGCATTATTGATAGTTATTGGACGGTAGGTTTTACTCACAATGTAATAAAGTGCCTACCTTGCGATGGCACCTTACAGTATAGCATTATTGATAGTTATTGGACGGTAGGTTTTACTCACAATGTAATAAAGTGCCTACCTTGCGATGGCACCTTACAGTACCCGGTATAGTATTATTGATAGTTATTGGACGGTAGGTTTTACTCACAATGTAATAAAGTGCCTACCTTGCGATGGCACCTTACAGTACCCGGTATAGTATTATTGATAGTTATTGGACGGATGGTTATACTCACAATGTAATAAACTGCCTACCTTGCGAGGCTTTTAGCTTGTGAACTAATATCTACATTTTTTAATAGACGCTTCTATTCATAATTATAGTTATTCTTCTAGTCATAATTATAGTTATGCTTCTAGTCATATTTATAGTTATAATTTGTAACTTGAATTTGAATCTCACCTGCCATCTATTTGATTTTTTAGGCAATATATTATTATATTTTTGCTTAAATGGGCGCTAATTGTATTTTTCTGTTTATTGTTGATAGTTATTGGACGGATGGTTTTACTTGTACTTGAATAAAGAGCCAAGCCCCTTCAGGCTGTTCAATAAATGTGTGTATGAACATGTGAACCAAAAATCTAAATGTTTGAAGAGATGATAATGATATGTGTTTCTTTAAATGTTATAGTTTGTAACTTGCATCTCACTTTCCACATGTTTGATTTTGTAGGCATCAGACTTTGTAGATCTGCCCTTGTAAATATGTTGTCTGGTAATTTAGTCAAGGATGTATATAGTGTTGGTCATCAAGTGCACCCGGTATTAGATGGTGTACAGTGCTGGTCAGATGGTTTTGTAAACTTAGGTAAATGTGAAGAGATATCACAGCGTTTTTTTTTTTACCACAGCCGCAATCTTGGTTGCTCCGACCCGCGAACTTATGTCCTAAATTTATCCCTAAACCTAACCTGAACCCAAAATCTATCCCCAAACCTAACCTGAACCCTAAACTTATCCCTAACCTGGGTTTTGACCCTATCGGAACCAGGGACAAAACACGCAAATGACGTCATGGTGATATCTCTTCGCACTTACGTTCACAATGCTGAGTTGTTCCTTAGATTCTCAACTTTGACTATGAGCTGCTCACTATACGAGCTACTTGCTGCCATAAAAATGGGGGCCATTTCATTTTCACTGGTTCTCATAGTGTCGCAGTGCAGTATCCGCTGGCAAGTTACAGAAACAATCCCAATTGCTCAGCAAAACCGAGAATCCTAGTAAAAAATCGGCAGTGGGAACGCACCTTAAGACTTTTTGTACACATGCACTTGTAAATGTGTTGTCTAGTATCAGTTAAGGATGTGTGCTATTGTATATATACCCTTGTAAATGTGTTGTCTAGTATCAGTTAAGGATGTGTGCTATTGTATACATACCCTTGTAAATGTGTTGTCTAGTATCAGTTAAGGATGTGTGCTATTGTATACATACCCTTGTAAATGTGTTGTCTAGTATCAGTTAAGGATGTGTGCTATTGTATACATACCCTTGTAAATTATAACGGGGGGGGGGGGGGTGTGGGGTTTGGGGGGGGCGATGTAGAATTACTATGTCGAAGCCCCTGTGATAAACATACAAAAACTGAACACCATCCATAGGGAGTGTTCATTGTAAATGTTTCTTGTCAAGATCTTGAGATTGTTCTTGATCTAAAGCAAGGAGGGCAGAGGGTGGGGAAAGGGGGAGGGCAGAGGGTGGGGAAAGGGGGAGGGCAGAGGGTGGGGAAAGGGGGGAGGGCAGAGGGTGGGGAAAGGGGGAGGGCAGAGGGTGGGGAAAGGGGGAGGGCAGAGGGTGGGGAAAGGGGGGGCAGAGGGTGGGGAAGGGGGGCAGAGGGTGGGGAAGGGGGGGCAGAGGGTGGGGAAGGGGGGGCAGAGGGTGGGGAGGGCAGAGGGTGGGGAAAGGGGGGCAGAGGGTGGGGAAAGGGGGGCAGAGGGTGGGGAAAGGGGGAGGGCAGAGGGTGGGGAAAGGGGGAGGGCAGAGGGTGGGGAAAGGGGGGGGCAGGGGGAGGGCAGAGGGTGGGGAAGGGGGGAGGGCAGGGAGGGTGGGGGAAGGGGGGAGGGCAGGGAGGGTGGGGGAAGGGGGGCTATGCTGTAAATGGTGACTTACAATATTTGTTATTTGCTGTAAAGGGTGACTTGATGTAAATGGTGACTTACAATATTTGGCTATTTGCTGTAAAGGGTGACTTGATGTAAATGGTGACTTACAATATTTGGCTATTTGCTGTAAAGGGTGACTTGGTGTAAATGGTGACTTACAATATTTGGCTATTTGCTGTAAAGGGTGACTTGGTGTAAATGGTGACTTACAATATTTGGCTATTTGCTGTAAAGGGTGACTTGGTGTAAATGGTGACTTACAATATTTGGCTATTTGCTGTAAAGGGTGACTTGGTGTAAATGGTGACTTACAATATTTGGCTATTTGCTGTAAAGGGTGACTTGGTGTAAATGGTGACTTACAATATTTGGCTATTTGCTGTAAAGGGTGACTTGATGTAAATGGTGACTTACAATATTTGGCTATTTGCTGTAAAGGGTGACTTGATGTAAATGGTGACTTACAATATTTGGCTATTTGCTGTAAAGGGTGACTTGATGTAAATGGTGACTTTTTCTCCAAATAAATAAATAAAATATTGAAATATTTTTTTCTTTTTATTCAAATTTTTATATTTCCAACAATTTTTTTATAAGTCTTCCTTCATATTCTTTAACCTGAATTGCTCAGCGCCATCTCCTTTCCGGTGACACCACCTGAAAATTTAAAAAAAATGCAAAAATCATAAATTTAATCAACAACGTAGAAGGCAGGATTGGAATCAGAAAAAGTTCATTATTATAAGACAAGAATAAACAGCCCACCAAGAAACACTTAGAGAGGAAGATCACATAGTCCATACACAGTTGCAATATTAACATGACAGTTAAGTTTCCATCCAGCTTATTTTAATGAACAAGAAACATGTCCCAGAGACACTAAACACTCAACAGATAGAGTTGGGTTGACTGGTTCTATAGATAGAGGTGGATGGACTGTTCTATAGATAGAGGTGGGTGTAATGGCTCTATAGATAGAGGTGGGTGTAATGGCTCTATAGATAGAGGTGGATGGACTGCTTCTATAGATGAAGGTGGATGTACTTGTTCTTTAGATAGAGGTGGGTGTAATGGTTCTATATTTAAGGTGTTTGTACTGGTTCTATAGATAAAAAGTGGATGTACTGGTTCTATAGATGGAGATGGGTTGACTGGTGGTGTACTGGTTCTCTAGATAGAGGCGGATTGACTAGCTCTATAGATATAGGTGGGTGTAATAGTTCTATAGATAGAGTTGGGTCGAATGGTTTTATAGATTAGGGTGGATGTATTGGTTCTATAGATGAACGTGGATGTACTTGTTCTATAGATAGAGGTGGGTGTAATGGTTCTATATTTAAGGTGATTGTACTGGTTCTATAGATAAAAAGTGGATGTACTGGTTCTATAGATAGAGGTGGATGTAATGGTTCTTTTTATATAGCGGTCGATGTACTGGTTCTATAGATAGAGGTGGATGTAATGGTTCTCTAGATAGAGGTAGGTGTACTATTTTTATAGATAGGTGTAATGGTTCTTTTTATATAGCGGTCGATGTACTGGTTCTATAGATAGAGGTGGATGTAATGGTTCTCTAGATAGAGGTAGGTGTACTATTTTTATAGATAGGTGTATGTAAGGGTTCTATAGAAAAAGGTGGGTTTACTGCTTCTATAGATATAGGTGGGTGCAATGGTTCTATAGATAGGTTTGGGACTATAGGTTCTATAGATATAGTTGGGTGTACTGGTTCTATAGATAGAGTGGGTGTAATGGCTCTATAGATAGAGACGGGTTGACTGGTTCTATAGATAGAGGTGGGTGGACTGGTTCTATAGACAGAGTTGATTGTACTGGTTCTATAGATAGAGGTGGGTGTAATGGCTCTATAGATAGAGACGGGTTGACTGGTTCTATAGATAGAGGTGAGTGTAATGGTTCTATAGAAATAGGTGGATGTACTGGTTCTATAGATAGAGTTCAATGTCATGGTTCTATATTTAGTGGTGATTGTACTGGTTCTATAGATAAAATGTGGATGTACTGGTTCTATAGACAGAGGTGGATGTACTGGTTCTACAGATAGAGACGGGAGTACTGGTTCTATAGATACAAGTGGGAGTACTGGTTTTATAGATGTAGCTGGGTGTACTGGTTCTATAGATAAAGTTAAATGTAATGGTTCTATAGATAGAGACTTGTTGACTGGTTCTATAGATAGAGGTGGGTGGACTTGCTCTATAGATATAGGTGGATGTAATGGTTCTATAGATAGAGGTGGATGTACCAGTTTTTAAAAAAAAGTTGGAATGACTGGTTCTATAGTTAGAGGTG
Organism: Omphiscola glabra; assembly: GCA_964017045.1. Lineage (NCBI taxonomy): Eukaryota > Metazoa > Mollusca > Gastropoda > Lymnaeidae > Omphiscola > Omphiscola glabra. The sequence goes on along the minus strand of OZ024804.1, from coordinate 5,169,153 downwards.
CATGTACTGGTTCTATAGATAAAGACGGTTGGACTGGTTCTATAGATAGAGGTGGGTGGACTGGTTCTAAAGAGGGAGGTTGGATGTAATGGTTCTATAGATAGAGGTGGATGTACTAGTTTTATAGATAGAGGTGGGTGGACTGGTTCTATAGATAGAGGCGGATGTAATGGTTCTTTTTATATAGGGGTCTATGTACTGGTTCTATAGATAGAGGTGGATGTACTGGTTCTGTATATAGAGTTTGATGTCATGGTTCTATATTTAGAGGTGATTGTACTGGTTCTATAGATAGAGACGGGTTGACTGGTTCTATAGATAGAGACGGGTTGACTGGTTCTATAGATAGAGACGGGTTGACTGGTTCTATAGATAGAGGTGGGTGGACTGGTTCTATAGACAGAGTTGGATGTACTGGTTCTATATATAGATAGAGACTTGTTGACTGGTTCTATAGATAGAGGTTGGTGGACTGGTTCTATAGATAGAGGTGGATGTACTGGTTCTATAGATAGAGACGGGTTGACTGGTTCTATAGATAGAGGTGGGTGGACTGGTTCTATAGACAGAGTTGGATGTACTGGTTCTATATATAGATAGAGACTTGTTGACTGGTTCTATAGATAGAGGTTGGTGGACTGGTTCTATAGATAGAGGTGGATGTACTGGTTCTATAGATTGAGGTGGATGTACTGGTTCTATAGAAAGAGACGTGTGGAATGGTTCTATGATAGAGGTGGTTGGACTCGTTCTATAGAGAGAGGTGGATGTAATGGTTCTATAGATAGAGTTAGATGTACCAGTTGTATAGAGTTGTAAGTAAGGGTTCTATAGATAAAGGTGGGTGTACTGATTCTATAGAAAGAGATGGGTTTACTGCTTCTATAGAAAGAGATGGGTTTACTGCTTCTATAGATAGATGGGTATAATGGTTCTATAAATAGAGTTGGGTCTTATGGTTCTATAAATAGAGTTGGGTCTAATGGTTCTATAAATAGAGTTGGGTCTAATGGTTCTATAGATATATGTGGTTGCACTGGTTTTATAGGTAGAGGTTGATGTAATGGTTCTCCAGATAAAGATAGGTGTACTATTTTTATTGATAGAGGTGTATGTAAGGGTTCTATAGAAAAAGGTGGGTTTACTGCTTCTATAGATATAGGTGGGTGCAATGGTTCTATAGATAGAGTTGGGTCTAATGGTTCTATAGATAGAGGTGGATGTAATGGTTATATATATAGAGGTGGGTGTAAGGGCTCTATAGATAAGGAAGATTGACTAGTTCTTTAGATAGAGACAGATTGTCTAGTTCTATAGATATAGTCGTGTCAACTGGTTCTATAGATATAGTTGTATGTAATGGTTCTATAGATATAGTTGGGTGTACTGGTTCTATAGATAGATGCGGATTGTCTAGTTCTTTAGATATAATCGTGTTAACTGGTTCTATAGATATAGGTGTATGTAATGGTTCTATAGATATAGTTGGGTGTACTGGTTATATAGATATAGATGTGTTGACTGGTTCTATAGATAGAGGCGGGTGTACTGGTTATATAGGTATATATGGATGTACTGGTTCTATAGATAGCGTTTGATGTCATGGTTCTATATTTAGAGATGATTGTACTGGTTTTATAGATAAAAGGTGGATGTACTGGTTCTATAGATAGAGACGGGTTGACTGTTTCTATAGGTATAGTTGGATGTAATGTTTCCATAGATAGAGATGAATGTAATTGTTCTTTAGATAGAGGTGGGTGGACTGTTACTTTAGATAGAGGTGGACGTAATGGTTCTATAGATAGAGACGGGTGTACTGGTTCTATAGATAGAGGTGTATGTAATAGTTCTATAGAAAGAGGTTGATGTACTGGTTTTATAGATAGAGACGGGTGGACTGCTTCTATAGATAGAGGTGGATGTAATGGTTCTTTTCATATAGGGGTCGATGTACTGGTCCTTTAGATAGAGGTGGAAGTACTGGTTCTACAGATAGAGACGGGAGTACTGTTTCTATAGATAGAGACGGGTTGACTGGTTCTATAGTTAGAGGTGAATGTACTAGTTCTATAGTTAGAGACTGGTTGACCGGTTCTATAGATGTAGCTGTGTGTACTGGTTCTATAGATAGAGGTGGAATGACTGGTTCTATAGTTAGAGGTGGATGTAGTAGTTCTATAGTTAGAGACTGGTTGACTGGTTCTATAGATATAATTGGGTGTACTGGTTCTATAGATATAGGTGGGTGTAATGGTTCTATAGATAGAGGTGGATGTACTGGTTCTATAGATGGAGGTAGATGTACTTGTTCTATAGATAGAGGTGGGTGTAATGGCTCTATAGATAGAGACGGATTGACTAGCTCTATAGATATAGGTGGGTGTAATGGTTCTATAGATAGAGGTGGATGTACTTATTCTATAGATGGAGGTAGATGTACTTGTTCTATAGATAGAGATGGTTGACTGGTTCTATAGATATAGGTGGGTGTACTGGTTCTATAGATATAGTTGGTTGTACAGGTTCTATAGATAGAGGTGGGTGTAATGGTTCTATAGATAGAGGTGGATGTACTGGTTCTATAGATGGAGGTAGATGTACTTGTTCTATAGATAGAGATGGTTGACTGGTTCTATAGATATAGGTGGGTGTACTGGTTCTATAGATATAGTTGGGTGTACAGGTTCTATAGATAGAGGTGGGTGTAATGGCTCTATAGATAGAGACGGGTTGACTGATTCTATAGATAGAGGTGGGTGGACTGGTTCTATAGATAGAGGTGGATGTACTGGTTCTATAGAAAGAGACATGTGGACTGGTTCTATGATAGAGGTGGGTGGACTGGTTCATTAGAGACAGGTGGATGTAATGGTTCTATAGATAGAGGTAGATGTACCAGTTTTATAGATAGAGGTGTGATTAAGGGTTCTATAGAAAAAGGTGGGTGTACTGATTCTATAGAAAGAGAGGGGTTTACTGCTTCTATAGATACAGACGGGTATAATGGTTCAATAAATAGAGTTGAGTCTAAAGGTTCTATAAATAGAGTTGGGTCTCATGGTTCTATAGATAGAGCTGGGTCTAATGGTTCTATAGATAGAGGTGGTTGCACTGGTTCTAAAGATAGAGGTTGATGTAATGGTTCTCTAGATAGACGTAGGTGTACTATTTTTATAGATAGAGGTGTATGTAAGGGTTCTATAGAAAAAAGTGGGTTTACTGCTTCTATAGATATAGGTGGGTGCAATGGTTCTATAGATAGAGTTGGGTCTAATGGTTCTATAGATAGAGATTGATGGACTGTTTCTATAGATAGAGGTGGATGTAATGGCTTTATAGATAAGGAAGATTGACTAGTTCTTTAGATAGAGACGGATTGTCTAGTTCTATATATATAGTCGTGTTAACTGATTCTATAGATATAAGTGTTTGTAATGGTTCTATAGATATAGTTGGGTGTACTGGTTCTATAGATAGCGGTGGATGTAATGGTTCTTTTTATATAGCGGTCGATGTACTGGTTCTATAGATAGAGGTGGATGTAATGGTTCTCTAGATAGAGGTAGTTGTAATATTTTTATAGATAGAGGTGTATGTAAGGGTTTATAGAAAAAGGTGGATTTACTGCTTCTATAGATATAGGTGGGTGCAATGGTTCTATAGATAGAGATTGATGGACTGTTTCTATAGATAGAGGTGCATGTAATGGTTATATATATAGATGTGGGTGTAATGGCTCTATAGATAAGGAAGATTGTCTAGTTCTTTAGATAGAGATGGATTGTCTAGTTCTATAGATATAGTCGTGTTAACTGATTCTATAGATATAAGTGTATGTAATGGTTCTATAGATATAGTTGGGTGTACTGGTTCTATAGATAGATGCGGATTGTCTAGTTCTATAGATATAATCGTGTTAACTGGTTCTATAGATATAGGTGTATGAAATGGTTCTATAGATATAGTTGGGTGTACTGGTTCTATAGATATAGATGTGTTGACTGGTTCTATAGATAGAGGCGGGTGTACTCGTTATATAGGTATATATGGATGTACTGGTTCTATAGATAGCGTTTGATGTCATGGTTCTATATTTAGAGATGATTGTACTGGTTCTATAGATAAAAGGTGGATGTACTGGTTCTATAGATAGAGACGGGTTGACTGTTTCTATAGGTATAGTTGGATGTAATGTTTCCATAGATAGAGATGAATGTAATTGTTCTATAGATAGAGGTGGGTGGACTGTTACTTTAGATAGAGGTGGACATAATGGTTCTATTGATAGAGACGGGTGTACTGGTTCTATAGATAGAGGTGTATGTAATGGTTCTATAGAAAGAGGTTGATGTACTGGTTTTATAGATAGAGACGGGTGGAGTGCTTCTATAGATAGAGGTGGATGTAATGGTTCTTTTTATATAGGGTTCGATGTACTGGTCCTTTAGATAGAGGTGGAAGTACTGGTTCTACAGATAGAGACGGGAGTACTGTTTCTATAGATAGAGACGGGTTGACTGGTTCTATAGTTAGAGGTGAATGTACTAGTTCTATAGTTAGAGACTGGTTGACCGGTTCTATAGATGTAGCTGTGTGTACTGGTTCTATAGATAGAGGTGGAATGACTGGTTCTATAGTTAGAGGTGGATGTAGAAGTTCTATAGTTAGAGACTGGTTGACTGGTTCTATAGATATAATTGGGTGTACTGGTTCCATAGATATGGTTGGATGTAATGGTTCTATAAATAGAGGTGGATGGACTGTTTCTATAGATAGAAGAGGATGTAATGGTTCTATAGATAGAGGTGGGTGTAATGGCTCTATAGATAGAGACGGATTGACTAGCTCTATAGATATAGGTGGGTGTAATGGTTCTATAGATAGAGGTGGATGTACTGGTTCTATAGATGGAGGTAGATGTACTTGTTCTATAGATAGAGATGGTTGACTGGTTCTATAGATATAGGTGGGTGTACTGGTTCTATAGATATAGTTGGTTGTACAGGTTCTATAGATAGAGGTGGGTGTAATGGTTCTATAGATAGAGGTGGATGTACTGGTTCTATAGATGGAGGTAGATGTACTTGTTCTATAGATAGAGATGGTTGACTGGTTCTATAGATATAGGTGGGTGTACTGGTTCTATAGATATAGTTGGGTGTACAGGTTCTATAGATAGAGGTGGGTGTAATGGCTCTATAGATAGAGACGGGTTGACTGATTCTATAGATAGAGGTGGGTGGACTGGTTCTATAGATAGAGGTGGATGTACTGGTTCTATAGAAAGAGACATGTGGACTGGTTCTATGATAGAGGTGGGTGGACTGGTTCATTAGAGACAGGTGGATGTAATGGTTCTATAGATAGAGGTAGATGTACCAGTTTTATAGATAGAGGTGTGATTAAGGGTTCTATAGAAAAAGGTGGGTGTACTGCTCCTATAGAAAGAGAGGGGTTTACTGCTTCTATAGATACAGACGGGTAAAATGGTTCAATAAATAGAGTTGAGTCTAAAGGTTCTATAAATAGAGTTGGGTCTCATGGTTCTATAGATAGAGCTGGGTCTAATGGTTCTATAGATAGAGGTGGTTGCACTGGTTCTATAGATAGAGGTTGATGTAATGGTTCTCTAGATAGAGGTAGGTGTACTATTTTTATAGATAGGTGTATGTAAGGGTTCTATAGAAAAAAGTGGGTTTACTGCTTCTATAGATATAGGTGGGTGCAATGGTTCTATAGATAGAGTTGGGTCTAATGGTTCTATAGATAGAGATTGATGGACTGTTTCTATAGATAGAGGTGGATGTACTAGTTCTATAGTTAGAGACTGGTTGACCGGTTCTATAGATGTAGCTGTGTGTACTGGTTCTATAGATAGAGGTGGAATGACTGGTTCTATAGTTAGAGGTGGATGTAGTAGTTCCATAGTTAGAGACTGGTTGACTGGTTCTATAGATATAATTGGGTGTACTGGTTCTATAGATATGGTTGGATGTAATGGTTCTATAAATAGAGGTGGATGGACTGTTTCTATAGATAGAAGAGGATGTAATGGTTCTATAGATAGAGGTGGGTGTAATGGCTCTATAGATAGAGACGGATTGACTAGCTCTATAGATATAGGTGGGTGTAATGGTTCTATAGATAGAGGTGGATGTACTGGTTCTATAGATGTAGGTAGATGTACTTGTTCTATAGATAGAGATGGTTGACTGGTTCTATAGATATAGGTGGGTGTATTGGTTCTATAGATATAGTTGGTTGTACAGGTTCTATAGATAGAGGTGGGTGTAATGGTTCTATAGATAGAAGTGGATGTACTGGTTCTATAGATGGAGGTAGATGTACTTGTTCTATAGATAGAGATGGTTGACTGGTTCTATAGATATAGGTGGGTGTACTGGTTCTATAGATATAGTTGGGTGTACAGGTTCTATAGATAGAGGTGGGTGTAATGGCTCTATAGATAGAGACGGGTTGACTGATTCTATAGATAGAGGTGGGTGGACTGGTTCTATAAATAGAGGTGGATGTATTGGTTCTATAGAAAGAGACATGTGGACTGGTTCTATGATAGAGGTGGGTGGACTGGTTCATTAGAGACAGGTGGATGTAATGGTTCTATAGATAGAGGTAGATGTACCAGTTTTATAGATAGAGGTGTGATTAAGGGTTCTATAGAAAAAGGTGGGTGTACTGATTCTATAGAAAGAGAGGGGTTTACTGCTTCTATAGATACAGACGGGTATAATGGTTCAATAAATAGAGTTGAGTCTAACGGTTCTATAAATAGAGTTGGGTCTCATGGTTCTATAGATAGAGTTTGGTCTAATGGTTCTATAGATAGAGGTGGTTGCACTGGTTCTATAGATATAGGTGGGTGTAATGGTTCTATAGATAGAGGTGGATGTACTGGTTCTATAGATGGAGGTAGATGTACTTGTTCTATAGATAGAGATGGTTGACTGGTTCTATAGATATAGGTGGGTGTACTGGTTCTATAGATATAGTTGGTTGTACAGGTTCTATAGATAGAGGTGTATGTAATGGTTCTATAGAAAGAGGTTGATGTATTGGTTTTATAGATAGAGACGGGTGGACTGCTTCTATAGATAGAGGTGGATGTAATGGTTCTTTTTATATAGGGGTCGATGTACTGGTCCTTTAGATAGAGGTGGAAGTACTGGTTCTACAGATAGAGACGGGAGTACTGTTTCTATAGATAGAGACGGGTTGACTGGTTCTATAGTTAGAGGTGAATGTACTAGTTCTATAGTTAGAGACTGGTTGACCGGTTCTATAGATGTAGCTGTGTGTACTGGTTCTATAGATAGAGGTGGAATGACTGGTTCTATAGTTAGAGGTGGATGTAGTAGTTCTATAGTTAGAGACTGGTTGACTGGTTCTATAGATATAATTGGGTGTACTGGTTCTATAGATATGGTTGGATGTAATGGTTCTATAAATAGAGGTGGATGGACTGTTTCTATAGATAGAAGAGGATGTAATGGTTCTATAGATAGAGGTGGGTGTAATGGCTCTATAGATAGAGACGGATTGACTAGCTCTATAGATATAGGTGGGTGTAATGGTTCTATAGATAGAGGTGGATGTACTTATTCTATAGATGGAGGTAGATGTACTTGTTCTATAGATAGAGATGGTTGACTGGTTCTATAGATATAGGTGGGTGTACTGGTTCTATAGATATAGTTGGTTGTACAGGTTCTATAGATAGAGGTGGGTGTAATGGTTCTATAGATAGAGGTGGATGTACTGGTTCTATAGATGGAGGTAGATGTACTTGTTCTATAGATAGAGATGGTTGACTGGTTCTATAGATATAGGTGGGTGTACTGGTTCTATAGATATAGTTGGGTGTACAGGTTCTATAGATAGAGGTGGGTGTAATGGCTCTATAGATAGAGACGGGTTGACTGATTCTATAGATAGAGGTGGGTGGACTGGTTCTATAGATAGAGGTGGATGTACTGGTTCTATAGAAAGAGACATGTGGACTGGTTCTATGATAGAGGTGGGTGGACTGGTTCATTAGAGACAGGTGGATGTAATGGTTCTATAGATAGAGGTAGATGTACCAGTTTTATAGATAGAGGTGTGATTAAGGGTTCTATAGAAAAAGGTGGGTGTACTGATTCTATAGAAAGAGAGGGGTTTACTGCTTCTATAGATACAGACGGGTATAATGGTTCAATAAATAGAGTTGAGTCTAAAGGTTCTATAAATAGAGTTGGGTCTCATGGTTCTATAGATAGAGCTGGGTCTAATGGTTCTATAGATAGAGGTGGTTGCACTGGTTCTAAAGATAGAGGTTGATGTAATGGTTCTCTAGATAGACGTAGGTGTACTATTTTTATAGATAGAGGTGTATGTAAGGGTTCTATAGAAAAAAGTGGGTTTACTGCTTCTATAGATATAGGTGGGTGCAATGGTTCTATAGATAGAGTTGGGTCTAATGGTTCTATAGATAGAGATTGATGGACTGTTTCTATAGATAGAGGTGGATGTAATGGCTTTATAGATAAGGAAGATTGACTAGTTCTTTAGATAGAGACGGATTGTCTAGTTCTATATATATAGTCGTGTTAACTGATTCTATAGATATAAGTGTTTGTAATGGTTCTATAGATATAGTTGGGTGTACTGGTTCTATAGATAGCGGTGGATGTAATGGTTCTTTTTATATAGCGGTCGATGTACTGGTTCTATAGATAGAGGTGGATGTAATGGTTCTCTAGATAGAGGTAGTTGTAATATTTTTATAGATAGAGGTGTATGTAAGGGTTTATAGAAAAAGGTGGATTTACTGCTTCTATAGATATAGGTGGGTGCAATGGTTCTATAGATAGAGATTGATGGACTGTTTCTATAGATAGAGGTGCATGTAATGGTTATATATATAGATGTGGGTGTAATGGCTCTATAGATAAGGAAGATTGTCTAGTTCTTTAGATAGAGATGGATTGTCTAGTTCTATAGATATAGTCGTGTTAACTGATTCTATAGATATAAGTGTATGTAATGGTTCTATAGATATAGTTGGGTGTACTGGTTCTATAGATAGATGCGGATTGTCTAGTTCTATAGATATAATCGTGTTAACTGGTTCTATAGATATAGGTGTATGAAATGGTTCTATAGATATAGTTGGGTGTACTGGTTCTATAGATATAGATGTGTTGACTGGTTCTATAGATAGAGGCGGGTGTACTCGTTATATAGGTATATATGGATGTACTGGTTCTATAGATAGCGTTTGATGTCATGGTTCTATATTTAGAGATGATTGTACTGGTTCTATAGATAAAAGGTGGATGTACTGGTTCTATAGATAGAGACGGGTTGACTGTTTCTATAGGTATAGTTGGATGTAATGTTTCCATAGATAGAGATGAATGTAATTGTTCTATAGATAGAGGTGGGTGGACTGTTACTTTAGATAGAGGTGGACATAATGGTTCTATTGATAGAGACGGGTGTACTGGTTCTATAGATAGAGGTGTATGTAATGGTTCTATAGAAAGAGGTTGATGTACTGGTTTTATAGATAGAGACGGGTGGAGTGCTTCTATAGATAGAGGTGGATGTAATGGTTCTTTTTATATAGGGTTCGATGTACTGGTCCTTTAGATAGAGGTGGAAGTACTGGTTCTACAGATAGAGACGGGAGTACTGTTTCTATAGATAGAGACGGGTTGACTGGTTCTATAGTTAGAGGTGAATGTACTAGTTCTATAGTTAGAGACTGGTTGACCGGTTCTATAGATGTAGCTGTGTGTACTGGTTCTATAGATAGAGGTGGAATGACTGGTTCTATAGTTAGAGGTGGATGTAGAAGTTCTATAGTTAGAGACTGGTTGACTGGTTCTATAGATATAATTGGGTGTACTGGTTCCATAGATATGGTTGGATGTAATGGTTCTATAAATAGAGGTGGATGGACTGTTTCTATAGATAGAAGAGGATGTAATGGTTCTATAGATAGAGGTGGGTGTAATGGCTCTATAGATAGAGACGGATTGACTAGCTCTATAGATATAGGTGGGTGTAATGGTTCTATAGATAGAGGTGGATGTACTGGTTCTATAGATGGAGGTAGATGTACTTGTTCTATAGATAGAGATGGTTGACTGGTTCTATAGATATAGGTGGGTGTACTGGTTCTATAGATATAGTTGGTTGTACAGGTTCTATAGATAGAGGTGGGTGTAATGGTTCTATAGATAGAGGTGGATGTACTGGTTCTATAGATGGAGGTAGATGTACTTGTTCTATAGATAGAGATGGTTGACTGGTTCTATAGATATAGGTGGGTGTACTGGTTCTATAGATATAGTTGGGTGTACAGGTTCTATAGATAGAGGTGGGTGTAATGGCTCTATAGATAGAGACGGGTTGACTGATTCTATAGATAGAGGTGGGTGGACTGGTTCTATAGATAGAGGTGGATGTACTGGTTCTATAGAAAGAGACATGTGGACTGGTTCTATGATAGAGGTGGGTGGACTGGTTCATTAGAGACAGGTGGATGTAATGGTTCTATAGATAGAGGTAGATGTACCAGTTTTATAGATAGAGGTGTGATTAAGGGTTCTATAGAAAAAGGTGGGTGTACTGCTCCTATAGAAAGAGAGGGGTTTACTGCTTCTATAGATACAGACGGGTAAAATGGTTCAATAAATAGAGTTGAGTCTAAAGGTTCTATAAATAGAGTTGGGTCTCATGGTTCTATAGATAGAGCTGGGTCTAATGGTTCTATAGATAGAGGTGGTTGCACTGGTTCTATAGATAGAGGTTGATGTAATGGTTCTCTAGATAGAGGTAGGTGTACTATTTTTATAGATAGGTGTATGTAAGGGTTCTATAGAAAAAAGTGGGTTTACTGCTTCTATAGATATAGGTGGGTGCAATGGTTCTATAGATAGAGTTGGGTCTAATGGTTCTATAGATAGAGATTGATGGACTGTTTCTATAGATAGAGGTGGATGTACTAGTTCTATAGTTAGAGACTGGTTGACCGGTTCTATAGATGTAGCTGTGTGTACTGGTTCTATAGATAGAGGTGGAATGACTGGTTCTATAGTTAGAGGTGGATGTAGTAGTTCCATAGTTAGAGACTGGTTGACTGGTTCTATAGATATAATTGGGTGTACTGGTTCTATAGATATGGTTGGATGTAATGGTTCTATAAATAGAGGTGGATGGACTGTTTCTATAGATAGAAGAGGATGTAATGGTTCTATAGATAGAGGTGGGTGTAATGGCTCTATAGATAGAGACGGATTGACTAGCTCTATAGATATAGGTGGGTGTAATGGTTCTATAGATAGAGGTGGATGTACTGGTTCTATAGATGTAGGTAGATGTACTTGTTCTATAGATAGAGATGGTTGACTGGTTCTATAGATATAGGTGGGTGTATTGGTTCTATAGATATAGTTGGTTGTACAGGTTCTATAGATAGAGGTGGGTGTAATGGTTCTATAGATAGAAGTGGATGTACTGGTTCTATAGATGGAGGTAGATGTACTTGTTCTATAGATAGAGATGGTTGACTGGTTCTATAGATATAGGTGGGTGTACTGGTTCTATAGATATAGTTGGGTGTACAGGTTCTATAGATAGAGGTGGGTGTAATGGCTCTATAGATAGAGACGGGTTGACTGATTCTATAGATAGAGGTGGGTGGACTGGTTCTATAAATAGAGGTGGATGTATTGGTTCTATAGAAAGAGACATGTGGACTGGTTCTATGATAGAGGTGGGTGGACTGGTTCATTAGAGACAGGTGGATGTAATGGTTCTATAGATAGAGGTAGATGTACCAGTTTTATAGATAGAGGTGTGATTAAGGGTTCTATAGAAAAAGGTGGGTGTACTGATTCTATAGAAAGAGAGGGGTTTACTGCTTCTATAGATACAGACGGGTATAATGGTTCAATAAATAGAGTTGAGTCTAACGGTTCTATAAATAGAGTTGGGTCTCATGGTTCTATAGATAGAGTTTGGTCTAATGGTTCTATAGATAGAGGTGGTTGCACTGGTTCTATAGATATAGGTGGGTGTAATGGTTCTATAGATAGAGGTGGATGTACTGGTTCTATAGATGGAGGTAGATGTACTTGTTCTATAGATAGAGATGGTTGACTGGTTCTATAGATATAGGTGGGTGTACTGGTTCTATAGATATAGTTGGTTGTACAGGTTCTATAGATAGAGGTGTATGTAATGGTTCTATAGAAAGAGGTTGATGTATTGGTTTTATAGATAGAGACGGGTGGACTGCTTCTATAGATAGAGGTGGATGTAATGGTTCTTTTTATATAGGGGTCGATGTACTGGTCCTTTAGATAGAGGTGGAAGTACTGGTTCTACAGATAGAGACGGGAGTACTGTTTCTATAGATAGAGACGGGTTGACTGGTTCTATAGTTAGAGGTGAATGTACTAGTTCTATAGTTAGAGACTGGTTGACCGGTTCTATAGATGTAGCTGTGTGTACTGGTTCTATAGATAGAGGTGGAATGACTGGTTCTATAGTTAGAGGTGGATGTAGTAGTTCTATAGTTAGAGACTGGTTGACTGGTTCTATAGATATAATTGGGTGTACTGGTTCTATAGATATGGTTGGATGTAATGGTTCTATAAATAGAGGTGGATGGACTGTTTCTATAGATAGAAGAGGATGTAATGGTTCTATAGATAGAGGTGGGTGTAATGGCTCTATAGATAGAGACGGATTGACTAGCTCTATAGATATAGGTGGGTGTAATGGTTCTATAGATAGAGGTGGATGTACTTATTCTATAGATGGAGGTAGATGTACTTGTTCTATAGATAGAGATGGTTGACTGGTTCTATAGATATAGGTGGGTGTACTGGTTCTATAGATATAGTTGGTTGTACAGGTTCTATAGATAGAGGTGGGTGTAATGGTTCTATAGATAGAGGTGGATGTACTGGTTCTATAGATGGAGGTAGATGTACTTGTTCTATAGATAGAGATGGTTGACTGGTTCTATAGATATAGGTGGGTGTACTGGTTCTATAGATATAGTTGGGTGTACAGGTTCTATAGATAGAGGTGGGTGTAATGGCTCTATAGATAGAGACGGGTTGACTGATTCTATAGATAGAGGTGGGTGGACTGGTTCTATAGATAGAGGTGGATGTACTGGTTCTATAGAAAGAGACATGTGGACTGGTTCTATGATAGAGGTGGGTGGACTGGTTCATTAGAGACAGGTGGATGTAATGGTTCTATAGATAGAGGTAGATGTACCAGTTTTATAGATAGAGGTGTGATTAAGGGTTCTATAGAAAAAGGTGGGTGTACTGATTCTATAGAAAGAGAGGGGTTTACTGCTTCTATAGATACAGACGGGTATAATGGTTCAATAAATAGAGTTGAGTCTAAAGGTTCTATAAATAGAGTTGGGTCTCATGGTTCTATAGATAGAGCTGGGTCTAATGGTTCTATAGATAGAGGTGGTTGCACTGGTTCTAAAGATAGAGGTTGATGTAATGGTTCTCTAGATAGAGGTAGGTGTACTATTTTTATAGATAGAGGTGTATGTAAGGGTTCTATAGAAAAAAGTGGGTTTACTGCTTCTATAGATATAGGTGGGTGCAATGGTTCTACAGATAGAGACGGGAGTACTGTTTCTATAGATAGAGACGGGTTGACTGGTTCTATAGTTAGAGGTGAATGTACTAGTTCTATAGTTAGAGACTGGTTGACCGGTTCTATAGATGTAGCTGTGTGTACTGGTTCTATAGATAGAGGTGGAATGACTGGTTCTATAGTTAGAGGTGGATGTAGTAGTTCTATAGTTAGAGACTGGTTGACTGGTTCTATAGATATAATTGGGTGTACTGGTTCTATAGATATGGTTGGATGTAATGGTTCTATAAATAGAGGTGGATGGACTGTTTCTATAGATAGAAGAGGATGTAATGGTTCTATAGATAGAGGTGGGTGTAATGGCTCTATAGATAGAGACGGATTGACTAGCTCTATAGATATAGGTGGGTGTAATGGTTCTATAGATAGAGGTGGATGTACTTATTCTATAGATGGAGGTAGATGTACTTGTTCTATAGATAGAGATGGTTGACTGGTTCTATAGATATAGGTGGGTGTACTGGTTCTATAGATATAGTTGGTTGTACAGGTTCTATAGATAGAGGTGGGTGTAATGGTTCTATAGATAGAGGTGGATGTACTGGTTCTATAGATGGAGGTAGATGTACTTGTTCTATAGATAGAGATGGTTGACTGGTTCTATAGATATAGGTGGGTGTACTGGTTCTATAGATATAGTTGGGTGTACAGGTTCTATAGATAGAGGTGGGTGTAATGGCTCTATAGATAGAGACGGGTTGACTGATTCTATAGATAGAGGTGGGTGGACTGGTTCTATAGATAGAGGTGGATGTACTGGTTCTATAGAAAGAGACATGTGGACTGGTTCTATGATAGAGGTGGGTGGACTGGTTCATTAGAGACAGGTGGATGTAATGGTTCTATAGATAGAGGTAGATGTACCAGTTTTATAGATAGAGGTGTGATTAAGGGTTCTATAGAAAAAGGTGGGTGTACTGATTCTATAGAAAGAGAGGGGTTTACTGCTTCTATAGATACAGACGGGTATAATGGTTCAATAAATAGAGTTGAGTCTAAAGGTTCTATAAATAGAGTTGGGTCTCATGGTTCTATAGATAGAGCTGGGTCTAATGGTTCTATAGATAGAGGTGGTTGCACTGGTTCTAAAGATAGAGGTTGATGTAATGGTTCTCTAGATAGAGGTAGGTGTACTATTTTTATAGATAGAGGTGTATGTAAGGGTTCTATAGAAAAAAGTGGGTTTACTGCTTCTATAGATATAGGTGGGTGCAATGGTTCTATAGATAGAGTTGGGTCTAATGGTTCTATAGATAGAGATTGATGGACTGTTTCTATAGATAGAGGTGGATGTAATGGCTCTATAGATAAGGAAGATTGACTAGTTCTTTAGATAGAGACGGATTGTCTAGTTCTATATATATAGTCGTGTTAACTGATTCTATAGATATAAGTGTTTGTAATGGTTCTATAGATATAGTTGGGTGTACTGGTTCTATAGATAGCGGTGGATGTAATGGTTCTTTTTATATAGCGGTCGATGTACTGGTTCTATAGATAGAGGTGGATGTAATGGTTCTCTAGATAGAGGTAGTTGTAATATTTTTATAGATAGAGGTGTATGTAAGGGTTTATAGAAAAAGGTGGGTTTACTGCTTCTATAGATATAGGTGGGTGCAATGGTTCTATAGATAGAGTTGGGTCTAATGGTTCTATAGATAGAGATTGATGGACTGTTTCTATAGATAGAGGTGCATGTAATGGTTATATATATAGAGGTGGGTGTAATGGCTCTATAGATAAGGAAGATTGTCTAGTTCTTTAGATAGAGATGGATTGTCTAGTTCTATAGATATAGTCGTGTTAACTGATTCTATAGATATAAGTGTATGTAATGGTTCTATAGATATAGTTGGGTGTACTGGTTCTATAGATAGATGCGGATTGTCTAGTTCTATAGATATAATCGTGTTAACTGGTTCTATAGATATAGGTGTATGTAATGGTTCTATAGATATAGGTGTATGAAATGGTTCTATAGATATAGTTGGGTGTACTGGTTCTATAGATATAGATGTGTTGACTGGTTCTATAGATAGAGGCGGGTGTACTGGTTATATAGGTATATATGGATGTACTGGTTCTATAGATAGCGTTTGATGTCATGGTTCTATATTTAGAGATGATTGTACTGGTTCTATAGATAAAAGGTGGATGTACTGGTTCTATAGATAGAGAAGGGTTGACTGTTTCTATAGGTATAGTTGGATGTAATGTTTCCATAGATAGAGATGAATGTAATTGTTCTATAGATAGAGGTGGGTGGACTGTTACTTTAGATAGAGGTGGACATAATGGTTCTATAGATAGAGACGGGTGTACTGGTTCTATAGATAGAGGTGTATGTAATGGTTCTATAGAAAGAGGTTGATGTACTGGTTTTATAGATAGAGACGGGTGGACTGCTTCTATAGATAGAGGTGGATGTAATGGTTCTTTTTATATAGGGTTCGATGTACTGCTCCTTTAGATAGAGGTGGAAGTACTGGTTCTACAGATAGAGACGGGAGTACTGTTTCTATAGATAGAGACGGGTTGACTGGTTCTATAGATGTAGCTGTGTGTACTGGTTCTATAGATAGAGGTGGAATGACTGGTTCTATAGTTAGAGGTGGATGTAGTAGTTCTATAGTTAGAGACTGGTTGACTGGTTCTATAGATATAATTGGGTGTACTGGTTCTATAGATATGGTTGGATGTAATGGTTCTATAAATAGAGGTGGATGGACTGTTTCTATAGATAGAAGAGGATGTAATGGTTCTATAGATAGAGGTGGGTGTAATGGCTCTATAGATAGAGACGGATTGACTAGCTCTATAGATATAGGTGGGTGTAATGGTTCTATAGATAGAGGTGGATGTACTGGTTCTATAGATGTAGGTAGATGTACTTGTTCTATAGATAGAGATGGTTGACTGGTTCTATAGATATAGGTGGGTGTATTGGTTCTATAGATATAGTTGGTTGTACAGGTTCTATAGATAGAGGTGGGTGTAATGGTTCTATAGATAGAGGTGGAAGTACTGGTTCTACAGATAGAGACGGGAGTACTGTTTCTATAGATAGAGACGGGTTGACTGGTTCTATAGTTAGAGGTAGATGTACTTGTTCTATAGATAGAGATGGTTGACTGGTTCTATAGATATAGGTGGGTGTACTGGTTCTATAGATATAGTTGGGTGTACAGGTTCTATAGATAGAGGTGGGTGTAATGGCTCTATAGATAGAGACGGGTTGACTGATTCTATAGATAGAGGTGGGTGGACTGGTTCTATAGATAGAGGTGGATGTACTGGTTCTTTAGAAAGAGACATGTGGACTGGTTCTATGATAGAGGTGGGTGGACTGGTTCATTAGAGACAGGTGGATGTAATGGTTCTATAGATAGAGGTAGATGTACCAGTTTTATAGATAGAGGTGTGATTAAGGGTTCTATAGAAAAAGGTGGGTGTACTGATTCTATAGAAAGAGAGGGGTTTACTGCTTCTATAGATACAGACGGGTATAATGGTTCATTAAATAGAGTTGAGTCTAACGGTTCTATAAATAAAGTTGGGTCTCATGGTTCTATAGATAGAGTTGGGTCTAATGGTTCTATAGATAGAGGTGGTTGCACTGGTTCTATAGATATAGGTGGGTGTAATGGTTCTATAGATAGAGGTGGATGTACTGGTTCTATAGATGGAGGTAGATGTACTTGTTCTATAGATAGAGATGGTTGACTGGTTCTATAGATATAGGTGGGTGTACTGGTTCTATAGATATAGTTGGTTGTACAGGTTCTATAGATAGAGGTGTATGTAATGGTTCTATAGAAAGAGGTTGATGTACTGGTTTTATAGATAGAGACGGGTGGACTGCTTCTATAGATAGAGGTGGATGTAATGGTTCTTTTTATATAGGGGTCGATGTACTGGTCCTTTAGATAGAGGTGGAAGTACTGGTTCTACAGATAGAGACGGGAGTACTGTTTCTATAGATAGAGACGGGTTGACTGGTTCTATAGTTAGAGGTGAATGTACTAGTTCTATAGTTAGAGACTGGTTGACCGGTTCTATAGATGTAGCTGTGTGTACTGGTTCTATAGATAGAGGTGGAATGACTGGTTCTATAGTTAGAGGTGGATGTAGTAGTTCTATAGTTAGAGACTGGTTGACTGGTTCTATAGATATAATTGGGTGTACTGGTTCTATAGATATGGTTGGATGTAATGGTTCTATAAATAGAGGTGGATGGACTGTTTCTATAGATAGAAGAGGATGTAATGGTTCTATAGATAGAGGTGGGTGTAATGGCTCTATAGATATAGTTGGGTGTACAGGTTCTATAGATAGAGGTGGGTGTAATGGCTCTATAGATAGAGACGGGTTGACTGATTCTATAGATAGAGGTGGGTGGACTGGTTCTATAAATAGAGGTGGATGTATTGGTTCTATAGAAAGAGACATGTGGACTGGTTCTATGATAGAGGTGGGTGGACTGGTTCATTAGAGACAGGTGGATGTAATGGTTCTATAGATAGAGGTAGATGTACCAGTTTTATAGATAGAGGTGTGATTAAGGGTTCTATAGAAAAAGGTGGGTGTACTGATTCTATAGAAAGAGAGGGGTTTACTGCTTCTATAGATACAGACGGGTATAATAGTTCAATAAATAGAGTTGAGTCTAACGGTTCTATAAATAGAGTTGGGTCTCATGGTTCTATAGATAGAGTTGGGTCTAATGGTTCTATAGATAGAGGTGGTTGCACTGGTTCTATAGATATAGGTGGGTGTAATGGTTCTATAGATAGAGGTGGATGTACTGGTTCTCTAGATGGAGGTAGATGTACTTGTTCTATAGATAGAGATGGTTGACTGGTTCTATAGATATAGGTGGGTGTACTGGTTCTATAGATATAGTTGGTTGTACAGGTTCTATAGATAGAGGTGTATGTAATGGTTCTATAGAAAGAGGTTGATGTATTGGTTTTATAGATAGAGACGGGTGGACTGCTTCTATAGATAGAGGTGGATGTAATGGTTCTTTTTATATAGGGGTCGATGTACTGGTCCTTTAGATAGAGGTGGAAGTACTGGTTCTACAGATAGAGACGGGAGTACTGTTTCTATAGATAGAGACGGGTTGACTGGTTCTATAGTTAGAGGTGAATGTACTAGTTCTATAGTTAGAGACTGGTTGACCGGTTCTATAGATGTAGCTGTGTGTACTGGTTCTATAGATAGAGGTGGAATGACTGGTTCTATAGTTAGAGGTGGATGTAGTAGTTCTATAGTTAGAGACTGGTTGACTGGTTCTATAGATATAATTGGGTGTACTGGTTCTATAGATATGGTTGGATGTAATGGTTCTATAAATAGAGGTGGATGGACTGTTTCTATAGATAGAAGAGGATGTAATGGTTCTATAGATAGAGGTGGGTGTAATGGCTCTATAGATAGAGACGGATTGACTAGCTCTATAGATATAGGTGGGTGTAATGGTTCTATAGATAGAGGTGGATGTACTTATTCTATAGATGGAGGTAGATGTACTTGTTCTATAGATAGAGATGGTTGACTGGTTCTATAGATATAGGTGGGTGTACTGGTTCTATAGATATAGTTGGTTGTACAGGTTCTATAGATAGAGGTGGGTGTAATGGTTCTATAGATAGAGGTGGATGTACTGGTTCTATAGATGGAGGTAGATGTACTTGTTCTATAGATAGAGATGGTTGACTGGTTCTATAGATATAGGTGGGTGTACTGGTTCTATAGATATAGTTGGGTGTACAGGTTCTATAGATAGAGGTGGGTGTAATGGCTCTATAGATAGAGACGGGTTGACTGATTCTATAGATAGAGGTGGGTGGACTGGTTCTATAGATAGAGGTGGATGTACTGGTTCTATAGAAAGAGACATGTGGACTGGTTCTATGATAGAGGTGGGTGGACTGGTTCATTAGAGACAGGTGGATGTAATGGTTCTATAGATAGAGGTAGATGTACCAGTTTTATAGATAGAGGTGTGATTAAGGGTTCTATAGAAAAAGGTGGGTGTACTGATTCTATAGAAAGAGAGGGGTTTACTGCTTCTATAGATACAGACGGGTATAATGGTTCAATAAATAGAGTTGAGTCTAAAGGTTCTATAAATAGAGTTGGGTCTCATGGTTCTATAGATAGAGCTGGGTCTAATGGTTCTATAGATAGAGGTGGTTGCACTGGTTCTAAAGATAGAGGTTGATGTAATGGTTCTCTAGATAGAGGTAGGTGTACTATTTTTATAGATAGAGGTGTATGTAAGGGTTCTATAGAAAAAAGTGGGTTTACTGCTTCTATAGATATAGGTGGGTGCAATGGTTCTATAGATAGAGTTGGGTCTAATGGTTCTATAGATAGAGATTGATGGACTGTTTCTATAGATAGAGGTGGATGTAATGGCTCTATAGATAAGGAAGATTGATTAGTTCTTTAGATAGAGACGGATTGTCTAGTTCTATATATATAGTCGTGTTAACTGATTCTATAGATATAAGTGTTTGTAATGGTTCTATAGATATAGTTGGGTGTACTGGTTCTATAGATAGCGGTGGATGTAATGGTTCTTTTTATATAGCGGTCGATGTACTGGTTCTATAGATAGAGGTGGATGTAATGGTTCTCTAGATAGAGGTAGTTGTAATATTTTTATAGATAGAGGTGTATGTAAGGGTTTATAGAAAAAGGTGGGTTTACTGCTTCTATAGATATAGGTGGGTGCAATGGTTCTATAGATAGAGTTGGGTCTAATGGTTCTATAGATAGAGATTGATGGACTGTTTCTATAGATAGAGGTGCATGTAATGGTTATATATATAGAGGTGGGTGTAATGGCTCTATAGATAAGGAAGATTGTCTAGTTCTTTAGATAGAGATGGATTGTCTAGTTCTATAGATATAGTCGTGTTAACTGATTCTATAGATATAAGTGTATGTAATGGTTCTATAGATATAGTTGGGTGTACTGGTTCTATAGATAGATGCGGATTGTCTAGTTCTATAGATATAATCGTGTTAACTGGTTCTATAGATATAGGTGTATGTAATGGTTCTATAGATATAGGTGTATGAAATGGTTCTATAGATATAGTTGGGTGTACTGGTTCTATAGATATAGATGTGTTGACTGGTTCTATAGATAGAGGCGGGTGTACTGGTTATATAGGTATATATGGATGTACTGGTTCTATAGATAGCGTTTGATGTCATGGTTCTATATTTAGAGATGATTGTACTGGTTCTATAGATAAAAGGTGGATGTACTGGTTCTATAGATAGAGAAGGGTTGACTGTTTCTATAGGTATAGTTGGATGTAATGTTTCCATAGATAGAGATGAATGTAATTGTTCTATAGATAGAGGTGGGTGGACTGTTACTTTAGATAGAGGTGGACATAATGGTTCTATAGATAGAGACGGGTGTACTGGTTCTATAGATAGAGGTGTATGTAATGGTTCTATAGAAAGAGGTTGATGTACTGGTTTTATAGATAGAGACGGGTGGACTGCTTCTATAGATAGAGGTGGATGTAATGGTTCTTTTTATATAGGGTTCGATGTACTGCTCCTTTAGATAGAGGTGGAAGTACTGGTTCTACAGATAGAGACGGGAGTACTGTTTCTATAGATAGAGACGGGTTGACTGGTTCTATAGATGTAGCTGTGTGTACTGGTTCTATAGATAGAGGTGGAATGACTGGTTCTATAGTTAGAGGTGGATGTAGTAGTTCTATAGTTAGAGACTGGTTGACTGGTTCTATAGATATAATTGGGTGTACTGGTTCTATAGATATGGTTGGATGTAATGGTTCTATAAATAGAGGTGGATGGACTGTTTCTATAGATAGAAGAGGATGTAATGGTTCTATAGATAGAGGTGGGTGTAATGGCTCTATAGATAGAGACGGATTGACTAGCTCTATAGATATAGGTGGGTGTAATGGTTCTATAGATAGAGGTGGATGTACTGGTTCTATAGATGTAGGTAGATGTACTTGTTCTATAGATAGAGATGGTTGACTGGTTCTATAGATATAGGTGGGTGTATTGGTTCTATAGATATAGTTGGTTGTACAGGTTCTATAGATAGAGGTGGGTGTAATGGTTCTATAGATAGAGGTGGAAGTACTGGTTCTACAGATAGAGACGGGAGTACTGTTTCTATAGATAGAGACGGGTTGACTGGTTCTATAGTTAGAGGTAGATGTACTTGTTCTATAGATAGAGATGGTTGACTGGTTCTATAGATATAGGTGGGTGTACTGGTTCTATAGATATAGTTGGGTGTACAGGTTCTATAGATAGAGGTGGGTGTAATGGCTCTATAGATAGAGACGGGTTGACTGATTCTATAGATAGAGGTGGGTGGACTGGTTCTATAGATAGAGGTGGATGTACTGGTTCTTTAGAAAGAGACATGTGGACTGGTTCTATGATAGAGGTGGGTGGACTGGTTCATTAGAGACAGGTGGATGTAATGGTTCTATAGATAGAGGTAGATGTACCAGTTTTATAGATAGAGGTGTGATTAAGGGTTCTATAGAAAAAGGTGGGTGTACTGATTCTATAGAAAGAGAGGGGTTTACTGCTTCTATAGATACAGACGGGTATAATGGTTCATTAAATAGAGTTGAGTCTAACGGTTCTATAAATAGAGTTGGGTCTCATGGTTCTATAGATAGAGTTGGGTCTAATGGTTCTATAGATAGAGGTGGTTGCACTGGTTCTATAGATATAGGTGGGTGTAATGGTTCTATAGATAGAGGTGGATGTACTGGTTCTATAGATGGAGGTAGATGTACTTGTTCTATAGATAGAGATGGTTGACTGGTTCTATAGATATAGGTGGGTGTACTGGTTCTATAGATATAGTTGGTTGTACAGGTTCTATAGATAGAGGTGTATGTAATGGTTCTATAGAAAGAGGTTGATGTACTGGTTTTATAGATAGAGACGGGTGGACTGCTTCTATAGATAGAGGTGGATGTAATGGTTCTTTTTATATAGGGGTCGATGTACTGGTCCTTTAGATAGAGGTGGAAGTACTGGTTCTACAGATAGAGACGGGAGTACTGTTTCTATAGATAGAGACGGGTTGACTGGTTCTACAGTTAGAGGTGAATGTACTAGTTCTATAGTTAGAGACTGGTTGACCGGTTCTATAGATGTAGCTGTGTGTACTGGTTCTATAGATAGAGGTGGAATGACTGGTTCTATAGTTAGAGGTGGATGTAGTAGTTCTATAGTTAGAGACTGGTTGACTGGTTCTATAGATATAATTGGGTGTACTGGTTCTATAGATATGGTTGGATGTAATGGTTCTATAAATAGAGGTGGATGGACTGTTTCTATAGATAGAAGAGGATGTAATGGTTCTATAGATAGAGGTGGGTGTAATGGCTCTATAGATAGAGACGGATTGACTAGCTCTATAGATATAGGTGGGTGTAATGGTTCTATAGATAGAGGTGGATGTACTTATTCTATAGATGGAGGTAGATGTACTTGTTCTATAGATAGAGATGGTTGACTGGTTCTATAGATATAGGTGGGTGTACTGGTTCTATAGATATAGTTGGTTGTACAGGTTCTATAGATAGAGGTGGGTGTAATGGTTCTATAGATAGAGGTGGATGTACTGGTTCTATAGATGGAGGTAGATGTACTTGTTCTATAGATAGAGATGGTTGACTGGTTCTATAGATATAGGTGGGTGTACTGGTTCTATAGATATAGTTGGGTGTACAGGTTCTATAGATAGAGGTGGGTGTAATGGCTCTATAGATAGAGACGGGTTGACTGATTCTATAGATAGAGGTGGGTGGACTGGTTCTATAGATAGAGGTGGATGTACTGGTTCTATTGAAAGAGACATGTGGACTGGTTCTATGATAGAGGTGGGTGGACTGGTTCATTAGAGACAGGTGGATGTAATGGTTCTATAGATAGAGGTAGATGTACCAGTTTTATAGATAGAGGTGTGATTAAGGGTTCTATAGAAAAAGGTGGGTGTACTGATTCTATAGAAAGAGAGGGGTTGACTGCTTCTATAGATACAGACGGGTATAATGGTTCAATAAATAGAGTTGAGTCTAAAGGTTCTATAAATAGAGTTGGGTCTCATGGTTCTATAGATAGAGCTGGGTCTAATGGTTCTATAGATAGAGGTGGTTGCACTGGTTCTAAAGATAGAGGTTGATGTAATGGTTCTCTAGATAGACGTAGGTGTACTATTTTTATAGATAGAGGTGTATGTAAGGGTTCTATAGAAAAAAGTGGGTTTACTGCTTCTATAGATATAGGTGGGTGCAATGGTTCTATAGATAGAGTTGGGTCTAATGGTTCTATAGATAGAGATTGATGGACTGTTTCTATAGATAGAGGTGGATGTAATGGCTCTATAGATAAGGAAGATTGACTAGTTCTTTAGATAGAGACGGATTGTCTAGTTCTATATATATAGTCGTGTTAACTGATTCTATAGATATAAGTGTTTGTAATGGTTCTATAGATATAGTTGGGTGTACTGGTTCTATAGATAGCGGTGGATGTAATGGTTCTTTTTATATAGCGGTCGATGTACTGGTTCTATAGATAGAGGTGGATGTAATGGTTCTCTAGATAGAGGTAGTTGTAATATTTTTATAGATAGAGGTGTATGTAAGGGTTTATAGAAAAAGGTGGATTTACTGCTTCTATAGATATAGGTGGGTGCAATGGTTCTATAGATAGAGTTGGGTCTAATGGTTCTATAGATAGAGATTGATGGACTGTTTCTATAGATAGAGGTGCATGTAATGGTTATATATATAGATGTGGGTGTAATGGCTCTATAGATAAGGAAGATTGTCTAGTTCTTTAGATAGAGATGGATTGTCTAGTTCTATAGATATAGTCGTGTTAACTGATTCTATAGATATAAGTGTATGTAATGGTTCTATAGATATAGTTGGGTGTACTGGTTCTATAGATAGATGCGGATTGTCTAGTTCTATAGATATAATCGTGTTAACTGGTTCTATAGATATAGGTGTATGAAATGGTTCTATAGATATAGTTGGGTGTACTGGTTCTATAGATATAGATGTGTTGACTGGTTCTATAGATAGACGCGGGTGTACTCGTTATATAGGTATATATGGATGTACTGGTTCTATAGATAGCGTTTGATGTCATGGTTCTATATTTAGAGATGATTGTACTGGTTCTATAGATAAAAGGTGGATGTACTGGTTCTATAGATAGAGACGGGTTGACTGTTTCTATAGGTATAGTTGGATGTAATGTTTCCATAGATAGAGATGAATGTAATTGTTCTATAGATAGAGGTGGGTGGACTGTTACTTTAGATAGAGGTGGACATAATGGTTCTATAGATAGAGACGGGTGTACTGGTTCTATAGATAGAGGTGTATGTAATGGTTCTATAGAAAGAGGTTGATGTACTGGTTTTATAGATAGAGACGGGTGGACTGCTTCTATAGATAGAGGTGGATGTAATGGTTCTTTTTATATAGGGTTCGATGTACTGGTCCTTTAGATAGAGGTGGAAGTACTGGTTCTACAGATAGAGACGGGAGTACTGTTTCTATAGATAGAGACGGGTTGACTGGTTCTATAGTTAGAGGTGAATGTACTAGTTCTATAGTTAGAGACTGGTTGACCGGTTCTATAGATGTAGCTGTGTGTACTGGTTCTATAGATAGAGGTGGAATGACTGGTTCTATAGTTAGAGGTGGATGTAGTAGTTCTATAGTTAGAGACTGGTTGACTGGTTCTATAGATATAATTGGGTGTACTGGTTCTATAGATATGGTTGGATGTAATGGTTCTATAAATAGAGGTGGATGTACCAGTTTTATAGATAGAGGTGTAATTAAGGGTTCTATAGATAAAGGTGGGTGTACTAGTTCTATAGAAAGAGATGGGTTTACTGCTTCTATAGATATAGATGGGTATAATGGTTCTATAAATAGAGTTGGGTCTAATGGTTCTATAAATAGAGTTGGGTCTAATGGTTTTATAGATAGAGGTGGTTGCACTGGTTCTATAGATAGAGGTTGATGTACTGGTTCTATAGATAAAGGTGGGTGTACTGGTTTTATAGATAGAGGTGGATTGACTGGCTCTATAGTTAGAGGTGGATGTACTGGTTTTATTGATAGAGACGGATGGACTGGTTCTATAGATAGAGGTGGGTGGACTGGTTCTATAGAGAGAGGTGGATCTACTGGTTCTATAGATAGAGACGGGTGGACTTGTTTTATAAATAGAGGTGGTTGTAATGGTTCTATAGTTAGAGATGGATGTAATGGTTCTTTTTATATAGGGTTCGATGTACTGTTTCTTTAGATAGAGCTGGATGTACTTGTCAACTCTGAGCGCCATCTGAAAATTTAAAAAATGGAAAAATCATATATTTAATCAACAATGTAGAGGGCAGGATTAGAATCAAAGCAGAAAAAGTTCATTATTATAAGACAAGAATATCGCCCAATAAACAGTCCACCAAGAAACACTTAGAGAGGAAGATCACATAGTCGCTACACAGTTGCAATATTAACATGACAGTTAAGTTTCCATCCAGCTTATTTCAATGAACAAGAAACATGTCCCAGAGACACTGAACGCTCAACAATTGTTGTTGATACATCCTTGGTAAAAAAAAAAAAAAAAAACATAATACACAACATTAAAAGAAAACATTAAGTTGGGAGATGGATTGAATGTAAGACAGCAATCATTAAGGTTGATACACCTCCGCTGTCAGGCTAAATCCAGGCCATTGTCCTGGATAAACCTGTAACACCATTCCAGATGTGATGCCTGATCATAATAATTTGAATGAAACAACAAAGGAAACTGCATGCTTCCATCAGGTTAGAAAAAAAAGAAGATGCTAGTAAAGATAATAAAATAGAACACAAATATGATGACAGCATGGATGGAATGACAACGAGCAAATGGAATGGCACTGAAAACATACCTAGATGTAATGCCATTGCTGTCAATGAAAATTGATCAGACCACATGAAAGCACAACAAATTAGACGAAAAAACTGACAGGCAATAAGAAAACATAAGGTAACACAAGACAACATTGAAAACTATGGAAATAATGGAAGAAGAATTAATTCACAATAGAAATAGAATAGAAAACAAAGAATAATGTCAAGAAACAAACCCCTAAATAAGTAGCATGAACTTATTGTGATAACAAGAGTGCAACAAAAGAACTATGTTCAAGAGGAATCAGAATCAAATGCACTCAGTAAAACATGTGAAATCATTATGAACATGTGAAACCATTATGAACATGTGAAACCATTATGAACATGTGAAACCATTATGAACATGTGAAACCATTAGAACATGTGAAACCAATATGAACATGTGAAACCATTATGAACATGTAAAACCATTATGAACATGTGAAACCATTATGAACATGTGAAACCATTATGAACATGTGAAACCATTATGAACATGTGAAACCATTATGAACATGTGAAACCATTAGAACATGTGAAACCAATATGAACATGTGAAACCATTATGAACATGTGAAACCATTAGAACATGTGAAAGAACAGAAAGAGGACAAAAATGTATTCAGCAAAGTCAACTAATCAGAACAGCAGATTTAAACTTGTCAATGGCATACTCGTTAGAGAAATACAAACGAGGAATGAACATAAAACTAGATTACAGATCATGATACCAGAGACATTCAAACAATTGATACTAAAAACTAAACATTACAGTCCTTTGAAAGGGCATGTGGGTCCAAGGAGAATTTCTAAACTCTGTTTCGTACAATATCAACACAAAATTGTTAAATATATTATCTTAATAGTAAAAAAATAAAATGACTACATCTAAAAATCGTACATTGTAAGAGTAAACATGTCTGCCTAAGGCCAAACCATAAGGCCCCACTACATTTGAAAAAATAGATATTATTGGTCCGATAGCAACATCAAAAAGACAAAACAAGTACGCCTCATTAATGATAGACTTTGCAACACGATGGATCGAGGCTGTACCATTAACAGAAATGACAGCTGAGAGCATTTATCAGTTTTTATAAGATTTGGATTTCCCAACACAATATTTGCAGATAATGGAACTAAATTTAGGTCAAAAATTACTGCAGCTTTCACACACATATGCTGAATATAACACAGACCTTTGCAGCAAGATACAGACCACAAGCAAATGGTGCAGTAGAAAGACCTCATCAATCAATGAGGAGGATGTTAAAGAAAGTTGTCAATGATAAACAAGAAGATTTGGACAGATTGAGTACCTTTTGCCAGACATGATCGAGAATATCAATTTATCTAAGGATATACCTAAAGAAATCAGACTAAAGCTAAACTTTATATTACAAAAATACAGTTCAACTATAAAAGATACACCAGGCAACACAGAAGTAATAAAACATGACATCAGAGTAACAGATGATACTCCATGTAAGATCAAGCCATATCAAATACCTTAACACTAAAGAAATGCTGTAGAAGAAGAAATAAAGAATTTATTGGAGCATTATTCATCAGAAAGTCAAATTCTGCATATTCTCCTATCCTCATTGTTAAGAAGAAAAATTAGACTGTGGTGCGATTGCAGAAGATTTGCCTAAGACAGAGGATCTTATCAGTGAAATAGCAAGGCACAATATATTCACACATGTAGACTTGACAAGGGGTTTTTGGCAATTCAAAATGGAAGAGTAAGCTAAACACTTCACAGCATTTGTAACACACAATGGTTTTTATGAGGGGAATGTTATGCCTTTTGGGGTAGTGAACACTACTGCTACATTTGTCAAAATGGTGAACAGGATCTTAAACAAGGTACTAAATGTTAGACACTATGTTAATCACATATGTGCGTTCACTAAAGACCAGACAACAATTCTAACAACTCTGGAAGAATCGTTTTCATTCTTAAACACAGGTCTACAAAAATTTGATTTTTTAATTTACACCATAGGAAATAATCAAATGAAACCTACTGAGGAACTTGCTAAGAAAATATTGAATTTAGCAATACCAGTGAACAAGAAACAAGTAAGAGCATTGATAGGACTGAGCAATTTCTACAGACAGTTCATACCTAATTTTGCTGAGATTTTACATCCTCTAGTTAAATTGTCAAGAAAGGATCAAAAGAATAGAGTAGAATGGAATCAATAATTTGACACAGCCTTACAAAAAATAAAATTACAATTTCAATCAGAGCCAATCTTTAAGCCAATCACATATGACAAACCATTCATTGCAGCAACAGATCCTTCTAGAGAAGGCATAGGGGCATGTTTAATGCAATTCTACAGTAGTATTAATAAACCTGTATAATACCTTAGCAGAAAATTGAAAGATACTGAAAGGAAATATGCCATTATAGAATTAGCTTAGCAATAGCGTGGGCTATAATTTGACTACAGAAGTATCTATTGAGTACTACATTCACTGTATTGGTAGATTATAAACCACTAATACATCCACACAAAAAATCAATAATGCTAGGGTGACTAAATTTGCTTTAATGCAGCTAGATTATGATTTTGAGATTAATTCAATCAAGGGAGTGGATAACCACTTGCCAGACATTTTATCCAGAATGATTGATAAGAAATAACTATAGCTTGACACACGATTTTAAACTAAAAAAAATATTGCACCGCAAAAACAACAAAAAGGATTGTTTTTATAGACACAATGGAGATTGATATAATTTGTGTGCAGTTATAATATTGTAATTTACAAGTTAAGCAACATTGTTGTTTGAAAATATAATTTATAAATTTAAATTCTATGAAAAATTCTTTTTCAAGATTCAATTTAGATATATAACCTGTTATAATGACAATTATTTGACTTGGATGTTTCTACATATATAGGGGAAGGGTGTCCCAGATTTGAATATAAGAAACCTTTAATTAAAGTAATATGGTTAATATTTCTTGTCTAATATACAGAGTGTTGGGACTTGGGAGAAACTGGCCAATCAGAGGTTTGGATAAATAAGGAGCTTGTTTTGGAAGGGAGAGAAGAATGGCAGAATGAACAGAGTCGGCTTTATTGATAATGTTATCAAGTAAAAGAAGATTATGCTATGTAGACATATAATAGTAATTGAAATTTATACTTTGTTAAACGTATTTATAATTGTGAATATCGATATTAAAATCAGTCACTATTTGAACCTACATCACTCGGGTATTATTTATAGCGATATGTAATAGTGATACTTCAATATTGGCTTAGAGAACACACCCGCATTCTCAACATGTTTTATGATATAATTCTGGTTGCGGATCGGCACTTAAGAGGTTGAGAACCGCTCAGTTAGGGTTTTATTATTAAGCTGCTATTAGTGTTTTGATGCCTTGGTGATTGTTCTATATATTCACTCCTCCCCAATGGTTGGAACACACTTTAGAAAATGAGAAATCACTATTTTTTTGTGAGTGTATAATGCTACACCATGTCACGACATAAAACTTTGGAATTTAATCATACACATAGCAACAAAAAAATTCATGGATAATCTCTCCTTAGCTATGCACACATTCAAACACTCTTCCCAAATGGATAAATCATTCATTGCTACTTAAAACTTAAAGAGAATATGTACACAAAAGACAAGGAGAATCACTATCATGTGTTCTGTTCAACATCACGTTCAAAAATATGAGAAACATATCGGAACCCCACCATTGCAGTAACTGGCACACACAGACAACACAGCTCCACAGAGCAGAAGCAGCATTGATATAATGAATGCACCCAATGAAACGGGAGATGCCTCAGTTAATGGTGGTCTTGGGGCAAATGAAGCGAAGACAAAGTATATGGTGATTTCACGCATCAGACACACAGATGACAAAATCTAAATAAGTGCAAGTGGCTACTTTCAAATCTCTATGAGCTACTACCACACCTTTGAGTGAGTGAGAGGCTACTTTCAAAATTACTACGAAGTGCAACCTTTAAGAGAAAGTGGCTACTTTCAAAAGTCTATGAGCTACTACCACACCTTTATTAAGAGAGTGGCATCTTTCAAATATCTATGTGCTACTATAAATGAGGTGAGCACCATGGTTGCCACTCGCTGAAAGCTGTGAACCCTGAAATCCATTTGTGACATTTTTTTTTTGAAACCTGAAAATTCATTTACAAATTTTTCAAACCCAGAAACTTAACAAAACTCATAAACTTCATACACTGTAGAAAGTAACTTGACACAGCAAGAATTTTGCGCGTTCTTACATGCTGATTTTTTTTTTTTTTTAAGCCCAGATATACAGTCCAGTGTCATTAGTGATGGATGGGGATGTATCAGTTGTTCCAAAACCCATCTATAATCACTGCAATGAAAAGGGGGCAGGCTGCGGTGGACAGTACAATTTGGGAATATTAAATTGTAGTGCAGCAAAAGCCCAAGGGTGGATGGATCATCTGTAGACCAAGACTGAGATGGATTGATGATGTAGAGTAATACTTGACTTACATCACCAGGAGGTCTGTGCATGGAGACCAAAAGCCATGGATCATCTTAGAAGGAAGGATGTGGTGAAGCAGGCCAGTGCCCTACATGGCCTGTAGTGCCACTGATGATCAGCATGAACAATTGATTTGTTTATTTATTTCCATTTCCCTCATTTAGCGGCACACTTTTTATTACGATTATTTCATTTGAATTCCACGATGTTGTTTGAGAAAGATCAACACATAATTAACTTACCATAAAGCCTACTTTAAAAAAAGAATAAGTTTGGTGATCTGCTAATGAGTGGGTCATAGGAGGTTGTATCTAGGTATATTGCCACTATTGTAAGAAAACAATAAAAAGTTTGACTGACTCTGCCACAAAATTTTCTTGTGCAGTGAGTGCAGGGGATGGATGGGAGATCTCCCGATGCAGAGTTCATTGTGGCTTTTCTTATACTGAAGTCAACATTAAGGCATGTGCAAAATTGGGTCACTTTCTCCGTCCTCATTTTGCAATTGACGTGATTGGCTAGGGCCAAGTCAGATTAACTAAAGTGAATAATGAAATTTTTATTGCTAATCATCAAGGTTCAATTCTTTTGGAAATGTTCAGAATGCTTACTGCATATTACCAGTAGACCTGTGCAACGAGTATCTGTGTTCTACAATATACAATTCAAGTCCTTTTACTTACCCAATCATCATCATCCTGTCCCTTAGTCCTTCGACCGCTGGGGCGCCACAGATGACATGAAAACTATCCTTCACCATTCCTCTCGGTCTTCTGCACTACGCATAGTATCGCCTGGTTTTAATCCCGTCCACTCTTTGATGTTATCTTCCCATCTTTTTCTCTGTCTTCCTCTTCTTCTCCCTCCTCTAGTAGTGCCCTGCATGATTTCTTTGGCGAGCCCTTGTTTTCTGGTCACGTGGCCATACCACTCAAGTTTGCGCTTTTTTACAGACACCAGGAGGTCATCTTACTGCCCAATTGCTTGACAATAAAAAGTTTTAAAATTTTTGTATTAAAATATTTTTTTTATTCCCTATTGCGTCTACTGGAATATAATTTATGGGGTCCGCTAATGAAATGGTAAATACTTTTCAGGGTTTTCCCAGGCCAAAATTAAGAGGGTTGGCTTATGATCGACTGGGCATAAATGTCCTAGACTACAATAATGGTTAGTTACCTCAAAATTAAACGCCAAATGTCTTAAATCAAGAAGTAAGTTAAAATTTAAAACAAAATCAATTCATAATCAAAAGCAAATGGGATAAAAGGGTATTTACCACAAGTTAAATGTTGACCGGACATTGTCGTAAATGTCATGATTTCTTCTGCACATTCATCATAAGAGCAGCTGGGGGCCTTCCAGTGATCTCTGTGAAAACAGCAACCTGTAAGAGAATTAACACCATGAAGCAGTAGAAATAAACTATAATGACACAAGCTTGATTTTATATGACGATAAAATCCTATGAACAACTTTGACCTGAAAGTTAACATTATGATAAGTTAAACAATTTAAATCACACACATGGTGTAATCACTGATTTTACACCAGCCACCTTTGCATGGGTGTTGAGACAAACAATTCTAGGTTCTCAAAGTGGAATAGCTTTATCTCATGGATCTATTAAACAATAAAAGTCCACCCACTATTGGAATTAGTAAAACTTAAGCTTTTCAAAAAAAAAAAAAAGAAACCCCTTAAAATGGTCAAGTCAAGCTCAATGAAAGATTTTAAATCTAACATTAACATTGCATAGTGAGAATTATGAAAATGTTACATGAGCTAGCGCAATGAAATTTTGCACATGTTTACCTCAATATATTGTGCTGACAATGACAAACAGTTAGTACGGAACAAATACTTTAAATATTTCAATGTAAGTTTTAGGTTGAAAGATGCCTTATTATATTGAAATACGATTTTTCCTCATTTAAAGTTGATAAAAAGAATAAAGAACCCCAAAAAATACCTCAATGAAATCAATGGGAATGGAATGTAGGTCAACATTTCTCCTAATGTGAAAGTGCGGAGTCAGACCTTAATTAAGGGCCAATTGACCTCCTGAATTATTAAATAAATACCAAAATAAATTTGAAACTCGGATTCCAATGCGCTGGCGCCCATTTCTATACATATTAATATTACATAGTAGTCTCCCTTGTGTTGCTAAATTACAGTTACTACTTTCACTCAACTTTATAATCACTGAGATGTGTTCATTTCTTACTTTAATTAAATTCAATTTAAAATATAATAAAAATATAAAAACAGACAAGAGTTTGGTAAATGCAGACAATTGATGCCATGACGTATCACATAGGCGTCTTCTTGGTTGCCACGACCCTTGAACTTTTACAATTCACTGTCACTAATCAATTAAAATTCTATATCTATTACAGTTTTAGTATTACCTGTATAAATAAATACTACCCATGATGTATCCCTAAACCTAACGACTGAACCCTAAATGTATCCCTAATGGCACCAATTCTCTGCATTAGCCCAAAGTTTTCATACTTTGAGATGTATGTAACATAAAAAAGGCCATTCTTCTTCATGTTTCTTCAGCGCTGATGAAAGTCTTGGTAAGTTGAAAACACAGCACCTGTCCCATTCGATCTTGTTGGTATTCAACCGACAGGAAGTCACAGGTCATAACCGTCACGTGACCAACCGAATATAGCCTGTCAATTGTCATGTGACCGGTGAGCGGAAAAAAAAGTGGTGGAAAAAAAAGTGGCGGACAAAAAAGTGACGAAAAAAAAGTGACAGGAAAAAATTGACAGGAAAAGAAGTCACAGGAAAATGACCAAGAACCCAGCATTAAATCACAAGAATATTTCATAATTTATGGGCTTCTCTTGATCATTCAAAAAAATAAATTGTATGTGCACCCCCGCCCAATTTTAAAATGGATTGCTACTTTTATGGGAGGTGCGAGACTTAGTCGAAGAATGTGTGTGGAGTGCAGACGAATGTTTATGGAGGGCAGACGAATGTGTATCTTGGGCAGACGAATGTCTATGGAGTGCAGACGAATGTGTATGGAGTGCAGACGAACGTGTTTGGAGTGCAGACGAATGTGTATGGAGTAAAGACGAATGTCTATGGAGTGCAGACGAATGTGTACGGAGTGCAGACGAATGTGTTTGGAGTGCAGACGAATGTCTATGGAGTGCAGACGAATGCGTATGGAGTGCAGACGAATGTGTATGGAGTGCAAGAATATTAAGAAGAAAAAATCTCAAAAGATGTTTTGTGGGTGTGACAGTAGTAAAAAAATAAGTCGTTGGGGTGCTTGAATAGCAAAAAATGGAGAAAAAAAAATACGTTAAGGAGTCTCGAGACTGAGTCAATTTTTTTTTTTTGGGGGGGGGGGGGGGGGACTGCGCGAATGACAAAAACAATCGTAGGTGTGCAAGACTAGAAAAAAATGGGTACAGAACAGAACATAACATAGTTTGATCTGCCAAAATTATTTTTTTAAATCGTATTTTCTCATCTTACTCCTCCACCCAACCCCTCACATCAAGCCAAAAAAAAAAAAAACCCACACAAATGAAAGTCACAATATAGATCATACAAAAATATCATTACTGAGGGAGAGATAAATCAACATTCTAAAAAGTTCAATGACAATTTTATTTGTGTTGAGAGAAGCCTTTAAGCATAAGGTATATTTTTTTCAGAGGACATACATTTTACATACTTGTAGATGTCGTGTTTTATAGCCAGACTGTGATGTCGTGTTTGGTCAGTTTGTGATGCCGTGTTTGGTCAGTTTGTGATGTCATGCTTGGTCAGATTGCGATGTCATGTTTAGTCAGATTGTGATGTCATGTTTGGTCAGATTGTGATGTCATGCTTGGTCAGATTGTGATGTCATGTTTGGTCAGATTGTGATGTCATGTTTGGTCAGATTGCGATGTCATGCTTGGTCAGATTGTGATGTCATGCTTGGTCAGATTGTGATGTCATGTTTGGTCAGATTGTGATGTTCCGGTTGGTCAGATTGTGATGTCATGCTTGGTCAGATTGTGATGTCATGCTTGGTCAGATTGTGATGTCATGTTTGGTCAGATTGTGATGTCATGCCTGGTCAGATTGTGATGTAATGCTTGGTCAGATTGTGATGTCATGTTTGGTCAGATTGTGATGTCATGTTTGGTCAGATTGCGATGTCATGCTTGGTCAGATTGTGATGTCATGCTTGGTCAGATTGTGATGTCATGTTTGGTCAGATTGTGATGTCATGTTTGGTCAGATTGTGATGTCCTGTTTTTCAGATTGTGATGTCATGCTTGGTCAGATTGTGATGTAGCGATTGTCAGATTGTGATGCCATTATTTGTTCAGATTGTGTAGCGAAGAGTGGCACGTTTTAAAGGGGCGATATTTTGAGTCAACTTCAAGTTCTTTAAATGGTTGATTAAAAATGTAAATAGTGTTGTCAAGAACCGCCCCCCCCCACCAACCCCCGGGGCCTGACAAAGTGTAACTAATCCACAGACGTCATGTTTGATTGTCAGGTTAAGACAGTGGTCGGCGAACTCTTTAGTCAAAAGAGCCACAAATCCTCACCAGGACGATTAAAAAAAATGTTTGAGAGCCACATTTCTTTTCAAGAACCTGACAAGAACATGTTCTTTTTCGGAATCAAAACCGATTTGTGGCCGACTGGCCGAGCCGCACCCAGGCCGCTTAATAAGCGCCAGCATGCGGCCCGCGAGCCGCGGCTGCCGCCCACCGGGTTCAGCTATCATCTATAATTTTTAGAATGTGTTTTTTGGTGGTGTTATTGTAAACATATAGAGAATGATGTCGTGTGTTATACAATGGTAAGAGGCCATTACAACATTGTTATACGATTAGGATACAATGACTAACAATATATGACGTGAATTCATAGGTAATACATCACATCAAATGCAATTCATTAATATACACGCAGATAGACATAAAATAATAATATCACATCGTAAAATCGAGTTCATGTCCACAATGTCGTATAATGTCCAGTGTCCACAATGTTTATAAAATAACTTACAAAAATAGGCAAAGTAGGGTAGGGCCGACTACTAACGAAATATTTATCATAAGTTCCGTTTTTTTTTTTTTTACAAATGATACTTCATAAACTCATTTATGAGTCTCTAATTTATAATACTATAATTTATAATATTCTAATTTTAATAACGTCAAGTCTATCTGATGGCGTCATTAGTGTTGGGAAGTTTGTCCTCACAGTAGGTCCTCTCAGTACGTGCTCTCACTAGGTCCTCTCAGAAGGCCCCCTCAGAAGGCCCCCTCAGTAGGCCCTCTCAGTAGGCCCTCTCAGTAGGCCCTCTCAGTAGGCCCTCTCAGTAGGTCCTCTCTATGTCTGGACATAACTTTGAAGCCCAGTTCTGGATTTGCAAATCCCCGCTCCCCCCCCCCATCCCCCCCGAAAAAAAAACGACATAATTTTGGGCCACCACTAACAGGATTTTACCGTCTGTGTTAATATTGGCCGTGCGACCGAATATATGTGTGGATACTTTTCTTTAGAAATCGCTTATTGACTTATTGCCACCCTATGTGCTTTCTTCTAAGACCAAACTGATGCTAGCCGACGAATGAACTGGCCTTAAAAAACGTTTACCGGAAGCGTATATTTTTCTATTTCCTTTGTACCGCCACCGCTAGAAGACAGACGAAGCCCGCAAGATTGCCTCCCATGCGATCAATGAGTTGTCCCGCTCAGGGCGATTGTCTTGTGAAAACTATGCCACAAATACTCTCCCAAAAATCTGCCTGTCTCAAAATATAACTTTTTTTGTTGTTATATCATCTTGCCCAATTTTCTTTCCGCCCACTTTATACTGCATGCATCGTTTGGTGAAAAATGGTATGGTTTCTACACATGGTGTAAAATAGTACAGTTTCTACACATGGTGTAAAATAGTATAGTTTCTACATATTCATCTTGATATTAAATTTCCCGTCAAATCTCTTTAGTGCTATGCTAAGCTCTGATTTTTCTTGTCTGTTTGGTGGTGAAGGTGCTTCAGCCGAGACGTCTATTTGATTTTCTTGTTGGTCGCCTTTCAGGTTTTCGCGCGCCTTGTTACTAGGGTATCGTACACATTTATATATATTTTTAAAATGAAAGGTGTCTGGTCTTCAAAGCATAGAAATCATCTGCACACGTATGCTGGAAGGTAAAGTGAGGCCAACCGTGTGTGTCCAAGTGTGTGTAAATAGTATGTATGTTGATTTCTGTGTGTAAAAATCCTAAATCTCATACAGGAAACAGAAATAATTGCTGTAGACGTAAAATAATTTCCCGAATGATGGTTTAAAGGAGTTATCCGAATACAATATCGAATTTCACTATGGGAACACGTGTACAAGTCACTGACGATAAGAAGAAGTTAAGCGAATGTACGTGCAGATAGATTGACGACATCCGGGAGGGTCAATGAAAAGGTCATAAAGTTCAAACTTTGAACAAAGCAAATTTAAACTACAAACGTTTTGTTGAACAGCAAAAGCCGTTTTTTATAATCTCTAAATGTTCTTTTAGCGATCTAAGACTTTCCGTGCTAATCAACGTTCATATAATTCCTTTTAATATCTTAAGCCCGATAGCGATGGGGTTAAAGATTAATGATTGTTTGACGACGAAGACGACGACGAGAAGTTGGTCAGCTGTACAGCGTTGGCCGGCACGGTCGTGACGTCGGTGATGCTCAGACGGAAGGTCTTGGACATCCCGGAGATGGTGGAGCCTCTGAACCGCCGGGCGCGTCTCCGGGGGCAACAGCAGAAGAAGATCGTCTCCAGGCACCGCTTCCTGAACCGCCGCGTGCTGAAGAAGTACAGGTAGAAGTTGATGGCGTGGGTGGAGTCCGACAGGACGAAGACCAGCTGCTCCGTGAAGATGAACTTGGCGTGCTCGAGCGTCCGGGGTTGGTACGTCCAGTGGAGCTTGATCGCGTAGAACAGGGCGTTGGGCGTGATGAGCACGACAAAGGCGGCGCACACGACCACCAGCATGATGGTGATGTTACGCTGCTGTCGCATGGACTCCGCCATCTGAGTCGCCTTGTTGGTCAACTCTCTCTGTGGAGTAAAACAAGATATTCAGCTGACATGATCGGTTTGAGACTTTGATTTAGTCCACTGACGTCAAGTCACCCCCCCCCCCCCAGGGAAAGGCAAGATATTTGAATGCCATTTCGTTAAGAATTAAATTCTGGGTAGACCGCCCCCTTCACCCCGCCCCCATCCTACGCCCCGGCCGAATGCTTACAAACACATGACGTTTCTGAACCAACATCGAAGCACATCTGATCAAAACATTTTTTATCTAGATAATAAGTAAAAAATCATCTGTCAACATTCATCTGTCAGCAATCATCTGTCAGCAATCATCTGTCGGCAATCATCTGCCAGCAATCACCTGGGAGCATTCATCTGGCAACATTGACATGACAAAACATGAATCTCAGGCTGCGAACAATGACGTATGAAAGAGTTAAAGAGAAGAAGAGGTCAAGTGAAAAAAAAAACAAATGGCGATCATAAGGTTATCTTCCTTTCGCGCCCATTTCTCTCCAAAGCGCCCAATCTTTGAACGTATCTAACGGCAACGGTTGCTGTTGTGTCTACGTCTGTCTGACATCGAAGGTCTGTCTTAAAACAAGGTAAAGTCGATCTCTTTCTGTTTGTGAAATGTCTGGACACTATCTGAGATATGCACGTCTGGCGTCCATCTCCGACAACAGTCTAAATGCAAGATTCATGTCTTAACGAGGCGCTCTCTCTTGCTACGCAGTATTATACAAATAATTATCTATCTCTATCCCAAATGACCAGGTTATATAGCCATTAAACCCAGTGGCGTAGCGAGCTTAACTCGCGCCCGGGGCACAATACCTTTTTAGCGCCGCCAATACCTTTTTAGCGCCCCCCTATTCGAAAACCATACAATATTATAGTAAAATGTACCATTTGGTGCCCCTTTGGGAGTAGCGCCCGGGGCATGATGCCCCTCTTGCCCCCCCTCACTACGCCACTGATTAAGCCACTCACTGTTCATAGGGGGGCCAAATTTCTTAGGAAATGTTTTTTTTTTTTTTTAAATTCTTACTAGCAACCTGAACAGTTTGTATTTGCTAATTTTTTTTTATACGCGTCAATGTTATTTTTGTTTTTTTCAAAACCCCCCAGGGGTTGGTGGATAGCTTCTGGCCTTGTTGACTCTTTAGCGTCACTTCACACGATCAAATTTTTCCTTCAAGCATTTGATGCAATTCGTGTATGAAGCCTTGTCACAACTTTCAAAATTATTATTTGATCAAATTCCCCAAAAATGAAACCACGCACAAAATAGTGCGTTCATACAACCATTTGACGCGAAATTTGATCGTGTGAACTGACGCTTAAACAAGCTTTAAACACTTAACTTTTCTTTTTTTTTTTCATATAAACATTTCGCGTAGGAATATGCACTTACTGGTATTTACTTCATGTCTTTAGCAAGCCTACTTTGTCTGGTATATGCCTAGTGATCCTACACCCAGAGCCTTTGCGTGAATTTTGGGAGGCGCCCCCACCCCCATTTTTTAAAAATTGTAACCCCCCCCCCTTTTACAATTAAAAGTAGACCGAATAATGTTACCCACGTCACAAATTTTGGCACCCTGTAAAATCAAAGCACCCCACCCCTTTGCAGCTGTCGGGGTGCCCACCTGACGGATCTTCCTACCCTATCCAGTATACTTTTGGTCTAAGGTATATGTTGAGACCCGTTGGGTCTCACCAGTGTGAGAATCACTGGAACATTCTTAAACCTAGGATTTTCCAAACATAACCCAATTAGGGTTTGGCCTTAAGGGTAAGTGACCTAAGGGTCGGATCAGAGACCATGAAAACTTTCCAGGTTCTGTGACCATGGAATAGCTTAGTATTAGTCCAATGGAAAGGTACCAAAACTTAGGACAATGAAACAGTTCAGTTAAACTCGCACGTCGCCAGAGTATTGACCCGGCTTGTAAGCAAAGGGTTACTAGGTCATTGAACTTCCTTTATGTCTCAATGCCAAGGGGCCTTTATAAGCTGGAAGCAGGCGGGTGCTCACTCTCTCACATGGATTGACGAAGAAGAGCCTGGGCCTGGTAGATTTCCCTTTGGTACTATGGTTTGCATAGCCTAAGTGTTATCTGGTTAGTACTGGTAGCATTGTTAGTTGTTAGTAGCATAATAATATATATTATAATGTTCGTAAGAAATGTTAGGTTCGTAATTAGTTAGTCAAGTACTGTTAGATTATGAATACTCATTACTAATGTATTATGAATGTACTTCTTTCTTGTAGCTTATGTATTGTATTTATTCTTATTTACAGCCAGTTAATACCAGTTAGGTTGAATGAAGTTAAGTCAGCTAAGTTAGGTTCTGTTAGCTTAGCAGTAGATATAATCACATAGTAAAGCCTAGTAGCCAGAGGCTTTGATTTGAGTATATAAGAGTGAAGTGAACGTAGTACAGTTGAGCATATAGAAGATAGCTCATTGTACATGATAACCCAGTAGAGTTAAGGACAGTCAGAAGTCAGGATAGCCTACTCCGAAGTAAACAGTGCAGACGTCTTGTGTACAAGTGGATGCACCGGGGCGTGACTGGTCATTCATCACCCGTCACCTGTAAACGACAGTGACCCAGAAAGGGACGGAACGACCGTCGAACCTTGTAGTGTGCTTTGTGAAGTCTGGAGTGTGTATCGGACCCATAACAGATTCCAGGCCAGAGACTACCCAGAGTACCAATCCAGTCTCTTATGTCACTAGTAACAAACTGTAACAATTAATGTCTTTATATTATATGTATCAAGTATTTGTGACGTAATTTGTAATTTTTAGTAATTAAATATTTTATTTGTGGGCTGAACCACCTGTGTTATTAAGTTTACATATAAGTAGCAGTGTAAGCGAGTGAGAGAGTCAGTAGCGTTAGTGTGAGAGCGTGTAGTATCACTCAGTTAATAATAATCATTCCTTAGACATAGGAGTACTAATCGACGTAGCGGTAGGGACCAAACAATATAAATATAAGAATATCGTGGCCATAAAATTACCAATATTTAACATTTAGGGACTAGCAAATATTTAACAGTATACCTTTACTCTTTCGCGCGCGTTGTTTACAAAATCATGTTTGTTATAATGAGACTAGAGCATTCTTTTAAAAAAGTCTTTCAAATAACGCCTATATATATATATATATATATATAGATAGATAGATAGATAGATAGATAGATAGATAGATAGATAGATAGATAGATAGATAGATAGATATATAGATAGAGAGAGAGAGAGAGAGAGAGAGAAAAAGAGAGCGATTGAGAGAGAGAGACCTTAATTTTCATGACAATAAGCTGAGATGGGTTAAGAAACTGATGGGAACAACAAAATTTAAGCACACAATGAAAAAAAAACCCAATGAAAAGAATGTTAAAAATAACGAAAC
The DNA here is from genome assembly GCA_964017045.1 of Omphiscola glabra. Taxonomy (NCBI): domain Eukaryota; kingdom Metazoa; phylum Mollusca; class Gastropoda; family Lymnaeidae; genus Omphiscola; species Omphiscola glabra. The sequence goes on along the minus strand of OZ024804.1, from coordinate 5,127,396 downwards.
ATCTTTGCCTCATATGGGTTAAAATTTCAAGGTTCAGCCAGGTGACCTAGTGATCTCTTTACGGGACCGTTTCTGAGGGCTGTACGCACGGCTGTGTCTTTCACCTTGCTTTCCACAACGGTTCCTTTCGTGCTGTTCAAAGTGAAATCGACCTTGGCAATAACCATGATGTCACTTCCTGCCGCCGTCGAGTCCTTACAAGAGATAACATTGCTTTTCAAAGTTATAGCAGCACATTATTTATCATTTGCCATGCCCGGTGTGTAGGTATGTGTGCTTTAAGCTGTCGGTTTCACTAAAATTTAGCGTCAGATGGGCCTAAGTCTTTTTTTTAAAAACGATATTAGATTGGTAGATTGGTGCATTTCTAGTTGCGTTGTATTATCCTCATAGACATAGATTTCAGAGGCGTTGCCAGTTTATACTGGCGGGGTACAATGAACATCAGCAAAGCTGTACGATTACATCATGACATCATCGATTACAGGTCCATCTCTTCTTTGCTTTTTTTTTATTTTTTATTTATTCCACTCCGACTTTTAGACCATTTCACAGAACTTATTATTCAATTTTAAAACAGAACGCCAGAAAGTAGTCACGAAGCGATTCCTTATCAACTAACACAGTCAATGGTGAAATCGATTATATTTCTCGATACACGTTCAGTATCGTAGAGTAATTTATTTTTCTAAAAACATTTTTTTATCATAGCGAAATTCCGACATCCGGTTAGAATTCGTAACCCTTTGAAGAAAACTCAACTTCAAAAATACTTTATAATATTGTTTATTTTCCCTCCATTCAGTTGGGCACGATGACAAAAAACGGTGAAGCAATATACAAAAACAGTCACACTTCCATCTAGGTGCATCCTGACGGCTTCTACGCCCATGGTTCTAATCAGAAGCTCCCGTCGCGATGATATCCGCCCCTGAATTTCGAGAGCCTCCCCTCTCCGTTGCCCACCAGCAGGTGGTTGGACGACGACGACGACGAGAAGTTGGTCAGCGGCATGGCGTTGGCCGGCAAGGTCGTGACGTCTGTGATGCTCAGACGGAAGGTCTTGGACATCCCGGAGATGGTGGAGCCTCTGAACCGCCGGGCGCGTCTCCGGTTCGTGCAGCAGCAGAAGAAGATCGTCTCCAGGCATCGCTTCCTGAAGCGCCTCGTGCTGAAGAAGTACAGGTAGAAGTTGATGGCGTGGGTGGAGTCCGACAGGACGAAGACCAGCTGCTCCGTGAACCGGTACACGGCGTGGTCCGAGGACATCGGCTGGTACCGCCAGTAGGGCCGGACGGCGTAGAACAGGGCGTTGGGCGTGACGAGCAGGACGAAAGCGATGCACACGACCACCAGCATGATGGTGATCTGATGCTGCTGGCGTATGCTCTCGGCCACCTGGCTGGCCTTGTTAGTCAGTTCCCTCTGAGGACAAGAAAGAGGCGAGATTGATGCAAGACAAAACAAAAGTAAAAACAACCAAAAAGAAAGAAAAAAAAGGAAAAAAGAATACAAACAAAGGAAAGGAAAATATTATGTGGTACGCGATAAAGATTATCATTACACAAAATATGTTAGTTCATCAATATTCTAAAAAAAAAAAATGTCGTTTTAGATTCGAACCCAATCATTATAGTTAGAATAGGACCTACAAGTTTCAAAATGAGACGGACATTATTTAAAAAAAAATATATATATATATTATTAGTAATTTGAGGTAATGTAGACATAATATTTTTAGCACCTTGCCTATGTCGCCTTATCTGTGTATAATTGCACGAGTCACGTGATGTGAGCCACATATGACGACGATTAAAAGTTTTCAAAATTTTATTTGAACACACACACTCGAGATAGTATGGCACACATCAGCATCATCGTCATTGGCATAAAAGGACAAACAGTGATCTGTACTGAACAACCTTCCACTAAGACTGTTCCACGGGCCTTTCGCCCCCACGCACGGATCCCTACGTCCCGATTTCTGTTATTGGAACTTGTAGCGATCTCCCACGTTGAAATAACATACACATGATGATCTGGTACACACACACACATGATGATCTGATACACACACCTTTGCTAAAATAGCACAGGCACACTGTAAAGCGACACACACACACACAAAACCACATGATATAATAACACATACACACGGATCGATAACACATCCAAACACGGTATAATAACACATACACATATCCAGTGGCGTAGCTAGAGTGTTTGGCGCCCGGGGGCAAGATTAATTTTAAAGCGCCCTCTTTTCCTTTTTTCAACTCTCAAACCCATTATTTTCATCAATAAAGTAATACCAAAGCACATTTTGGCGCCCCTAACTAGCTGGGGCCCGGGTATATCTGCACCCCCTGCCCCCCTACGCTACGCCTCTGCACATATCAAATTCAAGTCGTCAAACTGTTCATGTCCACATGTGGAGCCGCATCTTGTCTGTTGAATGTGTCTACACTGTCGTCCTGTCAAATCGCATCGCTTTAAACGGCCGATGGCCTTCGGGTATCAGCGTGTTATTTAATACTAAGACATAGTAAGAACAGGCCAAGTGACAGCTTGAGTTCGAAGGTTATTACACAGGACACGATCATGTCGTTCTTCCCACCTCCCCCGCCGCGGACAAGGAGCGCTTGCTAGCTACTTGGCTAGAGACCATGCAGGTCTCACAACACATGCAGGTCTCACGACACATGCAGGTCTCACGACTCATGCAGATCTCACCAGTCATTCCATTAACTTAGCACGCGCACCCATAAGCATATGCCAGGGCTGGGCAAAAGATGCCCGTGGTCCTGTTACATGCAGCCCAAATGGAGATGCACATCTATAATTTCTGCAATATTTTTATTAATAAATTTTCTGCTGTATTGCCTTATGCAATAATATATATATATATATATATATATATATATATATATATATTACTTAACAATGTCTTTTATTATTTTCAGCGTACTTCCGAAACCTGTAAAAGGAGTATGATTTCATAAAATTGATAGAGGTAAATTTAAAAAAAAAACATTTTTTAAAAAATATGTTTTATCCCTTACAAATATGTTTATCCATTAAAAATATGTTTTATCCATTAAAAATATGTTTTATCCATTAAAAATATGTTTCATCCATTAAAAAGTATGACGTGTCTCTTTAAAAACAAACGGTTAGTGGTTCGCTTTGAATGAACACTTGCCCCAACACGGCGGGACAATATTCCATCGATCACTTTCAGGCTCCACCTCGGGCAGCGCCGAAGACTTTAAAAAATGCGTTGCCTTACCTGTATCCTAGTGGACCGTCGGATGCCCAGTATGATCAGCGTGTTCATGAAGATGAGCAAGACGGCCGGCAGCATGGCGTAGACGACGGCGTCCACCCAGAACCACACGTGCAGGAACGGGTCGTAGGCCTCCGCCGGCCGGCAGATGATGTCCCCCTTCTCCTGGACGTGCATCTCGATGGTGACGAACGACTGGACGTTGATCCCGAGCAGGACCACGGCGATCAGGACGATCCCTCCTATATGAAGCTTCCTGTGAAAGCAGAACCGATAGAGAAGTGAGGGCTAAATATGCGTCTAGTCGTTCCAGCTTAGCACAGCACATTAAAGCTGGCTTAGAATTTAAAGCCAGTAGTCCGTAGCCAACAGATTCGGACACCATTAAAGGAAAATAAGTGTTTCCGACACTGGTCCTCAAGCCTTATGGTGACGGTCCCCGCAACACAAAATTTGATAAAAATTAAATAAAGATGAAAAGCTATGACAAACAAACAAAAAAACAAACAGAACAGAAATACACAATGTTAAATTAACGGCTAGGGTTAAATGGTAATTTATAATAGAGTTCCATCGCATTGGCCCATCAAGGCCTAGACACATTCACAACATATTTAATATTAATTCAAAAATATATTATTAATTAATAAACCTTGCACCGGTCCATGGTTATTTTTTAAAACTTATCCACTGGTCCACCACATTTAAAACGTATCCACTGGTCCACCACACTTAAAACTTATCCACTGGTCCACCACACTTAAAACTTATCCACTGGTCCACCACATTTAAAACTTATCCCCTGGTCCACCACACTTAAAACGTATCCACTGGTCCACCACACTTTAAACCTATCCACTGGTCCACCACACTTAAAACTTATCCACTGGTCCACCACATTTAAAACTTATCCCCTGGTCCACCACACTTAAAACTTATCCACTGGTCCACCACATTTAAAACTTATCCACTGGTCCACCACACTTAAAACTTATCCACTGGTCCACCACATTTAAAACTTATCCCCTGGTCCACCACATTTAAAACTTATCCACTGGTCCACCACATTTAAAACGTATCCACTGGTCCACCACATTTAAAACTTATCCACTGGTCCACCACATTTAAAACTTTTAAAGAAACACTACTACCGGGTCCGGCTAGGGGGTACGGGCATAGCAGACAAGTTCTGTAAGCGCCATATTTCTAAGGGCCTCATTTTGATATATAATTAAATACTAAGTAAAGAAGATTATGTTGTTAAACGACTCTTCGGTGACTATTTTACAACCTACGAGGCTGGAGTGTACGACAGCTTTTTAAATGAAATACTTGCACACCCCAAATTGTAACTGAAACCATTTACGGTGCTTACTGATAATAAACTAATTCCATTTCCTAATTTTTTTTAGGGAAGGCAGTAATTAATTTGAAGTAGATGACCGATGAAAACGGTGTAATTAAGAGCTGTGGATAGCACGGAGTTTGAGTTAGCATTTTCTTGTTGACAGGTAGCACGGAGTTTGAGTTAGCATTTTCTTGTTGACAGATAGCACGGTGTTTGAGTGAGCGTCTTCTTGTTGACAGATGACACGGTGTTTGTATGAGCGTCTTCTTGTTGACAGATGACACGGTGTTTGAGTGAGCGTCTTCTTGTTGACAGATGACACGGTGTTTGAGTGAGCGTCTTCTTGTTGACAGATAGCACGGTGTTTGAGTGAGCGTCTTCTTGTTGACAGATGACACGGTGTTTGAGTGAGCGTCTTCTTGTTGACATATGACACGGTGGTTTGAGTGAGCGTCTTCTTGTTGACATATGACACGGTGGTTTGAGTGAGCGTCTTCTTGTTGACAGATGACACGGTGGTTGAGTGAGCGTCTTCTTGTTGACAGATGACACGGTGTTTGAGTGAGCGTCTTCTTGTTGACAGATAGCACGGTGTTTGAGTGAGCGTCTTCTTGTTGACAGATAGCACGGTGTTTGAGTGAGCGCCTTCTTGTTGACAGATGACACGGTGTTTGAGTGAGCGTTTTCTTGTTGACAGATGACACGGTGTTTGAGTGAGCGTTTTCTTGTTGACAGATAGCACGGTGGTTGCACGCTTCTTAAATTAATGTTTAGAATATATTTGCTTTGCATAAACGTCGCTCGGTTAAACATTCACAAGCGCGACGACAGCTGCCCGTTGAAGTAAATCTAACCCTGCGATCTGTCAATCTAACCCTGCGATCTGTCAATCTAACCCTGCGATCTGTCAATCTAACCCTGCGATCTGTCAATCTAACCCTGCGATCTGTCAATCTAACCCTGCGATCTGTCGATCTAACCCTGCGATCTGTCAATCTAACCCTGCGATCTTTGTGTAAGCCACACTATTTGACACTGCCAGACTAAAAACATTGTACATATCCAGTACACACTGAGTATGTTGATGACAATGCACGACTGTGCCACTCAAAATATGTTAGACTGTAGAACAACACATTTCTAAATCTATATTTATTAGTTAAAATAATGTATATGGCAGCGGGCCGCTACGGCGACCTCTGTCGAGAAAATGTGTTAAAAAATAAATTGCAAGTGAATGTTCAGGGGAGAGAATAACGGTTAGCGCAATTTGTACTTCAGAAATTGGTTATTATTCTTCTTCAGCGTTTTTAAAGTCCATTGTCCGAAAATGAATTTAATTCCACCAAGTCTGTAAACGAATCAACGCACTTGGAGACTATTCAAAACATTAGATTCGTGTGTTATGTAATTTTTTGGGAGTATTAAAAAAAAGTAAAACTAAAAAAAACAGCAACATTTCTTCTGACCCTATTCAAACCTTAATCCCCATTTCTCTATCACTCGCCCTACATATCAGGCCACCTATCCCATGAGCCTGGTCTCTTGGGACACACAGAGCCTCATGGACCCACCCCCACAGTTGCCGGGTCCCAGTGAACTGTAGGATTACATGAGCTCTGATTTTCGTCACGTTTGCCTCGTATTATTTCAAGGCCGAGATCGTGAGAACGCCTGCGTGTTGCGTTGATCACCAGGAGATCTCGTGATGGACGCCCCACGTTTGGGCGATATAGACTCTGAGAGAAATTCGAGACGGGGGTCGTCAGCGATGGATACAGGACAGGCAGTAAAGAAAAAGTACTTTATTGATTAATGGCCACTGATCAATGTATGGTGTGTCAGGGCTTGAAGTCTGATCAATGTATGGTGTGTCAGGGCTTGAAGTCTGATCAATGTATGGTGTGTCAGGGCTTGAAGTCTGATCAATGTATGGTGTGTCAGGGCTTGAAGTCTGATCAATGTCTGGTGTGTCAGGGCTTGAAGTCTGATCAATGTATGGTGTGTCAGCGCTTGAAGTCTGATTAATAAAAAAATGCCAAGATTGCTACAGCTACTCAAACCCCCCCCCCCCCAAAAAAAAAAAAAAAAACAGAAACAGTAGATTAAGCTATTGAATGAATTTCCAAAAATATCTTTTGGCAGCCTCCAAAGAAAAAGTGAAAAAAAACCCAGAAAAAAACGGTTCTCATCTAATTTTTCTTCGAGTTCCAGTGATAATTTATTGAGGACTTTTTACATTTCGACCATTACAACGGCCCGTGTTTTCTTTACAATTAATATGTTTCTTTATTGTATTTTTTTAATAAGCGAAACTGACCTCTATGTATAATCAAAGATCTACTCACGTAATGATTAAAAGAAGTCATGTGTAGAATGTGTATATAAAAGGTGTGTTTTTAGCCATAACATTTTTTTTTTCCTGAAAAATATCCACACTTGGGATACACGAGTAAATTTGATATAATGTGATCTAAAACTAAAAGAATTGAACCAAACCTGCAATTAACCAAAGAATTTAGCCAAACCTGCAATTAACCAAAGAATTGAACCAAACCTGCAATTAACCAAAGAATTTAGCCAAACCTGCAATTAACCAAAGAATTGAACCAAACCTGCAATTAACCAAAGAATTGAACCAAACCTGCAATTAACCAAAGAATTTAGCCAAACCTGCAATTAACCAAAGAATTGAACCAAACCTGCAATTAACCAAAGAATTTAGCCAAACCTGCAATTAACCAAAGAATTGAACCAAACCTGCAATTAACCAAAGAATTGAACCAAACCTGCAATTAACCAAAGAATTTAGCCAAACCGTGAGTTCGATCTCCAGTTTGTGTGTGTGGTGTATATATGGGCCTGGGTCTGCGTGTGGGCGTGCATATGTGTGGAAGGGCATTTAAATTTAAAGAAATAAAAACTGATTTCAGATCCCATTCTTTTTCTCGCAACAGTTTAAAAAAAAAATATTTTCCGTCTCTTAATTTAATTTAAGCCATTTAAATAGGCACATTACCCAAGAGGCCAATAAAATTAACGCATTTTTAATTAAAAAAACTGTATGTCTATTTTACAAAATTTACAAATAATACACATATATTGTATTAGCCGGAGTAACGCAACAACTTTGCGTGTATAAAATAATGTCCATTCCTCTCTTGGAGCTCCAATTCATGTATTACTGCAAGCTCATTTAAAAGACAATCCCTCATTGCACCTATATGTTCTTTTTCTGAGCATTTGAAGCGTACGTCATCAAGCACACGACGGGGGAAGCAGCGAATGAGAGCGCAGCACGGTGTGCAATGAGAGCGGGGCGGACGAGAAAGATCCACTCGAGGAATGATTGTTATAGATTGTTACATATTTCCTATCTAACCGAACTTCTCTCTGTCTATTCACCCCTTCGACAGCTTGGCTGCTCCGCAGACGGGCGTATTCTTTCTGTCCCCAAGTCTCGCACAAAAACATACGGTGAACGATCTTTCTCTTACTGTGCCCCCAAACAATAGAATTCTCTTCCACTACACATCAGAACTATATCAACCATCACAGCCTTCAAAACTGCACTCAAAACACATCTCTTTAAACTCTACTATCCTGACTGATTCCCCCTCTGACCGTTAAACGATGCTACTGAGTGTCGTCCACGGCTTGACATGTAAATTGATATGGAATGGTTGGTTTTCAATTTTTAAGTTCATTTTAATTTGTATGTACAGCGTGGTGAGCCCAGCCCTAGGCTGGGGTACCTTGTATGTACAGCGAGGTGAGCCCAGCCCTAGGCTGTGGTACCTTTATTGTACAGCGAGGTGAGCCCAGCCCTAGGCTGGGGTACTACGCTATAGAAAATTACCCATAATAATAATAATTTAAACAGCTAGAGAAGTAAAATAATATTACTTTGCAGATTTTACCTCAGAGATTTGATCACAGTTTTTATTTAACAGCATTTTGTACAAACGGAAAATAGTGACCTTTCTGTTCAAACGTGCATATGCATGCATAATACGCCACTGGTCGCATCATTATTTAGAAAACAAAAAAAACACGAATGATATATAGCGCAGCTTTTTGAATTTATTCTTCAGTGTTTTAAGATTTTTTTTTTAAAAAAAGGCTGAAACATGTTATTGGTACTACCTAACATACTTTATGTTGTTAGGGAGTGTACACTTAGGAAGAGTGACCTACTGAAAGACATCTTACTTAAATACGAAATGAGGAACCGGACAAGTGCACAGCAACAACCTCCAGGATGCCGTCCGGTTTTTCGGGCGAGGTCAACTCAGGGAGTTGTTTAAGCGTTAAGCCGAATGGCGGCCAGGCGAGAAGTAAAGAGCCCTCAAGAGATCAGGGTTGGGGGGGGGGGGGGAGGTAATCTCACAATCTTACAAACGTGAGAAAATTGGGAGGCGGTGGAAGGTGGTGGGGGAAATGTGAACTAATTACAGACATGCATGCTGGAGGGATGAAGGAAGGGAGAGAGAGAGAGAGAGAGATAGAGGTTGTGTTGATTTATTGATGGCATTTACGTTGAGGGATTTGTTTGGTTGGGGGGGGGGGGGCTTGGAACAGATCGAGGAATTTAGTGCAGTGATATGTAATGATCTCTGTATATGTCAAAATTTGTGATCATTGTGCCGAAGCTAAAGTATACAATGTCGGATCCTCCTCCCCCCCGGCCGCCCCATCAATGGCGTAGCTAGAGTTACTGCCACCCGGGGCGGGACAAATGTTTTTTTTACCGCAAGCCCTTTACGAATAAAAAAATCTGTGGTGTTGACCGATTATGCTCACCCCCCCACCCCATGTAAAAATAATAAAAGTGCCGCCGGGGGCCGACCGCCACCTCCAGCCCCTTACCTACGCCACAGCCCCCACCCCCTCCAAACCCTCTAAAATAATAGATTCGTTTTATGTTAATATGATCGGTCTACAGCAGGCCTGCACAACACACGGCCCGCGAAGTAACGAAATATTCGTTATTATGATTCTTTTGTTAAAAGCACAAGTTTTTCATAAAGTATTACGGTCCGCCATCCACTTTGAGTTGTGCAGGCCTGGTCTACAGCATTGGATTGAACACGTGTACACTTGTGTACATCTAATTCATGTTTTTGTTGTTGTTTTTTTACATTAACTGTCTGTTCACAACTTGGCTGCATGCAGGAAAAATGGCGTGAATTACACGAATGTCTGGCATCGAATATCAGTTCAATGTAATAATTTTTACCGAACTGTATCAAACAATTTTTGTGAAACATATAAATGGGTGGCCCCAAAGGGTGGCCCCCCAAAAAACGTTTTAACATCGCTTTATTGACAGAAGCATAAACGAGTGCCGTCTATGTTTAAAAAATGGTCGCGGAGAAGCAAAAGTTGGGCAGGGGTGGGGTGGGACGGGACACATTAAACATCTTTTCCGATAATGGTAATATTCAGCATACAGCTGTACAAGTACAGACATTAGCATAATTCACTTATGATTAACCCTTTACTGCGAGATGTTCTCAATTTTCTTTTGAAGTCACACCCTGTAGATTCCAGAAAGGATTTGTGCTGTAAAGATTAGGGTGTTGGGGTGGGGGTGGGCCGGGGGTGAACATTTGGAGGTAGGTGGGGACATTTAAAGGGTGGGGTGGAGTAAACTGGTCCAGCGCCAAGAGGGATTGTTACCCTCCTCCAAAACTCAGACTTAAAGATAAGATCGCAAAAGTTGATTGAGGCAGACGATATTCTAACAACGGTAGGACCCGAAGTTCATTTAACGGGAACCACACTATCTTGAGTTGTCAGAAACGCGGTACGTTATGCGTGACCGTACCAGCACATGAGAATACAGAACCACACTAACTTGAGTTGTCAGAAACGCGGTACGTTATGCGTGACCGTACCAGCACATGAGAATACAGAACCACACTATCTTGAAATGTCAGAAACGCGGTACGTTTGCGTGAACGTACAAGCACATGAGAATACAGAACCACACTATCTTGAGTTGTCAGAAATGCAGTACGTTATGCGTGATAGTACCAGCACATGAGAATACAGAACCAAACTATCTTGAGTTGTCAGAAACGCGGTACGTTATGCGTGATCGTACCAGCACATGAGAATACAGAACCACACTAACTTGAGTTGTCAGAAACGCGGTACGTTATGCGTGACCGTACCAGCACATGAGAATACAGAACCACACTATCTTGAAATGTCAGAAACGCGGTACGTTTGCGTGATCGTACAAGCACATGAGAATACAGAACCACACTATCTTGAGTTGTCAGAAACGCGGTACGTTATGCGTGATAGTACCAGCACATGAGAATACAGAACCACACTATCTTGAGTTGTCAGAAACGCGGTACGTTATGCGTGATAGTATCAGCACAGGAGAATACAGGACCACATTATCTTGAGTTGTAAGAAATGCGGTACGTTATGCGTGATCGTACCAGCACATGAGAATACAGCACCACAGTATCTTGAGTTGTCAGAAACGCGGTAGGTTATGCGTGATCGTACCAGCACATGAGAATACAGGACCTCACTATCTTGAAATGTCAGAAATGCGGTGCGTTATGCGTGATCGTACCAGCACAGGAGAATACATGACCACACTATCTGGAAATGTCAGAAATGCGGTACGTTATGCGTGATCGTACCAGCACAGGAGAATACAGGACCACACTATCTTGAAATGTCAGAAATGCGGTAGGTTATGCGTGATCGTACCAGCACATGAGAATACAGGACCTCACTATCTTGAAATGTCAGAAATGCGGTAAGTTATGCGTGATCGTACCAGCACAGGAGAATACAGGACCACACTATCTGGAAATGTCAGAAATGCGGTAAGTTATGCGTGATAGTACCAGCACAGGAGAATACAGGACCACACTATCTTGAAATGTCAGAAATGAGGTAGGTTATGCGTGATCGTACCAGCACAGGAGAATACAGGAACACACTATCTTGAAATGTCAGAAATGCGGTACGTTATGCGTGATCGTACCAGCACATGAGAATACAGGACCACACTATCTTGAGTAGTCAGAAACGCGGTACATTATGCGTGATCGTACCAGCACATGCAGGACCACACTATCTTGAAATGTCAGAAATGCGGTAGGTTATGCGTGACCATACCAGCACACGAGAATACAGGACCACACTATCTTGAGTTGTCAGAAACGCGGTACGTTATGCGTGATAGTATCAGCACAGGAGAATACAGGACTACACTATCTTGAGTTGTCAGAAATGCGGTACGTTATGCGTGATAGTACCAGCACAGGAGAATACAGGACCACACTATTTGAGTTGTCAGAAACGCGGTACGTTATGCGTGATAATACCAGCACAGGAGAATACAGGACCACACTATCTTGAGTTGTCAGAAATGCGCTACGTTACGCGTGATCGTACCAGGAGAATACAGGACCACACTATCTGGAAATGTCAGAAATGCGGTACGTTATGCGTGATCGTACCAGCACAGTAGAATACAGAACCACACTATCTTGAAATGTCAGAAATGAGGTACGTTATGCGTGATCGTAACAGCACAGGAGAATACAGGACCACACTATCTTGAAATGTCATAAATGCGGTACGTTACGCGTGATTGTACCAGCACAGGAGAATACAGGACCACACTATCTTGAAATGTCAGAAATGTGGTACGTTACGCGTGATCGTACCAGCACAGGATAATACAGGACGACACTATCTTGAAATGTCAGAAATGCTGTACGTTATGCGTGATCGTACCAGCACACGAGAATACAGGACCACACTATCTTGAAATGTCAGAAATGCGGTACGTTACGCGTGATCGTACCAGCACAGGAGAATACAGGACCACACTATCTTGAAATGTCATAAATGCGGTACGTTACGCGTGATCGTACCAGCACAGGAGAATACAGGACCACACTATCTTGAAATGTCAGAAATGCTGTACGTTATGCGTGATAGTACCAACACAGGAGAATACAGGACGACACTATCTTGAAATGTCAGAAATGCGGTAGGTTATGCGTGATCGTACCAGCACATGAGAATACAGAACCACACTATGTTGAGTTGTCAGAAACGCTGTAGGTTATGCGTGATATTACCAACACAGGAGAATACAGGACGACACTATCTTGAAATGTCAGAAATGCGGTAGGTTATGCGTGATCGTACAAGCACATGAGAATACAGGACCTCACTATCTGGAAATGTCAGAAATGCGGTAAGTTATGCGTGATAGTACCAGCACAGGAGAATACAGGACCACACTATCTTGAAATGTCAGAAATGAGGTAGGTTATGCGTGATCGTACCAGCACAGGAGAATACATGACCACACTATCTTGAGTTGTCAGAAATGCGGTACGTTATGCGTGATCGTACCAGCACATGAGAATACAGGACCACACTATCTTGAGTAGTCAGAAACGCGGTACATTATGCGTGATCGTACCAGCACACGCAGGACCACACTATCTTGAAATGTCAGAAATGAGGTAGGTTATGCGTGATCGTACCAGCACATGAGAATACAGAACCACACTATGTTGAGTTGTCAGAAACGCGGTACGTTATGCGTGATAGTACCAACACAGGAGAATACAGGACGACACTATCTTGAAATGTCAAAAATGCGGTACGTTATGCGTGATCGTACCAGCACAGGAGAATACAGGACCACACTATCTGGAAATGTCAGAAATGCGGTAAGTTATGCGTGATAGTACCAGCACAGGAGAATACAGGACCACACTATCTTGAAATGTCAGAAATGCGGTACGTTATGCGTGATCGTACCAGCACATGAGAATACAGGACCACACTATCTTGATTAGTCAGAAACGCGGTACATTATGCGTGATCGTACCAGCACATGCAGGACCACACTATCTTGAAATGTCAGAAATGCGGTAGGTTATGCGTGACCATACCAGCACATGCAGGACCACACTATCTTGAGTTGTCAGAAACGCGGTAAGTTATGCGTGATAGTATCAGCACAGGAGAATACAGTACCACACTAACTTGAGTTGTCAGAAACGCGGTACGTTATGCGTGACCGTACCAGCACATGAGAATACAGAACCACACTATCTTGAAATGTCAGAAACGCGGTACGTTTGCGTGAACGTACAAGCACATGAGAATACAGAACCACACTATCTTGAGTTGTCAGAAATGCGGTACGTTATGCGTGATAGTACCAGCACATGAGAATACAGAACCACACTATCTTGAGTTGTCAGAAACGCGGTACGTTATGCGTGATCGTACCAGCACATGAGAATACAGAACCACACTAACTTGAGTTGTCAGAAACGCGGTATGTTATGCGTGACCGTACCAGCACATGAGAATACAGAACCACACTATCTTGAAATGTCAGAAACGCGGTACGTTTGCATGATCGTACAAGCACATGAGAATACAGAACCACACTATCTTGAGTTGTCAGAAACGCGGTACGTTATGCGTGATAGTACCAGCACATGAGAATACAGAACCACACTATCTTGAGTTGTCAGAAACGCGGTACGTTATGCGTGATCGTACCAGCACAGGAGAATCCAGGACCACACTATCTTGAAATGTCAGAAATGCGGTAGGTTATGCGTGATCGTACCAGCACATGAGAATACAGGACCTCACTATCTTGAAATGTCAGAAATGCGGTACGTTATGCGTGATCGTACCAGCACAGGAGAATACAGGACCACACTATCTGGAAATGTCAGAAATGCGGTAAGTTATGCGTGATAGTACCAGCACAGGAGAATACAGGACCACACTATCTTGAAATGTCAGAAATGAGGTACGTTATGCGTGATCGTACCAGCACAGGAGAATACAGGAACACACTATCTTGAAATGTCAGAAATGCGGTACGTTATGCGTGATCGTACCAGCACATGAGAATACAGGACCACACTATCTTGAGTAGTCAGAAACGCGGTACATTATGCGTGATCGTACCAGCACATGAGAATACAGAACCACACTATGTTGAGTTGTCAGAAACGCGGTACGTTATGCGTGATAGTACCAACACAGGAGAATACAGGAAGACACTATCTTGAAATGTCAAAAATGCGGTATTATGCGTGATCGTACCAGCACAGGAGAATACATGACCACACTATCTGGAAATGTAAGAAATGCGGTAAGTTATGCGTGATAGTACCAGCACAGGAGAATACAGGACCACACTATCTTGAAATGTCAGAAATGAGGTAGGTTATGCGTGATCGTACCAGCACAGGAGAATACATGACCACACTATCTTGAAATGTAAGAAATGCGGTACGTTATGTGTGATCGTACCAGCACAAGAGAATACAGGACCACACTATCTTGAGTAGTCAGAATTGCGGTACATTATGCGTGATCGTACCAGCACATGCAGGACCACACTATCTTGAAATGTCAGAAATGCTGTACGTTATGCGTGACCATACCAGCACACGAGAATACAGGACCACACTATCTTGAGTTGTCAGAAACGCGGTAAGTTATGCGTGATAGTATCAGCACAGGAGAATACAGGACCACACTAACTTGAGTTGTCAGAAACGCGGTACGTTATGCGTGACCGTACCAGCACATAAGAATACAGAACCACACTATCTTGAAATGTCAGAAACGCGGTACGTTTGCGTGAACGTACAAGCACATGAGAATACAGAAACAAACTATCTTGAGTTGTCAGAAATGCGGTACGTTATGCGTGATAGTACCAGCACATGAGAATACAGAACCACACTATCTTGAGTTGTCAGAAACGCGGTACGTTATGCGTGATCGTACCAGCACATGAGAATACAGAACCACACTAACTTGAGTTGTCAGAAACGCGGTACGTTATGCGTGACCGTACCAGCACATGAGAATACAGAACCACACTATCTTGAAATGTCAGAAACGCGGTACGTTTGCGTGATCGTACAAGCACATGAGAATACAGAACCACACTATCTTGAGTTGTCAGAAACGCGGTACGTTATGCGTGATAGTACCAGCACATGAGAATACAGAACCACACTATCTTGAGTTGTCAGAAACGCGGTACGTTATGCGTGATAGTATCAGCACAGGAGAATACAGGACCACATTATCTTGAGTTGTAAGAAATGCGGTACGTTATGCGTGATCGTACCAGCACATGAGAATACAGCACCACACTATCTTGAGTTGTCAGAAACGCGGTACGTTATGCGTGATCGTACAAGCACAGGAGAATACAGGACCACACTATCTTGAAATGTCAGAAATGCGGTACGTTATGCGTGATCGTACCAGCACAGGAGAATACAGGACCACACTATCTGGAAATGTCAGAAATGCGGTAAGTTATGCGTGATAGTACCAGCACAGGAGAATACAGGACCACACTATCTTGAAATGTCAGAAATGAGGTAGGTTATGCGTGATCGTACCAGCACAGGAGAATACATGACCACACTATTTTGAGTTGTCAGAAATGCGGTACGTTATGCGTGATCGTACCAGCACATGAGAATACAGGACCACACTATCTTGAGTAGTCAGAAACGCGGTACATTATGCGTGATCGTACCAGCACATGCAGGACCACACTATCTTGAAATGTCAGAAATGCGGTAGGTTATGCGTGACCATACCAGCACACGAGAATACAGGACCACACTATCTTGAGTTGTCAGAAACGTGGTACGTTATGGGTGATAGTATCAGCACAGGAGAATACAGGACTACACTATCTTGAGTTGTCAGAAATGCGGTACGTTATGCGTGATAGTACCAGCACAGGAGAATACAGGACCACACTATTTGAGTTGTCAGAAACGCGGTACGTTATGTGTGATAATACCAGCACAGGAGAATACAGGACCACACTATCTTGAGTTGTCAGAAATGCGCTACGTTACGCGTGATCGTACCAGGAGAATACAGGACCACACTATCTGGAAATGTCAGAAATGCGGTACGTTATGCGTGATCGTACCAGCACAGTAGAATACAGAACCACACTATCTTGAAATGTCAGAAATGAGGTACGTTATGCGTGATCGTAACAGCACAGGAGAATACAGGTCCACACTATCTTGAAATGTCATAAATGCGGTACGTTACGCGTGATTGTACCAGCACAGGAGAATACAGGACCACACTATCTTGAAATGTCAGAAATGCAGTACGTTACGCGTGATCGTACCAGCACAGGATAATACAGGACCACACTATCTTGAAATGTCAGAAATGCTGTACGTTATGCGTGATCGTACCAGCACATGAGAATACAGGACCACACTATCTTGAAATGTCAGAAATGCGGTACGTTACGCGTGATCGTACCAGCACAGGAGAATACAGGACCACACTATCTTGAAATGTCATAAATGCGGTACGTTACGCGTGATCGTACCAGCACAGGAGAATACAGGACCACACTATCTTGAAATGTCAGAAATGCTGTACGTTATGCGTGATAGTACCAACACGGGTGAATACAGGACGACACTATCTTGAAATGTCAGAAATGCGGTAGGTTATGCGTGATCGTACCAGCACATGAGAATACAGAACCACACTATGTTGAGTTGTCAGAAACGCGGTAGGTTATGCGTGATAGTACCAACACAGGAGAATACAGGACGACACTATCTTGAAATGTCAGAAATGCGGTAGGTTATGCGTGATCGTACAAGCACATGAGAATACAGGACCTCACTATCTGGAAATGTCAGAAATGCGGTAAGTTATGCGTGATAGTACCAGCACAGGAGAATACAGGACCACACTATCTTGAAATGTCAGAAATGAGGTAGGTTATGCGTGATCGTACCAGCACAGGAGAATACATGACCACACTATCTTGAGTTGTCAGAAATGCGGTACGTTATGCGTGATAGTACCAACACAGGAGAATACAGGACGACACTATCTTGAAATGTCAAAAATGCGGTACGTTATGCGTGATCGTACCAGCACAGGAGAATACAGGACCACACTATCTGGAAATGTCAGAAATGCGGTAAGTTATGCGTGATAGTACCAGCACAGGAGAATACAGGACCACACTATCTTGAAATGTCAGAAATGAGGTAGGTTATGCGTGATCGTACCAGCACAGGAGAATACATGACCACACTATTTTGAGTTGTCAGAAATGCGGTACGTTATGCGTGATCGTACCAGCACATGAGAATACAGGACCACACTATCTTGAGTAGTCAGAAACGCGGTACATTATGCGTGATCGTACCAGCACATGCAGGACCAAAATCTTGAAATGTCAGAAATGCGGTAGGTTATGCGTGATCGTACCAGCACATGAGAATACAGAACCACACTATGTTGAGTTGTCAGAAACGCGGTACGTTATGCGTGATAGTACCAACACAGGAGAATACAGGACGACACTATCTTGAAATGTCAAAAATGCGGTACGTTATGCGTGATCGTACCAGCACAGGAGAATACAGGACCACACTATCTGGAAATGTCAGAAATGCGGTAAGTTATGCGTGATAGTACCAGCACAGGAGAATACAGGACCACACTATCTTGAAATGTCAGAAATGAGGTAGGTTATGCGTGATCGTACCAGCAGAGGAGAATACATGACCACACTATCTTGAAATGTCAGAAATGCGGTACGTTATGCGTGATCGTACCAGCACATGAGAATACAGGACCACACTATCTTGAGTAGTCAGAAACGCGGTACATTATGCGTGATCGTACCAGCACATGCAGGACCATACTATCTTGAAATGTCAGAAATGCGGTAGGTTATGCGTGACCATACCAGCACACGAGAATACAGGACCACACTATCTTGAGTTGTCAGAAACGCGGTAAGTTATGCGTGATAGTATCAGCACAGGAGAATACAGGACCACACTAACTTGAGTTTTCAGAAACGCGGTACGTTATGCGTGACCGTACCAGCACATGAGAATACAGAACCACACTATCTTGAAATGTCAGAAACGCGGTACGTTTGCGTGAACGTACAAGCACATGAGAATACAGAACCACACTATCTTGAGTTGTCAGAAATGCGGTACGTTATGCGTGATAGTACCAGCACATGAGAATACAGAACCACACTATCTTGAGTTGTCAGAAACGCGGTACGTTATGCGTGATCGTACCAGCACATGAGAATACAGAACCACACTAACTTGAGTTGTCAGAAACGCGGTACGTTATGCGTGACCGTACCAGCACATGAGAATACAGAACCACACTATCTTGAAATGTCAGAAACGCGGTACGTTTGCGTGATCGTACAAGCACATGAGAATACAGAACCACACTATCTTGAGTTGTCAGAAACGCGGTACGTTATGCGTGATAGTACCAGCACATGAGAATACAGAACCACACTATCTTGAGTTGTCAGAAACGCGGTACGTTATGCGTGATAGTATCAGCACAGGAGAATACAGGACCACATTATCTTGAGTTGTAAGAAATGCGGTACGTTATGCGTGATCGTACCAGCACAGGAGAATACATGACCACACTATCTTGAGTTGTCAGAAATGCGGTAGGTTATGCGTGATCGTACCAGCACATAAGAATACAGGACCTCACTACCTTGAAATGTCAGAAATGCGGTACGTTATGCGTGATCGTAACAGCACAGGAGAATACAGGACCACACTATCTGGAAATGTCAGAAATGCGGTAAGTTATGCGTGATAGTACCAGCACAGGAGAATACAGGACCACACTATCTTGAAATGTCAGAAATGAGGTAGGTTATGCGTGATCGTACCAGCACAGGAGAATACAGGAACACACTATCTTGAAATGTCAAAAATGCGGTACGTTATGCGTGATCGTACCAGCACATGAGAATACAGGACCACACTATCTTGAGTAGTCAGAAACGCGGTACATTATGCGTGATCGTACCAGCACATGCAGGACCACACTATCTTGAAATGTCAGAAATGCGGTAGGTTATGCGTGACCATACCAGCACACGAGAATACAGGACCACACTATCTTGAGTTGTCAGAAACGCGGTACGTTATGCGTGATAGTATCAGCACAGGAGAATACAGGACTACACTATCTTGAGTTGTCAGAAATGCGGTACGTTATGCGTGATAGTACCAGCACAGGAGAATACAGGACCACACTATTTGAGTTGTCAGAAACGCGGTACGTTATGCGTGATAATACCAGCACAAGAGAATACAGGACCACACTATCTTGAGTTGTCAGAAATGCGCTACGTTACGCGTGATCGTACCAGGAGAATACAGGACCACACTATCTGGAAATGTCAGAAATGCGGTACGTTATGCGTGATCGTACCAGCACAGTAGAATACAGAACCACACTATCTTGAAATGTCAGAAATGAGGTACGTTATGCGTGATCGTAACAGCACAGGAGAATACAGGACCACACTATCTTGAAATGTCATAAATGCGGTACGTTACGCGTGATTGTACCAGCACAGGAGAATACAGGACCACACTATCTTGAAATGTCAGAAATGCGGTACGTTACGCGTGATCGTACCAGCACAGGATAATACAGGACCACACTATCTTGAAATGTCAGAAATGCTGTACTTTATGCGTGATCGTACCAGCACAGGAGAATACAGGACCACACTATCTTGAAATGTCAGAAATGCGGTACGTTACGCGTGATCGTACCAGCACAGGAGAATACAGGACCACACTATCTTGAAATGTCATAAATGCGGTACGTTACGCGTGATCGTACCAGCACAGGAGAATACAGGACCACACTATCTTGAAATGTCAGAAATGCTGTACGTTATGCGTGATAGTACCAACACAGGAGAATACAGGACGACACTATCTTGAAATGTCAGAAATGCGGTAGGTTATGCGTGATCGTACCAGCACATGAGAATACAGAACCACACTATGTTGAGTTGTCAGAAACGCGGTAGGTTATGCGTGATAGTACCAACACAGGAGAATACAGGACGACACTATCTTGCAATGTCAGAAATGCGGTAGGTTATGCGTCATCGTACAAGCACATGAGAATACAGGACCTCACTATCTGGAAATGTCAGAAATGCGATAAGTTATGCGTGATAGTACCAGCACAGGAGAATACAGGACCACACTATCTTGAAATGTCAGAAATGAGGTAGGTTATGCGTGATCGTACCAGCACAGGAGAATACATGACCACACTATCTTGAGTTGTCAGAAATGCGGTACGTTATGCGTGATCGTACCAGCACATGAGAATACAGGACCACACTATCTTGAGTAGTCAGAAACGCGGTACATTATGCGTGATCGTACCAGCATATGCAGGACCACACTATCTTGAAATGTCAGAAATGCGGTAGGTTATGCGTGATCGTACCAGCACATGAGAATACAGAACCACACTATGTTGAGTTGTCAGAAACGCGGAACGTTATGCGTGATAGTACCAACACAGGAGAATACAGGACGACACTATCTTGAAATGTCAAAAATGCGGTACGTTATGCGTGATCGTACCAGCACAGGAGAATACAGGACCACACTATCTGGAAATGTCAGAAATGCGGTAAGTTATGCGTGATAGTACCAGCACAGGAGAATACAGGACCACACTATCTTGAAATGTCAGAAATGAGGTAGGTTATGCGTGATCGTACCAGCACAGGAGAATACATGACCACACTATCTTGAAATGTCAGAAATGCGGTACGTTATGCGTGATCGTACCAGCACATGAGAATACAGGACCACACTATCTTGAGTAGTCAGAAACGCGGTACATTATGCGTGATCGTACCAGCACATGCAGGACCACACTATCTTGAAATGTCAGAAATGCGGTAGGTTATGCGTGACCATACCAGCACACGAGAATACAGGCCCACACTATCTTGAGTTGTCAGAAACGCGGTAAGTTATGCGTGATAGTATCAGCACAGGAGAATACAGGACCACACTATCTTGAGTTGTCAGAAATGCGGTACGTTATGCGTGAAAGTACCAGCACAGGAGAATACAGGACCACACTATTTGAGTTGTCAGAAACGCGGTACGTTATGCGTGATAATACCAGCACAGGAGAATACAGGACCACACTATCTTGAGTTGTCAGAAATGCGCTACGTTACGCGCGATCGTACCAGGAGAATACAGGACCACACTCTCTGGAAATGTCAGAAATGCGGTACGTTATGCGTGATCGTACCAGCACAGTAGAATACAGGACCACACTATCTTGAAATGTCAGAAATGAGGTACGTTATGCGTGATCGTAACAGCACAGGAGAATACAGGACCACACTATCTTGAAATGTCAGAAATGCGGTACGTTACGCGTGATTGTACCAGCACAGGAGAATACAGGACCACACTATCTTGAAATGTCAGAAATGCGGTACGTTACGCGTGATCGTACCTGCACAGGAGAATACAGGATAACACTATCTTGAAATGTCAGAAATGCTGTACGTTGTGCGTGATCGTAACAGCACAGGAGAATACAGGACCACACTATCTTGAAATGTCAGAAATGCGGTACGTTACGCGTGATCGTACCAGCACAGGAGAATACAGGACCACACTATCTTGAAATGTCATAAATGCGGTACGTTACGCGTGATCGTACCAGCACAGGAGAATACAGGACCACACTATCTTGAAATGTCAGAAATGCTGTACGTTATGCATGAACGTAGCAGCGCAGGAGCAATACACGACCACCCTATGTTGGGTAATACAGAATTAATTTGTCTTGCATGGTGTTCCCGTGACAAAGGGAAACAACGCTGTTTTGGCTACTGTTTCTGTTACCATTACCATTTACATTTTGTTACCGCCCTTGAAATGGCTCATTGTCTCCCCTGACTATGAATCCGATTTTTATTTCTATATTTTCCCCATTTTATTTCAAAGTTACATAAATATATTTTTTGGTCTAGCCAAAGTTTTCGTTTCATCTCTTTTAATCCTTAGAATTTCCATCAACTTCTCATCAAGATTTAAACATTCAACAACACCTTTTTTTTTTCCTCATTACTTTTATGACAGCGTTGTTATTATTTTCTTTTGTTATTCGTGGTTTCAGATGAGATGAGAAAATCAGTTTCGTAATGAATTCTGTCAGCATGGCTTTCTGGATCCCGGTGTTACCTGTATGTTTACCTGTCGTTGTATTTCCAGGTTCCACAGAGCTACCTGGGCGGAAATGTAGATGAGCGTACATGATGATGCATTGTTGTCTGTTTCATCCTCAGGTCTTTGCAGAATAAAATAAAATTTGGTGCTCATGTCAAAAGGATCTATTTCTCAGTTAATCAATTGTAACATTGTCTGTAAAGCAGACAGCGATATTTCGTGTTTCTGTATAGCAGGTAATGACATTTCAGTGGCTGTAAAGCAGACTGTTATATTTTAATATCTGTATAGTAGACAGTGTTATTTTAATGTCTGTAAAGCAGACAGTGATATTTTAATGTCTGTATAGCAGGCAGCGATATTTTAACGTCAGTATAGTAGACACTGATATTTTAATGTCTGTTTAGCAGACAGAAAAAACAACAGCGAGCATTACGCAGAAAGTGCAGACATTTATAAATACATGCCTTAGAAAGATCCTGAACATCAAATGGCCAAATTCCATCACCAACAAAGATCTACTAGAAAGGACATACCAGCTGCCCATTGATGAAGACATCATAAAGAAAAGATGGAGGTGGATTGGGCATACTCTCAGAAAACCCCCAGATAGCACCACCAGACAAGGCCTAACATGGAATCCACAGGGAAAAAGAAAGAGAGGAAGACCTAAGAATACATGGAGACGCGAGCTAGAGACAGACACACAAAATATGGGATACACCTGGAAGCAATTGGAAAGGAAAGCACAGGACCGGGATGAGTGGAAAATTCTTGTGGGCGGCCTATGCCCCAGACGGGGTAAAAAGGCATAAGAAGAAAAAGATGGCAGACAAGGATATTTTAATGTCTGTATAGCAGACAGTGACATTTTAATGTCTGTATAGCAAGCAGCGATATTTTAACGTCAGTATAGCAGACACTGATATTTTAATGTCTGTATGGCAGACAGTGATATTTTAATGTATGTACAGCAGACAGTGATATTTTAATGTCTGTATAGCAGACACTGATATTTTAATGTCTGTATAGCAGACAGTGATATTTTAATGTCTGTATAGCAGACACTGGTATTTTAATGTCTGTTTAGCAGACACTGATATTTTAACGTCTGTATAGCAGACATTGATATTTTAACGTCTGTATAGCAGACACTGGTATTTTAATGTCTGTTTAGCAGACAGTGATATTTTAATGTCTGTATAGCAGACACTGATATTTTAACGTCTGTATAGCAGACACTGATATTTTAACGTCTGTATAGCAGACAGTGATATTTTAACGTCTGTATAGCAGACAGTGATATTTTAATGTCTGTATAGCAGACACTGATATTTTAACGTCTGTATAGCAGACAGTGATATTTTAACGTCTGTATAGCAGACAGTGATATTTTAACGTCTGTATAGCAGGCACTGATATTTTAACTTCTGTATAGCAGACAGTGATATTTTAACGTCTGTATAGCAGACACTGATATTTTAACGTCTGTATAGCAGACAGTGATATTTTAACGTCTGTATAGCAGACAGTGATATTTTAATGTCTATTTAGCAGACGCTGATATTTCAGAAGTAAAAACAAAAGTGTCAAGAGTGGGCAGAGGACCTATTACAATTTTGTAAATATTTTAATCATATGCAAAAAGTAAAATTTTGTAATCACTAAGGGGAAAAAATGCGTCTTAAATATAAATTGTGTGTGTGTGGGGGGGCACTAAAAAAACAACAAAGAATCATTGAAGCCTAATTTCATCCAGTGAATCCCACACTGTCCTATTTCACCAAAATATACCAATGCTTACTTTCTTCCACTAAACGTCCTGTTTCGCTGGTCATCAAAAAAGGACGCCACATTTCATCAGGTTTAAATCTAACAGTGAAGATATTTTTAAAAACAAAACAACAACAACCTCTTAATGAATAAGACGTTGAAAAAAAAAACCCTTACAAGTGTGAACTAACACTTGGGGTACATTAGCACCACAGGGCCAGTCGCCCCCACCTACCCCCCCCCCCTTGCGCCACCGGTTAGATTAAATGGATGAAACGAAACGTTCCGATGGACAAGGATTAAGTGCTGTCCACCACCCAAAGTGAATATCACGCTCTGCAAATGGACGACGGCGTCAAAGCTGTAGGGATATAAGGGGCTGGACAGTCTGGAGTTCACACGGAAATGGACCGTTAAAACAGTTCTGGACATTTAACATTTTCCCTTTCACAAAAAAAAGGTGTTGAACATCGGAAGTGTTTCAAAAACTTATGGTATATTTTTGTTTTTACATCTCCAAATGTTATTGTTACAATTAATAGGGCATAACTCTTCAACAAAAAACAAACAACAAAAAACAAACAACAAAAAACAAACAACAAAAAACAAGCAACAAAAAACAAACAACAAAAAACAAACAACAAACAACAAAAAACAAACAACAAACAACAAAAAACAAACAACAAAAAGCAAACAACAAAAAACAAACAACAAAAACAAACAACAAAAAACAAACAACAAAAACAAACAACAAAAAACAAACAACAAAAAACAAACAACAAAAAACAAACAACAAAAAACAAACAACAAAAAACAAGCCCACAGCTTTCATATAAATTGTTGGATTTATGTGAAACGAAGAAAAGCAATTTTTGTTGTTGTTGTAATTATAACAGGCAAAATCAAAACAATAACTGATTTGTGGGTCCGCTGGATTACTGATCGAATAATGGTGGGCATGTCAAATAGAGTTCAATGCAAGGAGCAAATTTTAACAATCTGTGGGTGCTTATTGTAAGTAACACAGTTTAACAATCTGTGGGTGCTAATTGTAAGTACCACATTTTAACAAAATCTGGGTGCTAAATGCGGGGACCAAATTTTATCAATCTCTGGGTGCTTATAGTAAGGACCACATATTGACAGTATCTAGGTGCTTAATGTAAGGACCACATTTTAACAATCTCTGGGTGCTTAATGTAAGGACCACATTTTAACAAAATCTGGGTGCTTAATGTAGGGACCAAATTTTAACAATCTCTGTGTGCTTAAAATGTAAGGATATCACCTTAACAATCACTGGGTCCTTAATGTAAGGACCAAATTTTAACAATCCCTGGGTGCTTAATGTAAGGACCACATTTTAACAGTCTCTGTGTGCTTAATGTAAGGACCACATTTAACAATCTCTAGGTACTTAATGTAAGGGCCACATTTTAACCATCTCCGGGGTCACTTTTATCCGGCATGAGACCAGGATGAAATTTTATAGCGTTATCAAAATGTCAAGACTTACGGAATGTCCCCCACGAGAGGGTGTGTCCTACGAGAGGATGTGACCCACGAGAGGGTGTGCCCCACGAAAGGATGTGCCCCCATGATAGGATGTGCCCCACTAGAGGGTGTGCCCCACGAGAGGATGTGCCCCCACGATAGGATGTGCCCCACGAGAGAATGTGCCCCCATGAAAGGGTGCCCCACGAGAGGGTGTGCCCCACGAGAGGATGTGCCCACGAGAGGATGTGCCCCACGACAGGATGTGCCCCACGAGAGGATGTGCCTTGCAACACAAGCCAGTGGAAATGTACTAGGACGCCCCCGGCGAAAAGCCTTCTTAGTTATTTATAAAGTCAAATAAATTGTTGGAATCCCTTAAAAACCTACTCTGTTTTAAGTCATTTTCGTGGCTTACAATTTCGTCGATCACGTTTTTTATTCGTTATATTTTTATGGTTTACATTTTTATAGATTATATTTTTTGCACACACTTTTTATTACATTTTTAGTGATTTTATTTTCGTTGGTCACATTTTTATTGATAATATTTTTGTTGATTATATATATATATTGATGATATTTTTGTTGATTACTTTGTTTTTGATAATATTTTTTGTTGTGGTAAATAATAATAGGCAAAATCAAAACAAAAGAATTGATTTGTGGGCCGGTTAGGTTAGATTATTGATCGAATAATGGTGGGCATGTCAAATAGTGTTCAATGTAAAAAAAAATCTCTAATTATTTAATTCAAAACTGCAATCAAAACACATCTCTTTAAACTCTACTATCCTGACTGATTCCCCCCTGTGACCAATAGACGATACTGCTGGGTGCCTTCCATGGCTTGACATTTAAAAAGTTATGGAATGGTTGGAGCGGATACGCATTTGTTTTGTTTTATTTAATTAATGTTTGTTAATTTTTAAGTTCATGATTTAATTGTTAAATTGTATGTACAGCGTGGTGAGCCCAGCCCTAGGCTGGGGTACTAAGTTATAAAAAAACTTCTTATAATAATAATAATAATAATGTCACGATTATGGCTCTTTTGCTAAATTTTTGTTTCGTACAGCGCGGTGAGTCCAGCCCTAGGCCGGGGTACCGCGCCAAATTAGACCACTAATAATAATAACAATAATACTAATACCGACAGCGGCTGATGTTGAAAGATATCACCATGACGTCATTTGCGTGTTTTGTTAAGTTGCTGTTTTGGATTCACTCCCCTTATTTTTTTGTTAATAGAGTTACATTTTCATTAATATGAAGGTGGCAAATTTTTATTGATTGATTAATTATAATTTTTAAAATTTCAATGGTTGGCCTATTTTAATATTTTTTATGTGTTCCGACATCTTTGAAATATTCGTTATCAGACCTCGTGTTCTTTCATTCAATTTCTGGATATTACTTTCGGTGGCACCTTAAATAAAGTGTGTAAAAGTGTATTTCATGAAACTTTAAGTTGGGTTTTCATTATTTCTTTAATTTTATAATTAATTTGGACATTTTCATAGGTTTTTTTTCATTTGCCTAGTTTTCAGGGTCAAAACCCTGGTTAGCGATAAATTTAGGGTTCAGGTTAGGTTTAGGCATAGATTTAGGGTTCTCGTTAGGTTCAGGGATAGATTTAGGGTTCGGGTTAGGTTTAGGGATAGATTTAGTGTTCAGATTAGGTTTGGGCATATATTTAGGGTTAAGGTTAGGTTAAGGGAGACACTTAGGTCATTTTTTCATTATTTTTTAACTTTTTTATTCTTAATTGTAGCAAACGTGAGTTATTTTATTTTTTCACGGCCGCCCTCTTGGTTGTCGCGACCCGTGAACAAGTAAAAGTTCGCGGGTCTGGGCAACCAAGATGGCGGCCATGGTTAAAAAAAAAAACGCGGTGATATCTCTCAACATTTACCCCGACAGCTTCCTGGATGTGCACTGAGTGTTAAGATCGGTGACAAACAAAAACTTAAAATTAGGTGACATTTTCGCGTCGTTTGGAAGTTAAAGACATCAAAAGACATAACTCCATATGTAACATCGTCTGTAACGCTACCGGATTGCACTGATATGCGCTAAATAAAATTCCCGATACCCGCGCTAAATTAAGATTTCTTTAAAAAAATACCGCAAATGCGTTTGGTGCGTATTATTTTCGTTTTTTTTTTTTACGGAAAAAGTTCGTGTCACAAATCTGCAGTGTGAAAAGGGGCGTGACATTCAGGCATTAATATAGTTCAGGGGCGGTGGCGTGCCGTGTGGATGGTGGGGTATAGCATTGGCTTGGGGATCTTATACAGTTCGCTGGTTGAGTCCATGTTTTGTCAAGTAACTTTTGTAAACCGGAAGTATACGCATTACGGCCGCCATTATTTGCGCGGGGGGGGGGGGGGGTTATAGAAAGTAAACAAATAAAATACTATAGGATCGAAAAGATTTTAAACTTTGAGGAACTATCAACCAATTTAGGTTCAATAATATTTTTTTTTCTTAACATCAACAAACAACACAATTTAAAAGCAAAGGGTCCTAGAGCATGGAAGCAGTGGCGTAGCGAGCTAAACTCGCGCCCGGGGCACAATACCTTTTTAGCGCCCTTCCTATTCGAAAACCATACAATATTATATGTAAAATATACCATTTGGCAGCCCTTTGCGAGTAGCGCCCGGGGCATGATGCCCCCTTGCCCCCCTCGCTATGCCACTGCATGGAAGGGGGTGCGAATGGAGCGCTCTTTTTTCTTGCTTCTTTATATAGAGGGGCGGCATTTCGAACTACGTGAGAGCTTTTCCAAAGAGGCGTGGGGCGTGTGACAAAAATCTTTGCCCGCCGTCACTAGTTGCCCTCCCCCAACCCCACTGCCAAATGTCCACAAACAGGTGTTTTGCCTGTTATCTTAAATCCATGACGCACATCCTGGCAACAAGCAATTCGTCACATTTGATTGGCTAAGCACAGTTCGTCAACATCATATCAATGTTCACGTCTGCAGAAAGTCCAGGTCTCCGCTATAGGAGTGGGGTAGAGCCAGGTCTCCGTTATGGGGGGGGGGGGGCGGAGAGCCAGGTCTCCACTATGTGGGGACAGGGGGAGAGAGGGAGGATATTTTTGTTTTTTACCGAGACGAAAATTCCGATGTTTTCCGACAAAGATGACAAAGAAACTGACGATCACCATGGCGGAAGTAATTTTGGTGACAATCATGTTACGGGTCTTATAGGATACAAGGTAAACAAAATGGTCAAACACAGACCGCGGCGAACAAATAGTTGTTTCAGCAACACCAGAACAGGGGCGACATGGGGAGGGTAGCAGTGGGTAGCAGGGTACATGGGAGGGGGGGAAGGGTCGCAATTTCATGACCTTGAGGGATGCGCGCCACATTCTGCTATGTGGAATAACAGACGTTTGTGTGGACAAGGACGGCGCGACACAGACAAGAACTGATGACAGGATTACATAATCGATTTATCGAACTTTGCTGATGGAATAATGGGATCCTTACACCGGAGACAGTCCAACAGATGGAATAATGGGATCGTTACACCGGAGACAGTCCAGCAGATGGAATAATGGGATCCTTACACCGGAGATAGTCAAACAGATGGAATAATGGGATCCTTACACCGGAGACAGTCAAACAGATGGAATAATGGGATCCTTACACCGGAGACAGTCAAGCAGATGGAATAATGGGATCCTTACACCGGAGACAGTCCAGCAGATGGAATAATGGGATCCTTACACCGGAGACAGTCAAGCAGATGGAATAATGGGATCCTTACACCGGAGACAGTCCAGCAGATGGAATAATGGGATCCTTACACCGGAGACAGTCAAACAGAATTGAACAAAAAGGGAGCATAGCGACATAATTTAGAATCAATGTAACATATAATGATGGCATTTCTTCAGAATGTAATAATGTGTTTAACGGATTTTTAGTGGGAGATATATTTAAGCCGTTCATATTATATAAAAGTTCATCGCACTCAAATTATAATATATATTTATCCTGCTCTGGAATAACCATAAATATACAGCAAAGGCCAAGGAAAATAGAGTGGCAGAGTGCGAGGAGAATGGGGCCTGAGAGAGTGCGAGGAGAATGGCCGTGGAAAAATTCAAGGAGAAAAGGCGTGTCAAAGTGCAAGGAGAATGTGCGTGACCAAGTGCAAGGAGAATGTGCGTGACCAAGTGCAAGGAGAATTGCGTGGCAAGTACAAGGAGAATGTGCGTGGCCAAGTGCAAGGAGAATGTGCATGGCCAAGTGCAAGGAGAATGTGCGTGGCCAAGTGCAAGGAGAATGTGCATCGCCAAGTGAGAACGACAAAGCGTATGACAGAACGATAAGCGCCTGTTAAATGACTTAACATCACGGAGATATGGACAGAGTTAGAATTGGGCAGACTGAACACCCCGGTGAAATGGACAGTGATAGAATTGGGCAGACTGGAGACCACGGAGAAATGGACAGAGATAGAATTGGGCAGACTGAACACCACGGAGAAATGGACAGAGATAGAATTGGGCAGACTGAACACCCCGGTGAAATGGACAGAGATAGAATTGGGCAGACTGAACACCCCGGTGAAATGGACAGTGATAGAATTGGGCAGACTGAACACCACGGTGAAATGGACAGAGATAGAATTGGGCAGACTGAACACCCCGGTGAAATGGTCAGTGATAGAATTGGGCAGACTGAACACCACGGTGAAATGGACAGAGATAGAATTGGGCAGACTGAACACCCCGGTGAAATGGACAGAGATAGAATTGGGCAGACTGAACACCCCGGTGAAATGGACAGTGATAGAATTGGGCAGACTGAACACCACGGTGAAATGGTCAGTGATAGAATTGAGCAGACTGAACACCACGGTGAAATGGACAGAGATAGAATTGGGCAGACTGAACACCCCGGTGAAATGGACAGAGATAGAATTGGGCAGACTGAACACCACGGTGAAATGGACAGAGATAGAATTGGGCAGACTGAACACCACGGAGAATTGGACAGAGATATAATTGGGCAGACTGAACACCACGGAGAATTGGACAGTGATAGAATTGGGCAGACTGAACACCACGGAGAATTGGACAGAGATAGAATTGGACCGTGATAGAATTGGGCAGAATAAACACCACGGAGAAGTGGACAGAGATAGAATTGGGCAGACTGAACACCACGGAGAAGTGGACAGAGATAGAATTGGGCAGACTGAACACCACGGAGAATTGGACAGAGATAGAATTGGACAGAGATAGAATTGGGCAGACTGAACACCACGGAGAATTGGACAGTGATAGAATTGGGCAGACTGAACACCACGGAGAAGTGGACAGAGATAGAATTGGGCAGACTGAACACCACGGAGAATTGGAAAGAGATAGAATCGGGCCGACGGAACACCACTTTGAAATGGACAGAGATAAAATTTGTCAGACATCTGAAAAATCTTATTTGAAGCGAAGTGGAAGTGACCTTCAATCGCTTTCGGCCGATAAACAATTAACGATGGAGTTTAACTCTAATCATGGTACAGAAATGACCATATGGTAAAACTCTTACCATGGTACAGAAATAAGTTGTGCATAGTTTTTTAAGCGGAAGATTCGAGCATGAAGCCTTTCTTTGCAAACGCAGTCTTAACGAGATCGAAATAATTATCTAATAAAGAGATGAGGAAGTATTTATCAAGCAAATTGTTGGTTCCGATGATGTATAAATCATATAGAACCATGTCCACACTGTGTAACTGTAGGCCGATAGTCTATTGTCTTATCACCCTGCCAGACACCATCTTCGAGAGAGGGGGGGTTTCATCACACGGCTGTAGCCTGGGCTAAGAGGGACACTTACCCGAACACCAAAAGGCTTAGTGGTCGTTACAGCTTATGTCATAGATGACACTTGCTTGTCATTTGGAATTGCGGAAATTATTATTATACTAGGGCTTAACCGGGTGCAGGTTTTTCAAATCGGGTCCGGGCATTTTCAGAAAACACCCGGCGAGTCCCAGTGCTACAAAAATATAATACAGGGCTAACTTCTCATTTTGTATTATATATGCCGGTCTTTGAGCAATACGTTTACAGACGGTACTACGTCCTACCAGCCGGCTTTAACTGAAGTGCATACGATAGTCCTACACCCTGATGCCACCCTTTAAAAAATAGTCCTAAATACAGTCCTACACACTCCGCGTGGCTCTTTAGTGGTTAATATAACAGTCGCCTCCCACAGAAAGAAAAAAATTACACTACTTCACACGACTGCCTTTTTTATACTCAGTATTATTAATATAAAACACTTGGAGTAGGGGAGGGGCCAGTTTCGAAGTGAAATCAGGACACACCAGAAGCAATATATATATATATAAGAGATTAAATAAAGTTGTGAAAAAAAAAATATTTTTAAAAATCCAATCAAAAGCATTTTTCAATCGATTTACCTTGTGCAGATGGACCCCACTTTGAGCGGCAAGCATATGGCCAGGCACCTCTCAACGGTCATGGCGACGAGCAGCCAGTTCGCGAACTGCGCCGTGAACGAGCCCAGGAAGGACAGGGTGCTGCAGCCGCCGCTCGTCAGGTGGACGTCGAACTTGGTCATGGACAGGAACAGGATCTTGCACAGCAGGCACGTGTTGTCCACGAAGGCGACCGCCGCGACGTACACCGTCGGGGACGTGAAGGGCTTCATCCGGAGGATGGTGATGAAGCTGACGATGTTGCCCGGGAAGCCGAAGGCGAAGATGACCCACAGGTAGTACTTGTTCATGTACCAGGCCGCCCAGAAGAAGCTGTACTCCTCCAGCGGGCCGTACGGTCCGTACCTGGACACGGTCGAATTGTTGGCCCAGTCGGCCGTCGCGTTTGCCGCCGCCGACGCCGCAGGGGGGTCAAGGTCGTTTTTGATCAAGTCCGCGTACACGGTCGGGAAAGTGACATCGTGCCGGACGTGGTTGTAGACGTGCGTGGCGTCCAAGATGGTGGTCGACTCGGGCTTATACGTTGTTGCCATGGTGCCGGCGTGGAGCGAAGGCTAGGTCAGCCGCAGGCGGCGCTAACTGAACTGAGTGTATCAGTTGAAGAAGTTCCGACGACGTGGCGTGGTGGCAGACGACACAACGGTAGCGAATTTAAAGCCGGTTGTTGTGTGTTGACTTTTAAACTAAATTTGTCTAATGCCATATCATTACTACTTCATTCAGTTCATTGTTTCACTTTATTATCTGTGAATAATATTTTGATTTCTCGACACATTTCCACTGCAAGGTTAAACAAAAAATATTATTTTATTAATTAAAAAATTAGTCGACTACTAATCCGAAATAAAATAGCAACTTAATCCTTTTAAAAAAAGAGTTGCTGTATTATAACTCCCCCGTCTTCTTTACAAAAATTGCAATTCCACTTTCTTTTTTAAAAAAATCAGTTACAATTTGTAACAACTCTGGAATGAATTTGCCCTAGCAAATTTTTTGCCAGTGATTTTTTGAAACCAGAAAACCAAGTAGTATTACTCCCGACTATTTATTGTTGGCCGCCACCAGTGGCGTAGTGAGGGAGGGGGGCATCATGCCACGGGCGCTAATCACAAAGGGGCGCCAAATGGCATATTTTACTATAATATTGTATGGTTTTCGAATAGGGGGGGCGCTAAAAAGGTATTGGGGGCGCTAAAAATGTATTGTGCCCCGGGCGTGAGTTAAGCTCGCTACGCCACTGGCCGCCACTGTTGTCACAGTATGTGAACGCCGCCACTGTTGTCACAGCATGTGAACGCCACCACCGCTGTTAAAAGTATGTGACGCCAGATTTTTCAACTTTTTAAATTCTCTCGACGTGTTACTTCAAGTCGTAGAAAAACAACGACGATCCAAGCTACCCAGTAGGACGCACGGGCCGCACACGGCTCATAGTGACATCACGTGATGCAGATGAGCAGCAGAGTGTTTCCAACAGTCACATACGGGCCTTTAGTATCTGTGGGGAGAAAAACGTTAAACATGTTAGGAAATACAGAAAGCAGAAGTGGGTCAAAAAAATAATTCTTTATACTGAAAATCCGGCAGTAGAAGAGCATTTTTAAAAATAAAAATTATAGTTCTCTACAAATTTTGGGTTGTTCGTTTGTTTGTTTGTTTGTGGATATTTTAATGGATCTCTGTTTTGTGATAGATACATCCATTTTTTTAATGCATTTAACAAAAATGGTAAAAGGGAGGAGGGAGGGAAATAACTTATGGGATAACGCGAAATTTGTTTATTCCGACTCAACTATTTATTGAACTCAAGAACTACCGCCCCCCCCTTTTTTTTTGCCTGGTCACACAAGATTTAGAGAGAAATGTACCAGGGAGAAAGTGCCATTGCTCTCTTCCCCTTGTTAACTAAATTTAATCAGTCTCAACTTTTTTGGGCTGGATTCACCCCCCCCCCCCTTTTTTCGCCCCGCACTTTTTTTCCCGTTCTTTCTTTTCTTTTATTGAATTCCCAATCAAATGCAATTCCTGTTGGATCTTGGCATTAATAGTTAAATGTTATTGACGTATCCGTGGAGGACATTAGATAGCGGTGTTGGGAGTAAACAAACACACACCAAAAAAAAAAAAAAGGGTCCAGATGCCAGACTGTTCTAGAACGAATGACCCCCCCCCCCCCCCCCAAGACGAGTAGAAATGTGACGTAAACGAAAAAAAAAGAAAGAACGAAAAATAACGAAGCAAGGAAAGAAAAGTACTTCCGGTGTTAAGAATTGCCTAGACATGAAAGAGTTGGCTATTGAGTCGCCGGTACGTCCAAGTGGACAGAAGCGAGTCCGGGACGTTTTTCTCGATCTGGACTGGGAGAGAGCCGATTTCACAGTTGAATGAAAGGGGGGATAAGAGTCATTATACAGAAATCACGTTTTCTTTTTTAAAAAAGGGGGAGGTTAGCTAGTAATTAATTCAGTTAAGGGTGGGACCGTTTCCAGAGGAGGGGGTGGCGGCGGCGCTAGTTTCTAACTATAGCACGTGAATCTATGGTCAGTTCAATTCATCGTCATTGGTGACCAAAATAAGGACATATAATGGTGGTATATGTTTCACAAAGATTAAGTATTTCAAAGAATTGTAATATTCAGAATACGTCATGGGTCCCGGAAAAATGTTACACGATCTTTTCGTTTCAAGTCACCGAACCAAAGCCTCGTGACACACCATCATAACGTCATAACGCTAAATCATAAAGTCATGACACACCATCATCAAGTCATAACGTCAAATCATCAAGTCATAACACTCCATCATCAAGTCATAACGCTAAATCATCAAGTCATAACACTCCATCATCAAGTCATAACGCTCCATCATCAAGTCATAAGGCTCCATCATCAAGTCATAACACTCCATCATCAAGTCATAACGCTCCATCATCAAGTCATAAGACTCCATCATCAAGTCATAACACTCCATCATCAAGTCATAACACTCCATCATCAAGTCATAACACTCCATCATCAAGTCATAACACTCCATCATCAAGTCATAAGACTCCATCATCAAGTCATAACACTCCATCATCAAGTCATAACGCTGCATCATCAAGTCATAACGCTCCATCATCAAGTCATAACACTCCATCATCAAGTCATAACAGTCCATCATCAAGTCATAACGCTCCATCATCAAGTCATAACGCTCCATCATCAAGTCATAACACTCCATCATCAAGTCATAACGCTCCATCATCAAGTCATAACGCTCCATCATCAAGTCATAACGCCCCATAATCAAGTCATAACACTCCATCATCAAGTCATAACGCTCCATCATCAAGTCATAACACTCCATCATCAAGTCATAACGCTCCATCATCAAGTCATAACGCTCCATCATCAAGTCATAAGGCTCCCTCATCAAGTCATAAGACTCCATCATCAAGTCATAACACTCCATCATCAAGTCATAACACTCCATCATCAAGTCATAACGCTCCATCATCAAGTCATAACACTCCATCATCAAGTCATAACGCTCCATCATCAAGTCATAAGACTCCATCATCAAGTCATAACACTCCATCATAAAGTCATAACACTCCATCATCAAGTCATAAGACTCCATCATCACGTCATAACGCTCCATCATCAAGTCATAACGCTCCATAATCAAGTCATAACACTCCATCATCAAGTCATAACGCTCCATCATCAAGTCATAACGCTCCATCATCAAGTCATAACACTCCATCATCAAGTCATAACAGTCCATCATCAAGTCATAACGCTCCATCATCAAGTCATAACGCTCCATCATCAAGTCATAACACTCCATCATCAAGTCATAACGCTCCATCATCAAGTCATAACGCTCCATCATCAAGTCATAACGCCCCATAATCAAGTCATAACACTCCATCATCAAGTCATAACGCTCCATCATCAAGTCATAACACTCCATCATCAAGTCATAACGCTCCATCATCAAGTCATAACGCTCCATCATCAAGTCATAAGGCTCCCTCATCAAGTCATAACGCTCCATCATCAAGTCATAACACTCCATCATCAAGTCATAACACCACGATAGTTTTGCATCCATTTCCAAGTGATATAACGCCAGTGTCCCATTACTTAAGTACCGATTATGAAACCAATTGTCCAAAAAGCACTCACGCCAATCACATATTTCCTTACAAGATAGTTCATTTCCTTGGAGACCCATCCACGGGAGCTAATTAACAATGTTTATTTCTCCCTTGTTTTTTTTATCTTTTCCTTTCACACACTTGTTTTTCAATTGAAAAATAAATCACATTAAAATATGCCACTATTGCAATATTTTGAATCCCAATTCTTTTAATTGTTTGATATTTGTAAATTCTTGCATGGATTTCACTTTCATCATCATGACCTGGCGCCGTCCTATCTCCAAGCGCTCATGACGCCTTATGTGCCCACTAGACAACTCCGCTCATCCGATAGTGGCAAACTCTCGATACCGCGTGCTCGCCTTCAGACTTACGGAAAGCGCACGTTCGCATTTGCTGACCCAACCATTTGGAACACCCTTCCTGACGCTCTCAGAAACAGCCAGACGCTGGAGTCCTTCAAGACAAATTTAAAAACTCTTTTATTTCGCAAACACCTTCTGGGGTGAAGTTGTCTACCATCTTTTCCAGCTAGTTATTATCTCCCAGCTTTGTTTTTGTACCGCGCTTCGAGCCTTTGGGGATGAAGCGTGATTTTTCAAATGAACTTTATTATTATTATTATTATTATTATCATCATCATGTCCCTTAGTCCTTATACCGTTGGGGCGCCACAGATGACATAAAAACTCTCCTTCTCCATTCCTCTCGGTCCTCTGCACTACGCATAGCATCGCCTAGTTTTAATCCCGTCCACTCTTTGATGTTATCTTCCCATCTTTTTCTCTGTCTTCCTCTTCTTCTCCCTCCTCTCGTTGTGCACTGCAAGATTTCTTTGGTGAGCCCTTGTTTTCTGGTCACGTGGCCATACCACTCATGTTTGCGCTTTTTTACAAACACCAGGAGGTCATCATTTTGCCCAATAGCTTGACGAATCCTTTCTTTCACTTGTTCATTGGTGATATGGTCTCTATAGAAGATGACAAGAATGCTTCTGAAACATCTCATCTCCATCGCCTTTATTTTCCTTTCAAGTTCTGCTGTTAATGTCCAGGACTCACTTTAGATGTGAACAAATACTTTTTAAAAAAAGATACTTACTCCCACCCGTAACTTAACAATCCATTTGATGCATTTAGAAGCCATATAAAGAAAACCCGTTAGAGTGCGCCTGACGCCACCCTAGGATGGGAAGGGGTGTTAAATATATCCTCCCCGGTTATATTAGAACGTTCCATTGCTTGTCTTGCTAGAGTAGCACTACCAAGCGACCCGGTGCTCCTGGCTTGATATCGCCCCACTTGGTCGGTCAATCAAGTGGGTGACGGGTGGGGCTGTCTCGGTGGCGGAGTACCTCCTGCGTGCCGCTTCGCGACCCGAAAGGTCAGAATTTCGGGTTGCACGGGAAGGGGTTGAGTTAGGGAAGGCCTAATGAGCTTCGGCTCACCGGTCTGCGTTTTTCTTAAAAGATTAGACTATAAGTTTTTTTAATGTACTTTTCATTCAACCCCACCCCTTTTTAAAAAAAAAGACTAAAATTTGACAACTATTATGATTGTGTTACTAACGCTTGTCTTATAATTTATTTAATTTATTTATATACATTTCTAGAGCCATACACGAGTTTTATTTTGTCTCGTTTAAAGACCGACCTAAGATTTTTAAAAAACCCAAACTTGTTAGTGTAGTTTTGTCTCACTGATTCTGGCGCCAACGGTGGATGAGTCAGTCTGAGATTTCTATCTGTGACTACTCTCAAACCCGCGAGCTCCATTTGCCGACATTCAGTAAAGAAAACAAAGTAAGCAACAACAAAAAAAAAAAAAAAAAAGAAAGAAATTGTAGGCCCAAAAATGTTTGATCCTCGCATATGTTTCTAGTCTCAAATTGCGTTTGGTAGTGACAACACCAGTAATTATACAAGGTCTAGATTGGTGACAATATCAATAACTCTACAATGTCTAGAATAGTGACACTATTATTAACTTTACATAGTATAGAATTGTGACAATATGATTAACTCCACTAGGTCTAGAATAGTGACAACATGATTATCTCATCTAGGACTAGAATAGTGACAATATGATTAACTCCACTTTTGCCACCAAATGAAAAGTCGCTAAAGATCGCACCACACCATCTTTGGCTTAGCGCTGGTAACTAGAGGGTGAACAAAACCAAATAAACTATGCAGATATTTGTAACTGCACTGAGCCCCTAAAACACACAGGGCCCTTAGCATATGCTACTTTTGTTACTACGATAATCTGACTCTGTGTCTTAGGAGTATAAAGAACGAACAAAAAAATCTCAGTGAATGATCACATGATCAAATTAGCTTCAAAATTTGCGTCAAATTTTTGTAAGAACGCACTACTTTGTGCGTGGTTTCTTTTTTTAAAGACAAAAAATGGGAATTTTGTTAAATAGTAATTTGAAAGATGTGACAAGGCTTCATACACAAATTGCATCAAATGCATGATCGAAAATTTGATCGTGTGAACTGACGCTTAACTTTTCGTGAACAAAATTTACATCGTTCTAAACACACACACACACAAATGTGCACTCGGTGATTTCCGCTCCTCGGTGATTTCCGGGGGTGGGGTGGGGAGGGGTGGTGGCGATATATGATTTCGTGTCAAACGATGCATACAATAAAAAAAAAAACGTGCTTCAACAAAATTACATTTACTAAAATACATCATATTAGATACACTATTTACATTTCAAAATTATTATACATTTTATGCATACATATGTACATGGACGTATGTAGGGATGTATGTATGTGTGTATGCATTTCATAAAAAAACAAAAAACAATAAAACCAATTAAAAAAAAAAAATTATTTTAAACTAAATAAACTTTAATAATTAAAAAAAAAATATATAAAAATAAATAAAAAAGTTAATTGATTTTTATGAAAATAATCCGGTTTTTTTTTTTTGTTTTTTTTTGTGTGCATTGTCTTTTTTAGCATCAAACTGTTTTAGATCTACATTCTCGCCGGCAGGTCCATGTAATTCGTTCATTCCGAGACGCGAAATCTTTTCGCGTTAAGTGATCTGTGTTTCGTGTTAAAAGAAAGGGAAAAACAAAATGCACGAGCATACCGGGCTTTTTGTGGGGACCGCAGTATTACTTTGTGTGTTAACCGATGTGACACGCTAAGCGTTCGCGCGTGTTTCACTGTGTATCATAGGACAATATAAAACTTTTACAATGTATCTTGGACCAATATAACTCTATTTAAATTTATCATAGAAAATCATCACACCTTTAAAAAAATGCACCACAGAAAAATCTAAAACTTAGAATGTATCTTAGAACAATGCAGCACGATTTCAGGCACACACAAATCACTCATTAACGTTTTGCAGAACAAACTAAAACGAAGAACACGCGTGATTGTTTACGGGCCCCAATCATTCTATCACAAAATGTTCCCACAGAGGTGTTTACAAGGTCCTCACAGCCCAGAATCCAATGAAACGGAAGTTGATGCCCCTAGCGTCCGGGGCAGGCGTGAACGTTTCAAACCTCTGCAGGCGAGCGTTGTCGTCTGCTCGCCTTCTCTATCTTGTAAGCTGTATCTTGTGCAGTTGCTCTCCCCCCACCCCACCCCCACCCCCGACAACTCCACTCTGTTATTAAATAAGACTTGTCTGCCCTTGGCGTGTGAAGATATTGAAAGTTTTCTGTGAAAGGGAGACCGGGGGGGGGGGGGGCCAAGGGGGGGTATGTTGTTACGGTGCGTTACAGGACTTAATCACTTTGTTTCGCTATCTGCTCATGAGGGTTCCATGATCCGCTTGCTAGGGGTTCCGCCGATGGAGGGCAAAAGTGTAAAAATGACGGCCCAAGTCGCCAGGGACCAAGTCTTGGCAGTACCGGCAATGTGCTTTAATCAGTAGTTGGTAGTACCGGCAATGTGCTTTAATAAGTAGTTGGCAGTACCGGCAATGTGCTTTAATCAGTAGTTGGCAGTACCGACAATGTGCTTTAATCAGTAGTTGGCAGTACCGGCAATGTGCTTTAATCAGTAGTTGGCAGTACCGGCAATGTGCTTTAATCAGTAGTTGGCAGTACCGGCAATGTGCTTCAATCAGTAGTTGGCAGTACCGGCAATGTGCTTTAATCAGTAGTTTTTGTTTTTGTTGTTTTTTTATATCCATTTTTAAGTACTGTTTCCGTTGTCGCCCTAAAATGAGAGTTTGAAATAGTTTTCTTAACACAGTTTTTCCGCATTATGGACAGATTTATCAAGAATCGAAAAGTAGACGATGCCACAACCGACGACCAAAATAAAATTCAGGTGACGTCCAATGTAAGCTACGGCTTTAGTACCGCGTCATAGGAGTCGAACGTGCCCGATAATATTACATGGTCCATCGGAATCATAAAATTCGTCAGTACAGTGGGCAATTACTTGGATAAGGAAGGAGACCCATTTGGAATAGATCAAACCCTTGGGTCAGTCCATCAAACCCTTGGGTCAGCCCATCAAATCCTTGGGTCAGTCCATCAAACCTTTGGGTCAGTCCATCAAACCTTTGGGTCAGTCCATCAAACCCTTGGGCCAGTCCATCAAACCCTTGGGTCAGTCCATCAAACCCTTGGGTCAGTCCATCAAACCCTTGGGTCAGTCCACCAAACCCTTGGGTCAGTCCATCAAACCCTTGGGTCAGTCCATCAAACCCTTGGGTCAGTCCATCAAACCCTTGGGCCAGTCCATCCAACCCTTGGGCCAGTCCGTCCAACCCTTGGGTCAGTCCATCAAACCCTTGGGTCAGTCCATCAAACCCTTGGGCCAGTCCATCAAACCCTTGGGTCAGTCCATCCAACCTTTGGGCCAGTCCATCAAAACCTTGGGCCAGTCCATCCAACCCTTGGGTCAGTCCATCAAACCCTTGGGTCAGTCCATCAAACCCTTGGGTCAGTCCATCAAACCCTTGGGTCAGTCCATCAAACCCTTGGGCCAGTCCATCCAACCCTTGGGCCAGTCCGTCCAACCCTTGGGTCAGTCCATCAAACCCTTGGGTCAGTCCATCAAACCCTTGGGCCAGTCCATCCAACCCTTGGGCCAGTCCGTCCAACCCTTGGGTCAGTCCATCAAACCCTTGGGTCAGTCCATCAAACCCTTGGGTCAGTCCATCAAACCCTTGGGTCAGTCCATCAAACCCTTGGGTCAGTCCACCAAACCCTTGGGCCAGTCCATCAAACCCTTGGGTCAGTCCATCAAACCCTTGGGTCAGTCCATCAAACCTTTGGGCCAGTCCATCAAACCCTTGGGCCAGTCCATCCAACCCTTGGGCCAGTCCGTCCAACCCTTGGGTCAGTCCATCAAACCCTTGGGTCAGTCCATCAAACCCTTGGGTCAGTCCATCAAACCCTTGGTTCTGTCCATCAAACCCTTGGGTCAGTCCATCAAACCCTTGGGCCAGTCCATCAAACCCTTGGGTCAGTCCATCAAACCCTTGGGTCAGTCCATCAAACCTTTGAGCCAGTCCATCCAACCCTTGGGCCAGTCCGTCCAACCCTTGGGTCAGTCCATCAAACCCTTGGGTCAGTCCATCAAACCCTTGGGTCAGTCCATCAAACCCTTGGGCCAGTCCATCAAACCCTTGGGTCAGTCCATCAAACCCTTGGGTCAGTCCATCAAACCTTTGGGCCAGTCCATCCAACCCTTGGGCCAGTCCGTCCAACCCTTGGGTCAGTCCATCAAACCCTTGGGTCAGTCCATCAAACCCTTGTGTCAGTCCATCAAACCCTTGGGTCAGTCCATCAAACCCTTGGGTCAGTCCATCAAACCCTTGGGCCAGTCCATGGGGTTCCGCAAACAATCTAAACTCTCCAGTGGGTTGCATTGCAATAAAAAGTTTGAAAAACACCAGATTACGGCATGCATATATATTTATATATATGTTGTGCTCTTTATATAAAAAGAGGCATAATAAAGAAACTAGATATTAGCAAATTTAAATGGTTGGTCTAAACTTCGATGAAAAGCGTGACGATTTTTAAAAATGATTGTTAAAATAATTTTTTTTTTCAAAGTCTAAAAACAAATGAGATTCTTAAATAACATAGTGACCAGTGGCATGTAACGTCATCTTTCTTTGTTCGTTTGTTAGTAGTTTTTTTTTTTTTTTCCAACACGAACAGAACAAGGGAAATATAAATAGACGCAAAGAATATTGTAACCTGTGATGTGTAACGTCAGTTTCGTTTTCCAAAGGCGGCGGTCAATGTGGGCTTTTACAGGAAATAGAAGACCAAGGTATGTGGAAGCTTGACATAGAAATAGAGACGGGACAATAAAATAAAAACGTTTCGGGTTAAAGCCTTCCTCGGGCAGACAGAACAATTGAAGATATAACAAGAATTAAACTTTTTTTTTTTTTTTTTTTAGACTTTAAAAACACATGGATGCAATGTTAATGTTTTGCCGGAAGTTGTATTTTTCAAAAGCAAAATTACTGGAGGAGAACGAATTTATGTATTTTAGGAGAGCAATCCTTCATTTACCGCGCTTTTAGAGTAGGAAGAAAGATGGCCCCCCCGACCGCCCAGTTGATGCGATAGTTGTGCAGGGTTCTGAGAACATGCTATTGGTATTTTGCTTTACCAGAGAACGGGTGGGACAGGGTCAATCGTGGACATAGTGCTCTCATAACCCTTGTCTGATAATAATGTTAAAAAAAAACAAAAAAAAACAAAAAAAAAACCATCAGTTACCACATCCATTTATTTGGTGAAAAGGTTGGACAAGAGTGAGAGGGGGGGCGGGGCGACTAACTTCAGAAACTGACATCCATTGGTTTTGGTTAAAACATTTTTTTCTCCCGAAATTGAAGGTTAATTGCCAACAAAGCCACAGTTCAATGAGTTATGATCAACAGTGCGGTTATATTGTTGATTCGGGTATACACATGATCGGTATCGCAATTTCAGATAGAGTATTCGAATCCTTTTCATAGAGTTTGAAATGATTGCAGTAAAAATATAGTTTATACTATTGCACTCAACATAACTATTGCCTTTCTCATTTGTGTGCATGACACATCATTGGCGCTCAATCGTCGCATTTGGCAGGCATATAACATGTATCTTATGTGCTTAGGATTTTGAAAAAAATCTAATTCCATAAATATCTGATCCACCATTCGGAACAAAGCTAAGCAGACAGCCACCGGTATGACGTGTCTGTACATAACCGACTTGGCTTCTGTACAACCAAACGGCACTTTTTTTCTCACGAAGACGCACTGGGATCGGGGGTCACTGTGAGGGCTCCAGGGCTCTCATGAGGACGCACTGGGATCGGGGGTCACTGAGTGCTCCAGGGCTCTCACGAGGACGCACTGGGATCGGCGGTCACTGTGAGGGCTCCAGGGCTCTCATGAGGATGCACTGGGATCGTGGTCACTGCGATGGCTCCAGGGCTCTCACGAGGACGCACTGGGATCGGTGGTCACTGTGAGGGCTCCAGGCTCTCATGAGGACGCACTGGGATCGGGGGTCACTGTGAGGGCTCCAGGGCTCTCATGAGGACGCACTGGGTTCGGTGGTCACTGTGAGGGCTCCATGGCTCTCATGCGGACGCACTGGGATCGGGGGTCACTGTGAGGGCTCCAGGGCTGTCATGAGGACGCACTGGGATCGGTAGTCACTGTGAGGGCGCCAGGGATCTGGTATGAAGCCAAGCAAAAAGAAATACACGCCGTACAACTTGAAGAGTTACCACAACTAAACAAAAATGACATGATTAACTTAGAGAGCGGAGACAGTTCTAGGACAGCTCTAGGACAGCATGCCAGGTTAAATGATGTTAAACAACGTTTTCAAAGGCCAGGATTTTTTCAATAAAATTAGTTTAGACCTCAAAATGTAGAGAATGGATGTATGTGTATTTAATTTTTAATAATAATAATAATATCAAAAAAAAAATTGTCGTTTACTTTCATTATCTACATTTCATTGGCCTCGAAATATGTGACATTATTAAGAGCTGATTTGATTTCATTTTACCAATTGTACCGTCAGCACTTGCTTTAACGCCTTTAGTGGGAACCACATTCACCAAGGGGCCGGAAATTAACTCTGTAGTTTGGACTTTCCTGGACCACAAGGGACGATACACTTTAGACTTTAGATAAGATAAATGTTTCAATTTTTATTTTTATTTTTTACTT
Source organism: Omphiscola glabra (assembly GCA_964017045.1). Taxonomy (NCBI): domain Eukaryota; kingdom Metazoa; phylum Mollusca; class Gastropoda; family Lymnaeidae; genus Omphiscola; species Omphiscola glabra. The sequence continues at coordinate 5,082,516 of OZ024804.1, read as the reverse complement.
TTTACTAATTTGGAGCTTTTACAAAAAAACAAAAAAAAACACCAAAAATCCCATTAGTGGCAACTGGGAACCACACTCACCAAGGGGCCGGAAATTAGCTCTGTAGTTTGGACTTTCCTGGACCACGAGGGACGATACACTTTAGACTTTAGATAAGATAAATGTTTCAATTTTTATTTTTATTTTTTACTTTTTACTAATTTGGACCTTTTAAAAAAAACACAAAAAACACAAAAAATCCCATTAGTGGCAACTGGGAACCACACTCACCAAGGTGCAGGAAATTAGCTCTGTAGTTTGGACTTTCCTGGACCACGAGGGACGATACACTTTAGACTTTAGATAAGATAAATGTTTCAATTTTTATTTTTATTTTTTACTTTTTACTAATTTGGACCTTTTGAAAAAAAACAAAAAAAACCAAAAAAAAAACACAAAAAAATCCCATTAGTGGCAACTGGGAACCACACTCACCAAGGGGCCGGAAATTAGCTCTGTAGTTTGGACTTTCCTGGACCACGAGGGACGATACACTTTAGACTTTAGATAAGATAAATGTTTCAATTTTTATTTTTATTTTTTACTTTTTACTAATTTGGACCTTTTAAAAAAAAAAACACAAAAAAACACAAAAAAACACCAAAAAATGCCATTAGTGGCAACTGGGAACCACACTCACCAAGGGGCCGGAAATTAGCTCTGTCGTTTGGACTATCCATTTTAGACTTTAGATAAGATAAATGTTTTATTTTTTACTAATTTGGACCTTAAAAAACACAACAACAAAAAACAACAAAAACAGACCAGTACCTTAAAAACCCTTAAATTTCGGAAAAACACCAGACACACAAAAATGTGTACAATTTTAGAGCTATTCGCCAGACTTTAAATTAAAAAAAAAAAACGAATTAAAAAGTTTTTTTTTTTTTAAAAAAAGAGACTTCCTTATAGGAATGAATCCATTATTTTGACCTGATTCCAGTCTGTTTGCCGACTGTCACGTCCAGGTACACAAGAGTTAATCCATGGATTAATGGGATTGCTGACTCCGACAACAGGGTGCAGCATTGATAACATGTACGCCCTGTAAATGGAGACTGCCTCCACTCGATACCCCGGACGAGGGTGAGGAGGGGTGGAGGATGGGTGGAGAGCGGATTGCAGGGACGGAGTGAGGGGAGGTCATTCGGGGAGAAGGGCGCCCCTCGCTGGTCAGCAGTGGATAAACAGCGAATGGTAAATGGCAGATTGCCTTTATTGCATACAAGTGTAGACCACGTGATCTCTCCCCCTCTCTCTCCCCCTTGCTCTCACTTTCCCTCTCGCTCTCCTTCTCCCTCTCGCTCTCCCTCTCGCTCTCGCTGTCGCTCTCCCTCTTGCTTTCCCTCGCTCTCCCTCCCTCTCCCTTCTCCCTCTCGCTCTCCCTCTCTCTCTACACTTTCTATGTATAAATTAGACGATATCACAAAATATAATGTAAATACAAGCACACATCCTAATTTTTTTTTTAGTAATTGCAAGCATAGGAAAATATATCTAGTAAATACATAAATCTAGAAGAGAAACTCAAAACGTAAGGCGGGCCATATTACTCTAGGAAAAACTTGTGCGGGCCGTAATCCTTTATAAAAAAACTTCTGCGGGCCGAAAGATGATATGACTGGGGAGAGAGCTATTCAGAAAATAATAATTAAAGAATAGTACGTTACTCCGCGGGCCGCCAAGTGGGTGCTGGCGGACCGCCTGCTGCCCGCGGGCCGTATGTTGGGCAGGCCTGATCTAGGAAAAACCAGAATAGGCCTACAAATCCAGTAAGTAAAAGCACAGTCGTCATCTTTCCAGTAAATACGACCCCAGACTTCCTACAAGTGAATGACTACATTTCGCCGTCCAGTTTTCCCCCGATCCCAAAATTCAAATTTCTATTCAGTTAAGTTTCTTCGTCAACAATGCTTCGAGGGGAAACCCCCGCCTGAAAACATATTCAAATTTTCTGTCATTTTAACGAACATGGACTACGGCTGGACAAACAGTCATCTCTCCTTTCTATTACTTTCTTTTCAATCTGAAATTTTAGCAAATCAATTTTAGACTAATGATGTAGACAGTGCTTCGAGCCACACAAAAACCGAAAAGTGAGCGGATCTCAACACACACACACACAAAGATGATGCCAAATCTAGTTAAATTACGCCTTGATGTAAAGACGTGTAGGCCAGAGGTTCTTATGTTACCCACACCACCGCAACCCTTGGTGGGGGCGCAGTGTTTAAATTTAGTTTACAGTAAAGAATGTGTCTTGCTGTGAGCTTAACGATTTGGGGGAAAAGGCTATGATGTAAGAAGATATAATGGGGCGATTCTATTACTAGATAAAGCGATGTGCCCCCCCCCCAGGGGGAGCTGCGTATTCGTGTTATCAGATGACAAGGTGAAAAGTTCTTGGGGTAATAATCTTGTTATGTTTTGAACAACCTGAATGGTACACAGTCAACGATGGTATATGGTAAACGATGGTATGTGGTAAACGATGGTATGTGGTCAACGATGGTATCTGGTCAACGATGGTATGTCATCAACTATAGTATATGGTCTACGATGGTTTATGGTCAACGATGGTATATGGTGAACGATGGGTATATAATCAACGATGGGTATATAATCAACGATGGGTATATAGTCAACGATGGGTATATAGTCAACGATGGGTATATAGTCAACGATGGGTATATAATCAACGATGGGTATATAGTCAACGGTGGGTATATAGTCAACGATGGGTATATAGTCAACGATGGGTATATAGTCAACGATGGGTATATAGTCAATGATAGGTATTTGGTCAACGATGGCATTTGTTCCATGTCTGGTCCCAGACAGACGCCTAGTCTGGTCTTTCGTAAATGATGATAAATGCAAGCGTTGAAAACTGTGTATCCAAGAAAAGAAGAAAGTGTAAGGATGTCACCAGTTTCTACCAGTAGGCAAGACTGAGGGTGGGGGCGGGGGGCCACGTCGGGCGGCATAATATTTATTGGAAAAAAATCAAACAGCAAACACAGTTCAGCAAATTTAGCAGGGGAGCAAAATTATGTAAAAGGAAAAAAAAAAATTTAAATGATTTTTTTTTAAAATGTTGAATACAAGTTCTTTTAAATCTACTGAATAAATTCTTCTAGCCTGGATGACCGGGGAAAGAAAAAAAAAAGGAGGGGGGCGAGGGGGAGGGATGTAATGGGCGTATGATGGAAGGGGGCGACAACTTTCAATTCTCGCATAGAGTGGCAAAAGAATGTTTAACAGCCAAACATCGGCCCCTGGCTGCTACAAGTGTTTTAGGATCTAAACAAAAACCAAAAAAATAAATAAATAACGAATGGATTTTTTAATATTAAATTCTACAATAAATCCATGATTTATTTTCATTAGGATCATCAACAGCGGGGGGGGGGGGGGATGTACCCCAACTGGCGTTTTGGAATACACGGTGGTTGGCGGTCATCAAACTCCGGTCCGGCAGGGCACGGTGCACAGACTGCCACGGGTTTTTACACAAACCCCAGGAATACAACGGCACAAGGCAGCCACTTTTTAAGCTATCCACAGTTTCGGACGGGCCCCCCGAATTGTATGATCTCTTATTTGATAGGTCTTATGATCTTCTTATTGTTTTAAATTCACATGTTAAGATCTTCCTTAATAACACCCCGAGGGCAGTATATTCCATGTTGTCTAAGGGTTAAAATACTATACTTGGATACAATCCCCTGAATCCCTGTTGAAAATACTCAAGTTCTTTATTTACATTCGATACTCTGAATAACAACAGGTTCAATACTACGTCCTCTTTTCAAAACAACAGAACAACCAGAACTTCAACTATCACCTTACTTACAGCTGACTCACGAAATCTCTCTTAACAGCAAAATAACAGCACAATCAGAACTTGAAATATCACCTTAATCACAGCTGACTCCAGAACTCTCTCCTAACAGTAAAACAACAGCACAACCAGAACTTGAACTATCACCTTACTTACAGCTGACTCACGAACTCTCTCCCAACAGCAAAACAACAGCCCAACCAGACCTTTGAACTATCACCTTAATCACAGCTGACTCCAGAACTCTCTCCTAACAGTAAAACAACAGCACAACCAGAACTTGAACTATCACCTTACTTACAGCTGACTCACGAACTCTCTCCTAACAGCAAAACAAGATGGCCGACCTTCCAACATAACCCAACACACCACTCTCTTTATGATATAATTACGAACATTATGACCACCATTAATAGTGATATAATTATGAACATAATGACCACCATTAATAGTGATATAATTATGAACATAATGACCACCAGTAATAGGGATATTATTATGAACATAATGACCACCATTAATAGTGATATAATTATGAACATAATGACCACCATTAATTGGGATATAATAATGAACATAATAACCACCATTAATAGTGATATAATTATGAACATTATGACCACCAGTAATAGTGATATTATTATGAACATAATGACCACCATTAATAGTGATATTATTATGAACATAATGACCAACATTAATTGGGATATAATAATGAACATAATAACCACCATTAATAGTGATATAATTATGAACATAATGACCACCATTAATAGTGATATAATTGTGAACCTAATAAACCATCAGTGATACTGATATTAATTTGAACAGAACCGACCACCACTGATAGTGATACAAATATGAACGCTACAGACCACCAGTGATCGTGATACAAATTACGAAGGTGATAGACCACGAGTGATAAACATATGAACATATCAAACTATCAGTCGCTACACACTATGTAAAAAAATATACATTTTACAAATAGGCCTATTTTTTAAAAAAAATACTTTAGCAACAGGAACGGGCCAAAGATGGAGACTGATACAAGTAGCTTGTGTCTCGCGCGATGACGCTATAAACAACTGTTCACGTCAGTGCTCGCCCTTGCTGATGTCTATCGGGACTTATCGGAAAATGATCTGGTCTACAATGTGACGGAGAGGCGGTTGGTGGAGCACTTCCGCTTTCACTTCTTGATTCCCGGAGAGGGGGGGGGAGGAGATAATAACTGGAAGTCTTTTGTACATCATTACCTGGAGAGTGGTGGCACGGCTGCTCTGGTGCTGCATGGTCCCACTAGCTAAGCGCCTAGTGAGTCTTGCTTGTACCCTTACCTAGGCCCGTTGAGTGTTGTGTGGTACCCTTACCTAGGCCCGTTGAGTGTTGTGTGGTACCCTTACCTAGGCCCGTGGAGTGTTGTGTGGTACCCTTACCTAGGCCCGTGGAGTGTTGTGTGGTACCCTTACCTAGACCCGTGGAGTGTTGTGTGGTACCCTTACCTAGGCCCGTAGAGTGTTGTGTAATACCTTACCTAGGCCCGTTGAGTGTTGTGTGGTACCCTTACCTAGGCCCGTTGAGTGTTGTGTGGTACCCTTACCTAGGCCCGTGGAGTGTTGTGTGGTACCTTACCTAGGCCCGTTGAGTGTTGTGTAGTGCCACTATCTAAGCTCCCAGTGAGTTTTACGGGTACCTATTTCTAGACACGTAGAGTGTTGTGTGGTGCCACTATCTCAGCTCCGAGCCCTAATGACTTGTATGGGTACCTTCGACTAAGAGTCTTGTCTTTGAACTATACTTGGAGATAATCGGAGACCATTATCCACACGCTAGCTCTATCAAGGCCCCCCAATTATGCTGTGCTAAACATCTTTCTAGCTATCACTTTCCGGGCCTTAAGTGTGTTGTGCAGACTTCTATTTGAGATCAGTGTCAGATAAATGTAAACTAAATCAAATACTTCACATGTCTCTGACAAGGGGTCTTAACCCTCTACAAGTTTGTAACCCCCAAAAGTCCCATAACCCCCAAATGAAAACTTCTCCAAGGTTTTCGTATACCTCGCCGTACACTTATTTTTTAGACCGTTTCAAGGGAAAGAAGGGACATTTCAGGCAGTCTGCAGCGCAATCTAAGAAAACAAAGTTGAGCCTCTGATAGGCAAGGAAGACCCATGGAATTTGCTGACAACTTTGGGCCTTACACCACGTGACATTCAAAACACATAAGTAGTGAACTGGGTGGGTAACTAATGGTGACCTTACAACCCGGGTTTGAAAAAAAGACAAAAACAAAAACCCGTGACTTAATCTCAGCCCGTGTAATACTCTCCATACAGACACGTCGCTTATGAGAAAACCGTGGATTTCGGAGGGTCGGTCTTTCCTGAGGTTTGTGTTGCAAGATCCACTTAACAGAATGGCCCAGCTGTAATCAAGTTTCGCTCATGAGAGAAAAAAGGGCATGTGAGATAATCGTTTCCTTTGGACATTATTCTGTTGAATTAAGGAAAGGTCGTCCTTTTAAAATCCTTTATATTAACTTCGTGTCTGTTCGCGTGCTCGCGTGTTGGCGGCAAAATCTTCAGAAGGCTAAATGACCCGCGTCCCGTCGCCCTATCGAGCTGAAACTTGGCACATAGACTTGTTGCTAATGTCAAGATATTTTTCTCATATTTTCAGCTCCCCCCGCCCCCAAACCAACTCCCAAATATCATTTTATAATTTTTTTTCAAGGAGAAGCTAATTGAACCACTTCCCGCCATCCTATCGCGCTGAAACTTGGCACATAGACTTATTGTCAATGACAACACATTACTACCCACCCAAAAAAATCCCAAATAATCATTTTCCCCCCTGTTTTTCATGAACTTGGGGGGGGGGGGTGTGGGAGTTAAGGCTTTGCTAAATGAGTGCGTGCTCTGGTGTGGAGAATAACTGCGCAGCCTGTTGCTAAATGCTTTTTATTAGTGAACAGATTAGGCATGCAGTACAAATAAAATTAATTTTTGAAGGGGGGAAAATGGAAGGAAATATGAAACATGTTTATGCTAAATGTTTACCCCTTCACATAACCGCTTCGTAATCAATGACAAATCACGCGCAATTACATACATGCAAACAAGAATGCATATAAATGGATTACACTAAAAATGTGTTTCTAGTAGTGATTGTTTTTTTATACTAATTTTGTCTACTATCTTTAATTTAAACTCGTTATTTCTAGAATTATTAAAATTTTTTGACATAGACGCTTTAAAAAAAAATTATTTAACAAATAAAAGTGTAGACACTGCTTTGTGAGAACCGTTGTGAAAAACTGTGAAGTGAAAGGGCAAACGGGGACATATTTATTATGTTATTTAATCTGGAAGGGATAGATATATGTTTGGAAACATCTAGGCCAAAAAACGATTGGCAATTGTGTTTTGTTTTTTGAATTTTGAAAAATAATGCCCCAGGCAAAATTGTTATATTACTGGGCGGATAAGAAACTTAAGCTAAAGAGAAACACACACACACACACATATATATATATATATATATATATATATATATATATATATATATACACTTCTTAGCACAATAGAATTAACACTTAAAATTTGTTTTACACACACACACACACACATATATATATATATATATATATATATATATATATATATATATATATATATATATATATATACACACTTCTTAGCACAATAGAATTAACACTTAAAATTTGTTTTATTTATACAGGGTAGATGTTCCTACCTTTATATGGTTTTACAAGTTCAGATTAAATCTGTTTTGAGATTTGGCTCGTGCGTCTAACATTACGTAACAAAGGACTGCAAACCAGGCAGTGGCGTAGTGAGGGGGGGGGCATCATGCCCCGGGCGCTACTCACAAAGGGGCGCCAAATGGTATATTTTACTTTAATATTGTATGGTTTTGGAATAGGGGGGCGCTAAAAAGGTATTGGAGGAGCTAAAAAGGTATTGTGCCCCGGGCGCGAGTTAAGCTCGCTACGCCACTGAAACCAGGATACACACAAACAAAATAACATAACCGAAGACGCTGATTCTAACAATGTTTCCATTTAATTGTACCGCTACATTTGTATACAAGCTACAATCTCAAATTGGAACGCAAAGCGCTGTATTAACTTACAGCCCAGCTGACGAAAACGTGCAGTTCTCGAAAGATATAAATATTAATGAGCACACACGCACCCACCCACGCACACATACACACACAAAGAGCGCCCTCTTGTAAGGCTCCCATAAGCGTGTCCCGCCTCGTGACTGTATAGGAAAACTAGCAAAAAATCTCTCCCCGCTGGGAAAGCTGCAAACAGGACTTGACTTATAGAGACAAGCTGGGAAAGCTGCAACCAGGACTTGACTTATAGAGATAAGCTGGGAAAGCTGCAAACAGGACTTGACTTATAGAGACAAGCTGGGAAAGCTGCAAACAGGACTTGAATTATAGAGACAAGCTGGGAAAGCTGCAAAAAGGACTTGACTTATAGAGACAAGCTGGGAAAGCTGCAAACTGGACTTGACTTATAGAGACAAGCTGGGAAAGCTGCAAACATGACTTGACTTAGAGACAAAGTTGCAACCCTACAAAAAAAAATAATAAAAAAAAAAAAAAAAAAAAAAAAAAATGGAATTTTAGAAATTTCATCATTCGAAACAATTCTTAAGAACATGTTAAAACTTAAACAACCTTTTCTCAATCAAGGGAGGGGGTGGGCGTAGTACCGCACTGCACTTTTAATCGGTGACGGCAAAATGAAAAAAAAATGTTTTTAAAAGAAGTGGTGGGTAACCGGTTGAAGCAAAACTAGGTCAACACACAGGCTATTATAACACTATTTTCTATGCTACATGAATTAGCGGATTATATGATAGAGTATATTTAAAACTAGACATACATTCTATTTAGTCCGTTTAGGGGGGGGGGGGGGGCACTACAAAAAAAAAAAGTTTAGGGTATGGATTTGTAATGTTTCTAATCCGAACATCACAAAGAAAAACTACTTCTAAAACCACAGTGAGTTGCGGCCCGTTTTATTTATAACATCAACCCAACCCATCATGTCCGGAAAATTCGACCGAAAAAGAAAAGAAAAAAAATATGAATCGTCAGCCAATTCGGTTTCCGTAAGTTTATCCTTCGGGCTAATCAAATCTCCTCCTCCGGTCAAGGGGGTGACTGTTAGTGAGAGTTCACCGGAGAGCAAACTGGTTCAGTTCTCTGCGAGGTTCAAGGGAACGTCTTGAAAACCGCAGGCTTCTAACCACGAACAGTTGGAACAACGGTTGCCCTCCCCTTGATAACACATTGCTGGTTGCGTGTCGTATCCTTGTAACCCAGAACGATTATCTACCGCTGATCGCGCTTTTGACCTAACAATTTTTAATAGAAAGTAATGCTAGCGGCGCCCCCCACCCACCCTCCGATTTTTTTAACTCGTTACAAAGCCGCCCCCCCCCCTTTTCCCCCAGCGTAATTTTTGTTCAAATGTTGATTATTTTAAGAGAATAATTCAAAGCACTCTAGAATGATTGGAGCTATTTGTTTTTAATTTCTTAAACAGACATATGACAAGCATAGTTTAGGTACATTCATTTTCCGTTACAAAATGTTATTTTCAATTTTCAGGCAACAAATTATGCTCCCAGTTTTTACTCTCTAATTTAATACATTTATAAAATTCGTATATATATATATATATATATATATATATATATAACTCGTACGGTTAGAATACTCTATAAAAGAATCCTGTTTATAATTAATTTTTTTATTTTAATTCACCTGTTATTTAATGTTGTATTGTCGGCTAAAGAAGGCATCTATTAAATTTATTCTATAACAGAATTAATCTTAGTGATAACACACTGTTTCCGTTGAATTCAAACTGAAATTAGCCTGCGCCAGCTACCATTAATACCAGACCAGATAGAACTTTAATTACACTGAATGTTTCCGTTAAATCCAAGCTTCAGCTTTTGATTTCCAGTCCAAGGCTTTTCAAGTACCCATTTGAGTATTTAACTCAGTGGTTCTCAACCTTACTAATGCCGCGCACCCTTAACACAGTTCCTCGTGTTGTGGCGACCCCCAGCCACACAATTATTTTCGTTGCCACTTCGTAACTGTAGAGGATACGTGTTTTGCCATGGTCTTAGGCGACGCCTCGGAAACGGTGGTTCGACCAAAGGGGTCGCGACCCACATTTTAAGAACCGCTGATTTAACCAAACGTTTTCGCTTTAAAAAAAATTATAAATTTATTTTTACAAAGATTTTTCCAACATAGAATCTTCCCCTCGTCACGTCCTCAGATCTTTCAATCAGTCCGAGTACCAGAAGCGCGAGTCAAGTCAACATTGCCGTGCATGCCCTCACCCATCAACCAATGTCGTCGGACGATTAGAGATGCGGCTTTTGTTCCCCCGGGCGAAGCTACATTCAAAATGCGGTTCGAACAACAATACTCCGTTGTTTCTTTTCTCTGTTTGTGCGTGTCCTCTCTTGGATAAGCCGTGACAACAGTCGCTGCTTAATTCAATCAATGGCGGAGACGGTTTAGCGGAAAGGGGGTCCTCAAACGACGTCCCGCCGGCCGGATCCGACCCGCCTGAGGTCCTTTACCACACACACCTTGGTGCCACTAGAGTACAAAGTTAGCCAGTGACAAATGTAGATCCTGACATCGAGTATCTCATTATGTGTCAGTGTCCTAACCAGATGATAGGATGGTCCTGGTCGATGTTGACGGACGAACAACAAACAGTACAATAACAATGTGTCAATGTCCTAACCAGATGATAGGACGGTCCTAGTCGATGTTGACGGACGAACAACAAACAATACAACAACAATGTGTCAGTGTCCTAACCGGAGGACAGGACGGTCCAGGGCGATGTTGACGGTCGAACAACAAACAATCAACACCAATGTGTCAGTGTCCTAACCGGATGACAGGATGGTCCTGGTCGATGTTGAAGGACGAACAACAAACAATACAACAACAATGTGTCAATGAAATAATACAAAAAGTATATTTTAATTAAAATACTACTTTATTTGAATAGCTTTTTTTTTTCATTTTCTCTCACGGGAGGTAATCGGGTGTAATACTGAGTAGTTTCTTAGCTATTGAAGGGGAGGAGAGCACTCTTACCACCATTAAAAATATAAGATATCTGCCATGTCCATAGGAATTCGTTCGTACTGTTTTCCAACCATGGTCTGACCCCCCACCCCCCCCCCCCCCCAAAAACAGTGCCCGAGGGACAGTGAACCGGCCAACTTATTACACAATGTGAGGACCCCTGGTCTATCAAAGAAGATATGTGTAAATAATGTGCTGGGTGACGAAGGGAGGACTGAGAAGGTAAAGCCAGGGGCGTGGTCCATTAGAGTACATTATTGTTACACCAACTTTTTAAAGGATGAAATATTATTTATATCCTTCCTTTTTAAATAATAGTATTCTTGTACCAGGGGATGCTACGCAGAATTTCGGGGGATGCTATGTAGCATTTCAGGGGATATGAAGAAGCTTTTCAAGGGGTTGCTGCGTTGCATTTCACTTATAAACATAGGGCTGTTTGTCATCAAACATGTAAACATGTAACAGTGCAGGTGGATTAAACTTTTCCTAATTCACTCTAAAGCTCAATGGAAGGATAAGACAAAAAACCCATGGGAGCTGCCACGCTGTTTGTTTTCTAAGCTGTCAACCACACTGGAACGGAACTAGAGGGCGCCTGTCCCTTGAACTAGAGGGCGCCTGTCCCTGGAACTAGAGGGCGCCTGTCCCTGGAACTAGAGGGCGCCTGTCCCTGGAACTAGAGGGCACCTGTCCCTGGAACTAGAGGGCGCCTGTCCCTGGAACTAGAGCGCGCCTGTCCCTGGAACTAGAGGGCGCCTGTCCCTGGAACTAGAGGGCGCCTGTCCCTGGAACTAGAGGGCGCCAGCCCATGAAGTTTCAGCACGCCGTATACCAGCTTGTAAGACGACCCCCGACTTTTGAACATATTTTCATGGGTTTAAAAAGTCGTCTTATTCGCCAGAAAATACGGTACTTTTTTAAAGTTTATATAGTTACATTATTCTTTATGTAATAGTTAAGGCCTAAAGTTTATTTAAGTTTTCAGATTGCTTCACAATTCAATTAAAAATAATAGAAATATGTAAAGTCCAACCCACCAACCAACACATTTTATTTTTTCCAAAGTTGAAATGGATTGGGCAATACGATGACCTCCTGACGTCTGTTAAAAAGCGCAAACTTGAGTGGTATCAGTGGTATGGCCACGTGACCAGAAAACAAGGGCTCGCCAAAGAGATCTTGCAGGGCACAATTAGAGGAGGGAGAAGAAGAGGAAGACAAAGAAAAAGATGGGAAGATAATATTAAAGAATGGACGGGATTACAACTAGGCGATGCTATGCGTAGGGCAGAAGACCGAGAGGAATGGAGAAGAATAGTGTACATGTCATCTGTGGCGCCCCAACGGTCGAAGGACTACGGGGCCTGATGATGATGATGATGATGAAATGGATTGTTGGTTTTGTAAGTAGAGTTTTGAGACTTAGTCCAAAAATTCTTAGAGGTACAGTACATATATAGTCTGGGAATCCCTGTTCTAGAAAATCAACGGTTGTATCAAATGATAATAAACATTAAACAACTTATTGATATGATCAAGTCTGCGATGAATAGCTCGTGACGCGGAAAGCAAACAATTAAAAACAACAACAACAACAAAAAAAAGCTCTTTCAGGAACATTAACTCTTTAAGCATCAGCCGAGAATAAGGGGAAAAATCCCCCTTTTCCCCGTCAACTCCACCCCCACCCCCCACGCCCCGACCCTTTCGATTAAAAGCGAAGGCGCAAATAACAGCTCCTGTCAGAAGAAACAATGGGAGAGAATTCTCTCACGGGAGGTAATCGGGTGTAACACGGAGTAGTGTCTTAGCTAATGAAGGGGAGGAGAGCACTCTTACCCCTTGACAGACAACGGGGGTTAATCCACGAATCGGAGCAGCAGAAGGCAACCGATAAATGGTTGAAACAATGCAACGTGTCGAATCTCAAAACTTTACTCGCCAACGACAAATACGGACAATTAATCGTGAGTCTTGAAGGAATAAAACTAGGTTAACATTTATATGTGTGCAGAAAACATTGCGGGTTGACATTTGTTTTCTGCGGCGATATTCGGTTGCCATTTGCTTGCTGCTTGTGTGGAGTTTCTGATCTCCCATCAAGCGCCTCCCCAGGTGGCGGATAGGGGAATGCCCACCAGATATGGTAGGTACTGGGGAAATCAAATACCCAGGGTGGACCAAAATCAGAGCCTGCTGCCTTGCAGGGAGTGGACGAAACCACAAAGGCTAGGGTACCCTTCCCAAAATTAAGGGCAGCTCTCCGGAGAGTTGCGAGGGGCATCCCCCCAGACGGTTGTGCGCAGGGCTAACAACTCTGCTGCGTAAAAACCCTTTGTTACAAAAACGCAGACAAGAGCAACAAAAGACTTTACGGTCCTGGGAGAAGATAGATTCCCAGCCGCGGAATGCATGACGCCAAGTAGTGAAAGCCAGAATCTGGAAACTACTAGGCCGACGACCATCATCTCCACCAGGACCACCACCGCCATTGGAACGTGGAATGTACGCACCATGTATGAGACGGGAAAGACTGCACAAGTAGCCGCTGAGATGAGGAACTATAACCTCGCCATACTAGGAATCAGCGAGGCAAGATGGATCGGGTGCGGACAGAAGAGACTAGCCTCAGGAGAGATGCTGTTATTCTCAGGGCACGAGAGTGACGATGCACCACACACTCTGGGCGTGGCCCTGATGATATCCGGTGCAGCCCAAGGAGCACTCATTGGATGGGAGGCGCATGGGCCTAGAATACTCACAGCAACCTTTCGGACCAAAAAGCACAGAATCAATTTGGATGTTATCCAGTGCTACGCACCAACAAACGAAAGTGAGGAGGAAGACAAAGATGAATTCTATAACAGATTGCTTACCATTACCCAGGGTCGCCCTAGGCGAAACATTGTCATCCTCATAGGAGATCTCAATGCCAAGATCGGCAGTGACAACACGGGCTATGAAGAAGCCATGGGGCGACAGGGGATAGGAGAAATGAATGATAACGGAGAAAGATTTGCCGACCTATGTGCCACAACAAATCTAGTCATAGGCGGGAGCTTATTCCAACACAGGAGGATACACAAGGCCACATGGGTTTCACCGGACCTCCAAACGATGAACCAAATAGATCATGTGTGTATTGGGAAAAAATTCAGGCGATCTCTCCAAGATGTACGTGTCAGAAGAGGAGCTGACGTTGCCTCAGACCACCATCTTCTAGTGGCCCGGCTGAGACTAAAACTGAAAAGGCACTACACTGAGCAGACATCATATAGGTTGCGCTACAACACCCCCCTCTTGAAAGATAAGGCCAAACAGGAAGAGTTCAGGATCACTCTGTCCAACAAGTTCCAAGTCCTACAGGAACTGCTAGGAGACGAGACGATCGATGGAAAGTGGCAGGGAGTAAAGAAAGCAGTCAAATCAACATGTCAGGAAGTGTTGGGAAACAAGAAACATACACACAAAGAATGGATAACAGCAGATACATTGAAAGTGATAGAAGAGAGAAAAGGGAAGAAGGCAGAAATTAACAACAGCCGTACACGAGCGCAGAAAGTTAGGTTCCAAAAGGAGTACTCAGAGGCAAATAAGAAAGTAAAGAAAAGCGCTAAGAGGGACAAAAGGAACTTTGTAGACATGCTTGCCAAAGAAGCGGAAGAAGCAGCCTACCAAGGAAATATGCGGGAATTGTTCGCTACCATCAAGAAGTTGTCTGGAAAGTTCAGGAAGCCAGAGAGACCAGTGAAGGACAAAGATGGTAAGAGCATACCAAATGAGGAGCAACAGAGAGCCAGATGGAAAGAACACTTTGAGGAACTTCTAAACAGGCCAGAGCCAAGTAACCCACCAGATATTCAGCCAGCTGACAGTGACCTGGCTATTGACTGCAACGCACCCACCAAAGAAGAGATCCGTATTGCCATCAAACAACTTAAAAATGGCAAGGCTGCAGGACCGGATGGCATCCCAGCAGAGGCACTGAAGGCTGACGTGCACACCAGTGTAGATATGCTTCACCCACTGTTCTTGAAGATCTGGGAGGAGGAACAGGTACCTTCGGAGTGGAAGGAGGGATATCTCATTAAAATTCCAAAAAAGGGGGACTTAAGCTCCTGCTCCAACTATAGAGGGATCACCTTACTGTCCATCCCAGGCAAGGTTTTCAACCGCGTACTACTCAACAGAATGAAAGAAACTGTTGACCCCCTGCTGCGGGACCAACAGGCTGGCTTCCGGACCAACAGATCCTGTACTGACCAAATTGCAACACTGCGCATCATCCTAGAGCAATCCCTGGAATGGAACTCACCCCTCTACATCAACTTCGTTGACTACGAGAAAGCCTTTGACAGTGTGGATAGGCAAACCCTCTGGAGACTGTTGAGACATTATGGAGTCCCGCGGAAAATCACGGACTTGATCAGAAACTCTTACGAGGGGATGACCTGCCGAGTGGTCCACGGACAACAGGTGACGGATGCTTTCCAGGTGAAGACCGGTGTGAGGCAGGGATGTTTGCTTTCGCCTTTCCTGTTCCTATTGGCCATTGACTGGGTGATGAAAACTTCCACACAACAGAAGCGGAATGGTATTCAATGGACCTTGTGGGACCAGCTTGATGACCTCGATTTTGCTGACGATCTTGCCCTTCTCTCCCATACCCAACAACAGATGCAGGAGAAGACCAGAAATATTGCAGACACTTCTGCACGTATTGGTCTTAATATTCACAAGGGGAAGAGCAAGGTCCTCAAGGTCAATGCCGCTACCAATACAGCACCCATCAGGCTCAAAGAGGAAGCGCTCGAGGAGGTAGAGAGCTTTGTCTACCTTGGCAGCATCGTGGACAAGCAAGGTGGGACAGATGCTGACATCAAAATAAGGATAGGAAAGGCACGGGCAGCCTTCCAACAACTAAAAAATGTCTGGGCCTCCAAACACCTAAATACCAAACTGAAGATCAGAACCTTCAACACAATGGTGAAACCGGTTCTACTGTATGGTGCAGAAACATGGAGAATCACTGCTGGGAATATGAAGAGAATCCAGTCCTTCATCAATAACTGCTTAAGAAGGATTCTCGGGATTCATTGGCCCGACAGAATCAGCAACCAGAAACTGTGGCAGCGGACAAAGCAAGAACCTGTAGAACAGGATATCCTCCAGAGAAGATGGAGATGGATTGGCCATACGCTCAGGAAACCTGCCACCAGCATAACTAGACAAGCCTTGAATTGGAACCCTCAAGGAAAACGGAAAAGAGGCAGGCCTAAGAACACTTGGCGCCGTGAAGTGGAGGCGGATACCAAGAAACTTGGCCACACTTGGGGGAGGCTGGAGAGATTGGCTCAAGATCGTGATGCCTGGAGGGCTCTTGTAGGCGGCCTATGTCCTAATCACAGACGTCGATGAAGATCGGCTGCTGTTCCTCGAGGACGAAAAGGCGAAAGAAGAAAGATTTGCTTGCTGCGGCGATATTCGGTGACATTTTTTTTGCTGTGGCGATATTCTGTTGACATTTGTTTGCTGCGGCGGTATTCGGTTGACATTTTTTTGGCTGCAGCGATATTCTGTGACATTTGTTTGCTGCGTCGATATTCGGTTGAAATTTGTTTGTTGCGGCGATATTGGGTTGACATTTGTGCACTGATTTAATGATCACATGGATATGCTGCTGAAAGTTTGGGTTGACATTTCTATGCTGCTACAATTTAGGGTTGTCATCTTTTTGTTGCTGGAAACTTGGGTTTACATTTTTTTGCTGCTGTAATGTTGGTTTCACCTTTGTTTGTAGGCTGCACGATTTAGCTGATATATCTAGGCTTCTGAAAGTTGGGCATACGTTTGCATGCTGCAACATTTGGTTGACTCGTACAAGCTTCAAATTTTGGATGGCCACAGTCCAAATATTATAATACTAGCAGAATTTACTCTCACTGGGCGTCAAGTGGGCAAAGTGACATACACGACTTATTGACAAACAACATCGATTGACTGCAATAACTCTCAGTTTTGTAAACACTCAAACTTACGTTCTCAAATCCCTTTACACCATGGACCTGTCAATAACAGTGATTTTTATAAACAAATTGCTGTCACACAAAATATATGGAATACGGTTTTTTATCCTTCAATTTACGCTTGATACGCTAAAAAGAAATGATGGAAAATAACATTAAAAGAAAATCATAAATAAATATAGAGTTTTTCTGTTTTTTTTAAAAAGTTTTACTTATGCTACAGTGTAATGTTTAATGACAGATAACACGTTTTCGGGGTTAATTGCAAGATAAGGAATCATGCTCCTCAAGTTTTGTATGATAAGAGATAAACACTTGTAGAATGTCATTTACACCGGTAAAAGTGTTAACGGTTATTGCTTTTTATGTCAGCCTCCTGGGGGGGGGGGGGGGGGGGGCCGCTGTTCATCTTCAGCAATAAAAATTAAAACAAATTGATCATTTGATGTCATCAGTCTTTGGGTAAAACGCTTTCGGCCGCCATCTTCATTATCGTCAATGCACTCCTCGAAATAATAATCGCCTGCTGCCAACTTGCGAATAGGGACGCCACTTCTCAGATTTTTTATAGTCATTTTTCTTGCCGTCTGGAGAGATATTGGCTTGTAAATTAACATCTCTGATAGAACCATTTACATGTATTTGATGTTTCCGCACGACTCCAAGCCGTCTTGTTTGTCCTATAAAAGGCAACACGAAATATCCACACGGTGAGATCTCCAGCTAAAGGAAATCACAATCATGTCTCTATTAAACGAAACAGACTCATTAGAACATAAACGACGCATTCTAATTAGTTTCATCCGTGAACTGTCGGGTGCATAAACGCGCGCTGGACAACTGGCCGCGGCGATCACTTACACAACTCGGGAGAAGATGATGTACCGGAAGTTCTTATGCTGGAGGTTTAGATGGCCAGCGCAATAAATGGTTATAAATGGAAATAAATGGCCCACGTCTTATATGTTCATGGATGAGGGTGAAACCACGAACGACAGCAGTGGGATCTGCTATGACGTCATTTCCGGCTTTTTTCATTTGAAAATATTTTACCAAATAAGCACCGTGTTACAAGTCCGTTACAAATGTGTTTATTCTGGTGTCAATAGTGATATGTAAATTTATCAAAAATCGCTACTGTATATGGCACAGAATCTATTGCATATGGCGCAGGGTCAAATACTTACGGCATAGGGTCTAAAACATTTGACATATGATCTAATACAAATAGCATAGGGTCTAATGCATATGGTTTATGGTCTAATACATCTGGAATATGGTCTAATATATATGGTATTGGGCAGTGTTCGGCAAATCGCGGATCGCGAACCGCATGCGGCTCTTTAGCGACCTGAGTGCGGCTCGGCCCATCGGCCACAAGTCGATTTATACTCCGAGAAACATGGGACAGGTTCTTGAAAAGAAATTTGGCTCTGAAAAAATTTTTAATCGATCTACTGCTGATTTTTTTTTACTCTTTAGACTTATGGGTTGCCGACCACAGGTACAGGGTCTAATACATATGGCACAGTCGAATACATATGGTGTAGTTTATAAAATGGTTGACCAAGTTGTCAGTCCATTTGAACACGATAAATGCATGTGACGATAGTGTCGATGCACACGACAAGGAGAGAGGAGAGATTAGAGAAAGCTTAACAAGAAATCACGAATCTAAATTCTAAATCTCGTCTTGACTAGGATTAATCGGTGAACTTACACAAATTGCTGCGTGATCGAATATTAGCTTCAGACATCCCACTGATAATCTCCACATCAAACTTTTATCTCGATTGTAAATCATGACGCATAACGTTAAAAAACCTCCAATGACAGTGTCATATTGACAGTGTCATACATTACATGTCGGGAGACTATAAATAGCCCGTGAGAGTGGAAAGAGCTAAAATAAAAAAAAATTGTCATAAAACGTTCCTAATGGAGTATAATTCAACTTTGGAATTAAATCAACGCATATGTTTGATGGTGTTTTGCACCGTTTCATAATGATGAGATAATTATTTACGCTAAAGAATTTGTTTTCATAATCTGGAATACTAACGAAATCATTTAAGCAAATTTTTTTGTTTCATTTAAAATTTCGAGGAAAGCTACGTCACACGAGCAGCATTTTTATTTCCCCAATGCCCAAGGGACATCTCATGCGCTACAAATGTACAGACTGGTCGTCATAATAAAATATCTTCATGGGAGAAGATTGTAAATACATGTTCAATCAAGGGATATAAAAATGAACATGCGTTCGGGTTAATGAGTTGACTTACATACTCAAGGGACATGAATACATAAATGCTATACAGTTGCCCCTGGCAGACTAAAGAGATGTACGTATACTTTAGGGGCATTGCAATTAAGTCATATGTGTTTTCAAGGGTGGAACAACTTGTATGTTTGGGATGAATTTTAATTTTCGATTAAAAACCTCAGCACGAGCCCGAGCGAACAAAATTTTGTTTTGTTTTGTTTTTAAACATTTATTTTAATAAGATTAAAAAATTATTTTTTTCATTGAATCTATCGTAAAAAATCCAGTAAGATATATCACTTTAAAGGCCATCTTATATTAAAATTGAATATCGGGTTTTACACAGCTACCGGTAATGTTTGATCGAAATTCTTCCTTTGCGTTTCGCCAACATGAACATTTTTTTTTTTTTTTTGGGGTTGTACACAAATTTGGGTCACTTCTGAATAAGCTGAATTAGCTGTTATTAGCTAAGGTGTCTCTGTTAGAAACTTAGGTGTCTCTGTTATAAGCTAAGGTGTCTTTGTTATAAGCTAAGGTGTCTTTGTTAAAAGCTAAGGTGTCTCTGCTTTAATTAAGTTAAGGTGTCTCTGTTACAAGCTAAGGTGTCTCTGTTATAAGCTAAGATGTCTTTGTTATAAGCTGAGGTGTCTCTGTTATAAGCTAAGGTGTCTCTGTTAATAGCTAAAGTGTCTCTGATATAAGCTAAGGTGTCTTTGTTATAAGCTAAGTTGTCTCTGCTTTAAGCTAAGGTGTCTTTGTTATAAGCTAAGGTGTCTTTGTTATAAGCTAAGATTTCTTTGTTATAAGCTGAGGTGTCTCTGTTATAAGCTAAGGTGTCTCTGTTAATAGCTGATGTGTCTCTGTTTGTACGCTAAGGTGTCTTTGTTATACTTATCCTTACATTGAAGATAAACTGAGTTGAAAATCTATTTTAATTCAAAATCTTAACAAAAACACTTTTTTTTTTTTTTTAACTTTTGGAAAATTTCAATGTTTATAATCAGGAAGAAGACCAAAAAAATTTGAAAGAACTGCTTAATAAATAAAGTAGAAATAATTGCATAAAAAAAGTCGTAAGTCTCTAACCCCGTGCGTGGGGGAGTAGACTTAGTTAAGGGACTGACGGTCGCAGCACGTCATACAAGCGGGCGGGGTGTGTAAGAAACACGACGGAAATCCACGTCGTTTGGACAAGTTTAGAGGGTAGAATCATTTTGAATTAAAAAAGTGCCGGATATTTCAAATAGCCGGATTTTATTAAGCAAGAACCGGTAAACATCTTTGCGTCATTCCCCCACCCCCATCCAACCAACCTTTAAGTTAACGGCTTGTGGTTTTAGTAAAAAAAAAAAAAAACATGATCAAAAAAGAATACATACTATGCTTTTAACCTTTGGTATATATATATAAACGTTTTAAAAGTTAAACTTATTTGAAGTATAACTGAAGAGTTCACGCACGCTGAAGTGTGCAGACTGTGATAAAGAGGGGGAAAAACGTGAGTAACTAAACAAGTCTAAACATATCTAACATTTCATCAAATCTTTATATTTAAATTCGCTAAAGGACATTATAAGTCACATTATAAGTCTCATTCAAATTCTCATCGTAAGTCACATTATAAGTCACATTATAAGTCACATTATAAGTCACATTATAAGTCACATTATAAGTCACATTATAAGTCACATTATAAGTCACATTATAAGTCACATTATAAGTCACATTTTTATATATTTTGTGTGTCTCTCAATTGAATATTTTAGACTTGCATTATTTTTTAAAATACATTTTGATCATATTTATTTTTAAAACTACCGTCCATTACTAGGCGGGACATTTAGAAAGAATACCAAAATAACAGAGGAGTGAAGAGATCATCCCACCAAAATCCCAGAGGAAAACGGCTAAGAGAAAAAGACAGACTTTGGCTTAGATCAGTGGTTCTCAACCTTTCTAATGCCACGACCCTTTATAATATATTTCCTCATGTTGTGGCGACCCCCCAACCACAAAACTATTTTCGTTGCTTCTTCATAACTGTAGAGCATATGTGTTTCCATATGGTCTTAGGCGACCCCCGTGAAAGGGTGTCGCAACCCACAGGTTGAGAACCGCTGGCTTAGATGGATGGATGATGCGACGAGGGATCTACAGCAGCTGGCTATCCAAGTATGGAAAAGAAAAGCGTCATTTAGGTCTGAGTTGAAGGAGGTGGTGAGGCAGGTCAAAGTCTTACGTGGGTTGTAGCGCCACAGGGATGGATGGAAGGAAGGGGATGAAGCAGGCAAAAGCTCTACACGGGCCGTAGCGCCACAGGGATGGATGGAAGGAAGGGGATGAAACAGGCCAAAGCCCTACACGGGCCGTAGCGCCACAGGGATGGATGGAAGGAAGGAGTGAGTCTGGCCAAATCCCTCCTTGGGCTGTAGCGCCACAGAGATGGATGGAAGGAAGGGGATGAAGCAGTCAAAAGCCCTACATGGGCTGTAGCGCCACAGGGCTGGATGGAAGGGGATGAAGCAGGCCAAAGCCCTCCACGGTCTGTAGCGCCACAGGGCTGGATGGAAGGGGATGAAGCAGGCCAAAGCCCTCCACGGTCTGTAACGCCACAGGGCTGGATGGAAGGGGATGAAACAGGCCAAAGCCCTCCACGGTCTGTAACGCCACAGGGCTGGATGGAAGGGGATGAAGCAGGCCAAAGCCCCACACGGGCTGTAGCGCCACAGGGCTGGATGGAAGGGGATGAAGCAGGCCAAAGCCCTCCACGGTCTGTAACGCCACAGGGCTGGATGGAAGGGGATGAAGCAGGCCAAAGCCCCACACGGGCTGTAGCGCCACAGGGCTGGATGGAAGGGGATGAAGCAGGCCAAAGCCCCACACGGGCTGTAGCGCCACAGGGCTGGATGGAAGGGGATGAAGCAGGCCAAAGCCCCACACGGGCTGTAGCGCCACAGGGCTGGATGGAAGGGGATGAAGCAGGCCAAAGCCCCACACGGGCTGTAGCACCACAGGGCTGGATGGAAGGGGATGAAGCAGACCAAAGCCCCACACGGGCTGTAGCGCCACAGGGCTGGATGGAAGGGGATGAAGCAGGCCAAAGCCCCACACGGGCTGTAGCGCCACAGGGCTGGATGGAAGGGGATGAAGCAGGCCAAAGCCCCACACGGGCTGTAGCGCCACAGGGCTGGATGGAAGGGGATCTTAGGAGGATCCATTTCATTAAACTTTGTACTTCATGCGATTCAACGGCCGAAGCCAGGTGAATTTTTTAACTGTATGACAAACATTTTTTAAATTCTTTTTAACAAGAGAAAATGTCTGGTCACGCGAGTCAAATTATCAGGATTTCCCGACATGACCTTTGAACCAAACCTTCAATTTTTAATGAATCATTTCCGTGACCAGCGTGTTGCCAGACAGGCACGAAACGTCGGACATGGCGGACAGAAGAAATCCTGCCAAGGAACAAATGGCACCGGATTAGCAGACAGCTTAGCTCCCACGTCTTGGATTAATGAAATATCTGATTCTCATCAGCACTTATGGCGTTCAATTTGTCAATGTTACTGGATACAGATTCTGACAGATTTCATTGCTATGGACAGACAGATTTGGAAGTATATTGAAAAAAAAATTCATCACCAGTTACTGACATATTCAGTGCGACAAGATTTCATCGTCAGACATTCTTCTTCTTCTATATATTAAGGGCCCACGATCAATTTATTGATCATTATGGCTCCTATGAATGTAGATGGGATTTGCAATGTCTCTGTGCCTGGTGTTGATGAGGATATTTCACTGGTCACAAGAGTAACTGTTTGAGGGTATCATGCACTAGGGGTTGGAAGGCCTGAGGCAATAGACGCAAATGAGTCAAGTGTTGTCGCCTCAAATGTTCCTTTTGGAAGCTTGTTCCAGTCCCTGATTGTCTTTGGTAGGAATGAGCAGTTCCTATACTGGCTTCTCGCTGGTATGAGCCGGAACTGCCTGTCATGGCCTCGTCGCTGTCTATGGAGGAGAGGGACGAGTTTCTGTTTAATGCCAGAGCAGTGGACTAGCCCATTATTTATCTTGTAAATCATGGAGAGCCTGGACATTGACGATTGTACCACCGGCTATTGTAGTTTCTGACAGATTTCATCGCCAGACATTGACAATTGCATCACTGGCTATTGTAGTTTTTGACAGATTTCATCGCCAGATATTGACAATTGCACCACCGGATATTGTAGTTTCTGACAGATTTCATCGCCAGATATTGACAATTGCACCACCGGCTATTGTAGTTTCTGACAGATTTCATCGCCAGATATTGACAATTACACCACCGGCTATTGTAGTTTCTGACAGATTTCATCGCCAGATATTGACAATTGCACCACCGGCTATTGTAGTTTCTGACAGATTTCATCGCCAGATATTGACAATTGTACGACCGGCTATTGTAGTTTCTGACAGATTTCATCGCTACCTACTGACGTATTTAAAATGACATACTTCAATGGCTGCCCCGCAAATAATCAAATAATTTGTATGGAATATCAAAAATTAGCGGCCAACAAAGTCTAAGGGGACACACTCAAAAGGTAGAAACTTCTGGCACAGTATATTTACTGGAATGCCGAACTAGTGGAGTTTCGTGGAATGCCAAACTAGCGGAGTTTCGTGGAATGCCGAACTCGCGGAGTTTCGTGGAATGCCGAACAGACGCCATCAAAAAGTCAGGATACCATCGTTTCACGTCTTTCATGACTTGCGATGTCCTTTCCAAATTAGCCACACAAAAAAGCCCTGCCGTCAGGTCCGGATTAATGCATTATTCTTAATCGTGCCTCAAGAGGACCAGATCATCGCATGATTACAGCCACACCGACTGTTAGAGGCAGACGACAAGCCGAAAACTCTCAGCCCCTTGCCTGGCGTTGCCACAGGGTGTCCTACCCCCGTTTCCCACCTTTGGCTTATGAATTCGACGCCCCTGAGAACGGATGTGTGTGAGCCAAGATGCAATTAGGTCAGGGGGCGCCCAGGATACCCGGGGGGGGGGGGCGCGGGCAGGATCCACAGGCCATTTGATTAGAAATCAGTAATCATTATTAATTCATTTCTCAGTCATTCGTTTTAGTGATTTGCATTTTATTTTATTCTTTTATTATTTGTATTTTAACGGTAAATCAGTCTTCTCGGTAAATTAGTTTTTATAAATGTTATTTATGTTATACCTTGCATGCCCCTGGTTGTCTATAGTAGTTGTTATGAATTAGACAGCGGATAACAACACTTTTGTTTATACGTATCGAATAAAGCAGAATTGAGAACCCGTTAATGTAAAGACATCAATCCCATTTAACGTAAATATATTTTTTTTAAAAAGACTGTAAGCGGTGACGTCATTTCACTAAGTCTTTTCTTCGAAATGAAAGGAATTCCCACGTGATGACAAAGGTAAAAAAAACCAAAAAAAAAAGTCTTTTTTTTAACCACACACGGGAGAAAATCGTATTAAAACTACACGCGTAGCGTGGAACGATTTAAACCAACACACCGTAACACCAACACGCAAAGCTATCCACACAACACTTCAACACACGAACATACGTACACACCCACAAACCAACATACGAACACACCAATACACGAACACTCTCACGAGATTCAAACAGCTGACGTTATTTCAAAGAATAGGAACATTCAGTAAACTTTCCGTAACGCGAGATCAGCAAAGTAGCCCCACGCCATAAGTTTTAGACCCGCTGGGCGGCTCGCAAGACCTGCGTGCAGTGCATCCGCAAATTGGGGGAATCAAAGACTGTTGGCGGCTCATTTCCGGCTGCGCCAAAGTAGCTCCTAATATAACGGCCACTGGCTGCCACTACTTTAAACGAAACGGATCGTATGTTTGTCAGGGTGCGCTAAAATCTCAATAACCGGGTCAGTGAGATCCCGTCTTATTTGACCCTAAACAATACTTTATCTTCACCATAACGCCTCCGTGTATAATGTTTAATGTATAAACGTGATCAATGTTATAAATAACTTAGCATTTGTAAAACGAAGTGGCTATTCGTACCCGGGTACCACAAGTGAGAGGTTGGGATGGAAAAAAAACGATTTAAAATATTATTGTTGGGTTTGTAAGACAAAATAAGGTATCAATGAAAGATAAATGAATGGACTATTCTTCAGTTTAACTTAACTAAACTACCACAAATGACACCCGAATAGCATTTTGTCAAAATGGACCCGGACACGCAGCGCCGCCATCCGCACCCGGGTCCCGTTAGACTCAATGCATATTTGAAATAGTTGTTTATTCCCAACCTCTCACTTCTGGTACCCGGGTGCGAATAGTCGCAGCATTTGTAAAACATGGACAAAGCATGCTGATTGATGTTCTCGCTCACTAAAACACAGTTCTTAAATGCAAACCCTATCCAAGGGGAAGGTATAATGGCAAACATATTGAAAGGAGCGGGGCAGAGAAAAAGACGGGCAGACGACGGAAGAGTGGATAGACGTACGTATGGATAGACAAAACGGGTGGATTGAGGAACAGGTGGATAGACGGACCGCTTGATAGACGCATGGATGTGTAGACTCACGGATGGATCAATGTAAGGATGGATAGACGAACAGCTGCATAGACGGAATGGACGGATGGATTGACCAATGGATGGGTAGACAAAGACATGAATAGATATATGGATGGATAGACGAATGGATGGATAGACGAATGGATGGATAGAAAACTGGATGGATAGAAAACTGGATGGATAGAAAACTGGATGGATAGAAAACTGGATGGATAGAAAACTGGATGGATAGAAAACTGGATGGATAGAAAACTGGATGGATAGAAAACTGGATGGATAGACGGGGGTATTCATGAATAAATGGATAGATGTACACATGGATAGAATGTATGGATAAACGAATGGATGGATAGACGAATCGAAGGATAGATGAACTGATTGGATAGACTAATGGATGAACAGACGGATACATTTACGAATGGATAGATAGACGAAAATACTGATAGACGTAAGGATGGTTAGACCAACGGATCTATAGATGGATAGACGAATGAATGGATAAGACGCACGGATGGATATATGAACGGTTGGGGAAAAAAACGAATAAAGGGATAGACGAAAAGATGGATACATAAACAGATAGAGAGACGAGATCATGGAAGGATGAACGTATCGACAGAAGGATTGAGTAGAAGGAAGAGTTAGAGATAATAATAGCTGCCCCCCGGGGACTTTATTACCCCCCACCACCACCACCACCACCACCACCCACTAACACAGTCCGGAGTTTACCTCGAAAAAACGCAGGTCAAGATAAGGCTGAGAAATCAATCAAAACTTTTTCTTTTCTTTTCAGAATAGCAACATATATGAAACTCCAAAGAGTTGAAAACCTTCAAACAAAATAACCGATTAAACAGAAATCCCCATCAAACTCCGTGCTTGACGTGTTCTCCGTGTGTGACGACATACAATCTATATGCAGTGGTTCTCAACCGTCCTAATGCCGTGACCCTTTACTACATTTCCTCGTGTTGTGGCGATCCCCCCACCCCCTCTCCCAGCCACACAATTATTTTCGTTGCTAAGAAACAACTGTAGAGTATATGTGTTTTCAGATGGTCTTAGGCGACCCCTGAGAAAGGGTCGCGCGAACCCTTTGGGGGTCGCGACCCACAGGTTGAGAACCGTTGATCTAATGGAATATATTTAAGAGCTTTCAACACTTTCACATTTTAACTTCTTTTATAAAATACAATTATGCTATGAAATCGAACAGTTTTTGGGCTTCCAGGGAAAGGAGAGGGGGGGGGGAGGGGGGGGGGGATTCGGCTTCCATCAACCAGGAGTGATAGACAAAAGTGATAAGCACCCTGTGTTATATGTAATATGTATTTATATGTTATATGTGGTTGTTATATGTGGTTATATAATTTTACCCCGCCTATGGGCTTATAGCTGTTATCCCGTGTCTTTCCCTCTCAGTCTCCGCATCAACTTGGCCACACAGACTCCACACCAACTTGCCCACACAGTCTCCACACCATCTTGCCCACACAGTCTCCACACCAACTTGCCCACACAGACTCCACACCAACTTGGCCACACAGTCTCCACACCATCTTGCCCACACAGTCTCCACACCAACTTGCCCACACAGACTCCACACCAACTTGGCCACACAGTCTCCCCACCATCTTGCCCACACAGTCTCCACACCAACTTGCCCATACAGTCTCCACACCAACTTGGCCACACAGTCTCCCCACCATCTTTCCCACACAGTCTCCACACCAACTTGCCCACACAGACTCCACACCAACTTGGTCACACAGTCTCCCCACCATCTTGCCCACACAGTCTCCTCACCAACTTGCCCGCACAGTCTCCACATCAACTTGCCCGCACAGTCTCCACACCAACTTGCCCACACAGACCCCACACGAACTTGGCCTCACAGTTTCCACACCAACTTGCCCACACAGACCCCACACCAACTTGGCCACACAGTCCCCACACCAACTTGCCCACACAGACCCCACACCAACTTGGCCACACAGTCTCCACACCAACTTGCCCACACAGACCCCACACCAACTTGGCCACACAGTCTCCACACCAACTTGCCCACACAGACCCCACACCAACTTGGCCACACAGTCTCCACACCAACTTGCCCACACACCAACTTGCCCACACAGTCTCCCCACCAACTTGCCCACACAGACTCCACACCAACTTGCCCGCACAGTCGCCCCAACAACTTGCCCACACAGTCTCCCCAACAACTTGCCCACACAGTCTCCCCAACAACTTGCCCACACAGTCTCCCCAACAACTTGCCCACACAGTCTCCCCAACAACTTGCCCACACAGTCTCCCCAACAACTTGCCCACACAGTCTCCCCAACAACTTGCCCACACAGTCTCCCCAACAACTTGCCCACACAGTCTCCCCAACAACTTGCCCGCACAGTCTCCCCAACAACTTGCCCACACAGTCTCCCCAACAACTTGCCGACACAGTCTACACATCAGATAATAGACTTCTCCAATAGTGCAATGTTGTTTTTAGCCAGTGCTCCTCACATTGGTCATTGCGCGTAACCGGAACTATTTTCTGAGATCTAAAAATAACAGTGAATAATTGTCAATCGGTGCATGCATTGGCCTTATGTAAAGAGGTGGATATATTACCCTAATTTCCAGGGGTCGTTTGCAATAAGCCAATGCCAGTAATGGTTTCATTGAAAGAATGTTCGAGGTCTCCACTTTAAACCAGTGGTTCTCAACCTTCCTAAATGCCGCGACCCTTTAATACAGTTCCTAACGTTATTGCGACCCCAAGCCACAAACTTTTTTGGTAGCTACTTCATAACTGCAGATCCTCTTAGTTGACCCCTGGGATAGGGTCGTGCGACCCCCAAAGGGGTAGCGACCCACAGGTTGAGAATCGCTGCCTTAAACCCGTAACAGGGACGGTAACCATAGACGAATTTCAGGTGTGGTTCTATAAATAAAAATTTAAAAAAAAACTGGCTATACACTTATACGAATTTCAGCGAAACAGTAGATTTGTTTAAACCACAGGCGACTTATTATTTAAAAGTTCACGATTGCTATTTGTCACAAATGACTGGGTTGGGATTGAAATATGGCGCGCCATTGATATTCATATAACTTATAATGTGTTTTGTTCGGGACTTCCCCATATGTGGCACAACATTTATTTAATGATAAACGTGCTGAGGTGCGATTTCCGGGGGAAGTGAGGAATGTTTTGGGGGAGAGCTTATGGAGGTTGAGATTAATGGAGGTTAACGTTGCGTTTGAAAGTTGAAGAAACATTACTGGACTATATTAATCTATCAATACATTCTTTTGTTTACAATAGTTAATAGGGAATTCCTTGGTTATTCATTGACGTCTGTGTTGTCTTCGTTAAAAATCCTCAACGTCTGGATACTGAACTTTCGCAGAGAGGTACAGCCCCGCATTAATCAACACCAATGTTACTTGGTACGCGAAGGGCCAGACCTTAGAGGATCTCATTCTGTGACACTATTGTGCGCCATAAGATCCGGCCCTTGCTTGCATTCACGTGAAATAATAACACTAATTAAAATGTCTCTGTGCATCGAACAAAAGAAAATTAAATACAGTTTTTTTTTTTTTTTCAATGTTGTAATATTTTGTTTAAATGGTTTTATGTCATCTAACATTATTTTTAAATATAATCAAATTTAAAAAAAAATCATTTCCGTGATACCCGCAGGCTCCGATTGTTGCATGAATCAGTGCACGCCCGTTGTCATGGCATGACAATAAATATTCTTAATTCCGAATATTTTTTTTTTTTTTTAAAGTATTCTTTATCTGGTTACTTTTATAACAGATTAAAAAGATTAATGCCGGTTTTCATTTAATTTAATTTTTTTGAAACAAATAAATATTTAATTTTAAATAAAGCATATTTTAAAAAAAAAAAAAATTGATTTTTATTCAAAAAAATATTACGCCATACACACACGAAAATAGTCTATAAAAGGAGTCATAAGAAATAAAATAAGGAGCGCTTTTTTTTTTTTTTGGTTGCTTGACGCCAATGCCGCACTCTACTAAGTAGATTTGTCCCTGCGCCGTTTCATCTATTTCAGCAATGGAATTGTTTATTGAACTGTCTTTCAAACAGATGAGGGAGGGAAGGAACACGAAAAGGGAGGAGTTGATGTATCTCTCAGTGAATGTGTGTGTCGCGAAAGCTGGGGGAAGGTGGGGGTAGAAGGCACGGATCGGGGGTGGGGGGGGGGCTGGATGTTACGTAAAGAACCCCCCCCCCCCCCATCATCCAGATCAATCATGAATGGATGACTGTGATTTCCGGGGGGTCAGACTTTTACGCGCGGCTGGTTGAAAGATGTGACCCTCCCCCCACACCCATCCCACCTCTCCCCCCGTTTTGATCAAGACATCGGGGGAACATCACAAAATTAGAAATGCTTGAACTTTTCTTGTCAAGGTCAAATTTAAAATAAAAATACCCAGAACCGAAGAGTGCGTTGAAAAGTGTAGAAATACTTTGGGGGGGGGGGGGGTGGTATGGGGGGGGGGAAGCGGATTCTCCACATTTCTAGGAACCGGCCACCTAAAGACAAGGTAAGCTTTAAGAAAGCTATATTGCGACCTCGAATAAAATAAATTCTCGGTAATATTCGACAACCGGTACGCGAAGCTTGTAATGATTTTTAGAACTGTGCTATCGCGTACTGGCCTGAACCGGTAGGACATCACCACCACTGCGCATGACCGTTCGTGCTGAAGACGGTGTAAAGAGAACGTAAACCAGTTCCACCCGCTGTAAATCTAAGACGTACGAAAAATGTAGTGTCGTGTCGTGTTTAAACTGCATACTGTGTATGAAGTTCGGTTGTCTTTTTCTCTTTTTTTTTCGGTAAATCCGAAGTTTTAAAATAAAATAATTGCTTTTCCAAATTTCGCCCACCTCTTTTTAAAAATCCTTACATATTAACTTCGTGTTTGTTTGTGGCTGGCTGGGTGGCAAAAATCTTCGGACGGTTGATTGACCCACTTCCGACCAACCCCCACAAAATGAGTTTTTCCTGTTTTTTTCCTGTTTTTCAAGGAGAAGATAAAATAAAATTCCAGAATGACTCCTCTAAATGAGATCTTTAATTAATATATATATATATATATATATATATATCGCAAGTGCTTTTGGTCCGTAATATTGTCTTCTGTTTTTCTGAAATAGTTGGTGAAATAAATCTGCGGTGTAAAAGCGGGTGGGGCATTAAAATATTAATATAGTTCAGGGGTGTGGAAAAAATGTGTGGTTGCGTGCCTTGAAAAGGGTAAGGGAGGGGGGGGGGTAGTCGCTAATTGGTATTCTTTTAAAGTGCGTTACTTGTATGCATGTTTTGTCAAATGTTCCACGCCACCCCCACACCCCTCCCCCCCACTGCTCGATATTACATTTTGTAATGTAAGCATACGAAAATCTTTGTTTTTATGGGTTATTTAATTATTTTTGTGGGGTTTTATTTAAGAGCTGTATTTTTTTTTTTTTAAAACGTCAAGGGAAGCTACTCTGTTCAGTGAGTCGTGAAGACGTTAGAAGACCAGTAGACAAGGGCCGAACTGTTAAAGTCCCAGCTGTGTTACATTGGAGGCTTCTGAAGCGTCCCTGAAGTCCGTGGGGGATTTCCATGAAGTCAAGTCGAACAAATGGTGAAACTTTATTTTGACGCTTGAGAGGGGTGGGACGAAAAAAAAAAAGGGGGGTGGGTGTGGGTCTAAACCAGTTATTCCCAAAGTGGTCTATATCGACGATAGTGGATCTCATGTAAGCAGGTCAAGACTTCTATTTTGGCATTTTTTAATTTAAATTTAAATAATAAATGTATAAAACTTAAAATATTTTTAAAAAAGTTATTCACACTGCACTTCACTACCGTTATAAATTTAAATCTTTCAAAGTGAGTAGCACTATACCGCCTGTCAAAAATACATTTGAAGTTAATGAATTTGCAAAAAAATCAATATCAGGTAAGCAGGGGGTCTCCCCAAAACCGAAAAACATGGCAAGGGGTCTACAAGACAAAAAAGTTTGGGAACCTCTGGTCTAAACGTTTATTGAATTAACTTCATTACAAGTTGGGCTGAACAACACGTTTCAATTTCGTGTTATTTATTTGTGAACCTTTGTTCGTTTTTTTTTTATCATCTTTCTTTCTTTCTAGTTTAAAAAAAAAAAAAACTAAATCGGATTCTCGCGCACTTTTCGTGACTCTTTGGTGCATTCTCCCAACTGTAAAAAATACGTTTAGTTGAGGCTAATCTTTATGCACAGGATGAATACGAAAGGAGGATACCAACGAAGCAGAAACTGCATAGACGATATTAAGAGTACACGTACATTATTAAGCTATACCGAAGTGTGCGCAGTAACTGAATATTCTCCTATTAAACCTTAGGAGGCTCTGATATAATGTGTTGTTGTTTTTTTTTTTTTTGTATTAAAAAAGTCAAGAAAAATTCCCTTTCAATAAATATAGAGAACGATTTCTTTGTCCCCGCCCGCCCCCCCCCCACCCCTTTTGTGGTTTGGCTACTATATATAATAAATACGTAGCGATTCTCAAATGGTTCAGTTGCGTGTTTATTGAATGGTTGTCAAAAAAAATAATTAAATCAACTCAAGGCTACTACTGAAATCGATGTCTGCCTTGGCCATCTTTGCGTGCCAAAGACGAACACCAACAATTTGTGTTTAGAATTCTCTTTGCCACCAGCATTCGTAATTCACATGTATGGTTAATTATTATTATTATTATTATTATTGGTAGTTTTCTATAGCGTGGTACCCCAGCCTAGGGCTGGGCTCACCACGCTGTACATATAATTTAACAAACATTATCATGAACTTAAAAATTAACTTACATTAATTAAAAAAACAAAACAAAGCAAAACAAATGTGTATTCGCTCCAACCATTCCATAACAATTTACACGCGAAGCCATGGACGGGGTTACCGGAAATTTGATCGAAAGAAAAATTTTGTCGACGGAAAATTGATCGAACGGAAATTTGGTCGAATCTTTTTTTCAGTCGAGTCGTTAAAATTTTCGTCAAATTTCTTTTTGAACGCACTATACTATATAGTAAAACAAAATAATGAGTTCAAAAAGAAATTTGACGCAAAATTTTAACGTATAAACTAAAAAAAACGATTCGACCAAATTTCCGTTCGATCAAATTTCCGTCGATCAATTTTCCGTCGACCAAATTTCTTTCGATCAAATTTCCGGATACGCATGTACGGCACCCAGCACCATCGTTTAACGGTCAGAGGGGGAATCAGTCAGGATAGTAGAGTTTAAAGAGATGTGTTTTGAGTGCAGTTTTGAAGGCTGTGATGGTTGATATAGTTCTGATGTGTAGTGGAAGAGAATTCCATTGTTTGGGGGCACAGTAAGAGAAAGATCGTTCACCGCATGTTTTAGTGCGTGTCATGGGGACAGAAAGAATACGCCCGTCTGCGGAGGAGCGAAGCTGTCGAAGGGGTGAATAGACAGAGAGAAGTTCGGTTAGATAGGAAGGGCAGGAATTCGAGAAAAAAGTTATGGCAGAGAACAGAGAGTTTGTAATCACTCCGTGCTTGTACAGGGAGCCACCCAGCCAGCCACAAACAAATTATTACGTCCTGGTCCAACCCACTCATAAATATAAAATATGAAGATAAAAGCTTTTATAGTATATATATATATATATTGTTGCATCCATCTGTCACAATAGACGATGGTGTAGATTTGTCACAATGAGACGATGGTGTATACTTGTCACAATGAGATGATGGCGTAGACTTGTCACAATGAGACAATGGCTTAGACTTGTCACAATGAGACGATGGTGTAGATTTGTCACAATGAGACGATGGTGTATACTTGTCACAATGAGATGATGGCGTAGACTTGTCACAATGAGACAATGGCTTAGACTTGTCACAATGAGACGATGGTGTAGACTTGTCACAATGAGACGATGGCGTAGACTTGTCACAATGAGACGATGGCGTAGACTTGTCACAATGCGAGATGATGGCGTAGACTTGTCACAATGAGACGATGGCGTAGACTCCGCAGGATGAAATCCACAAGGGCTTGGAATTTTTCTTTTTTTAGGATTATACGTTGGTAGCCACACAGCAAACCGCTTCTCTCCATGCCGCCGGATAACCCCGGGGAGCATCATGTGGATGATACAGCTTGGAGGAACCAGGGGCATCGAACTTGAGATTGACTCAGTCTAGACAACTCGACCACCCAGCACCCTATATATATATACATGCACCATTCCCTGCTCTAGGTTCATAAATAATTTACATATCCATATAATATGTCGATGTCAGCTATTATGTTGTCAAACCTAAAAACATGTTTCAAAGATATATTTCATATGAAAAAAACTGATCCCCGACCAAACAAAATGATACAACCCCCCCCCCCCCCCCAAAAAAAAAAAAAGCTGCGCTCAGGAAGTGCCGCCCATGCCATGCCTATAAAACTAGGAGGTGCCGCCCATGCCATGCCTATAAAACTAGTGTGTTGGAGAAATTAAACTGGCACCAGTGAAGATTAATTTGTTTACTGAAATAAATTATGTAAATGCATGCAGACGGTTCGTCCCCCCTCCAGACAGTGATTGAAGAACCAATCATTGTCTCTCCATCTGGATGAATACATTCCCTGAACTCAACGCTGTATAGAGAGAGAGCTTTGAATATGTACAATAACGGTTTACAGAAAATATCAACTTATAATTACGGTTGTATAACAAATTAAACTTAAAATAACGATGGAATAAACAAAATCAACTTATAATTACGTCCAAATAAACAAAATCAACTTATAATTTCGTCCATATAAACAAAATCAACTTATAATTACGTCCATATAAACAAAATCAACTTATAATTACGTCCATATAAACAAAATCAATTTATAATTACGACCATATAAACAAAATCAACTTATAATTACGTCCATATAAACAAAATCAACTTATAATTACGTCCATATAAACAAAATCAACTTATAATTACGTCCAAATAAACAAAATCAACTTATAATTTTGTCCATATAAACAAAATCAACTTATAATTACGTCCAAATAAACAAAATCAACTTATAATTTCGTCCATATAAACAAAATCAACTTATAATTACGTCCATATAAACAAAATCAACTTATAATTACGTCCATATAAACAAAATCAATTTATAATTACGTCCATATAAACAAAATCAACACGATTTTCACCCGCACGAATATTAATAATTGGCGACCATTTATAAATGTGATTGCTAGAAATAAGTGACGTTTAGAATATTTTGGACTTTTTGGGCAACGACTTACTGGAGTTCTCAAATGAACTCCATATCCAGTTTTTTAAACATTTTTTAAAATTTATTTATGTGTTTCAATTTCCTCGTCTCTAAGATATTATAAATCTTTCCACTAGGGACCAGAGAAATATCAACAGGGCATTTACATATGCATATATGTCAGGTTTTAGGAACTAACATATACGGAGAAAAATCATCAAAATATAAAAATGACTGCTCTTTATCCACCGTAGGCTTCTATAATGCCCCGATGTTCTTTGCGAACACTTCATAAACCAAGTGTCCATAATTAAAGGCAGATCACTCTTGTCCCACTGTTACACGAGTCCACAGTCGGGTCATTATCGTTAATCTTCGGGTAATCGCTTTAGCCCACCCATGTTTCAAAATATCATCCGATTTTTTCAACTTTTTCCCCCTTGTTACCGGATCGGCCCGATGGTCCTAAACGGGACCGTTTTGTTCGCTTCGATTATTCAATCAGAGACAGCGATGTAGTCCAACACTTCAGTGGCGGTCACTGCAACTAGGTCAAGGGTTCCGTGGAGTGTCCGTGGAGTGTCCGTTGAGTGGACTGGAGTCGATGACGGCCCTGGAGTTTTCCGGTATGTTCCTGATGACAGTTGAACAAGGGGGTTGGGAGGAGAAGAAGCGTGAGGCGGGGGGGGGGCAGGGCGGTGTAAGGTGATGGGGGGGGGAGGTGATGTGCGCTTAGAGAACTTGCGAATCATTTGTTAAAATAATGGAAGGGGGGGGGGGGGGAGATGAGCGCCATTCGGTAACAGGGTATTGAGAGTTCTTGTCAATTGTTAACATTTGTATTCTCTCGTTTAAGAAAGAAAAGTGTTAAAAACTGTTAGCTATAAATTAACGATTCGAATTTTGTTTTATCGATTACAGTATAGTTCTGTGTTTAATCGATTCGAGTGCTGTGTTTTATCGCTTTAAGTACAGTATTATGTTTTATCGATTAAAGTTTAGTATTGTGTTTTATAGATTAAAGTACAGTATTTTGTTTTATCGATTAAATTATGGTATTGCGTTTTATAATCGAGATTTTAAATCAAATCGACGGAAAACTTAAGAAGTTTATAAAAATCTAAATTAAATTCTATTTTAAAACTAGTTATTATCCCCCCTCCCCCTTTTCTTCTCCAAATAGGCGGAGGCAGCCTGTGAGCCTCGCATCCACTAAAAGTATTTGACAACACATGCGTTCTAGTAAAGCAATTTAAAAGAATCACAATTAATGCTACGCCACCCGCGCCCCCCCCGCACCCCCCTCCCAACCACACTTTTTTTTTTTACTGGTAGGCCACGGCTACCTTTTATCACGCCCCTGAACTATATTAATAATTTAATGTCTCACCCCCTTGAACGCTAAAGATTTATTGCGTCATATTGAAATTGAGATTATTATTTGGCGTAAAAACAAAAGAAAATAGTACGCACCAAACGCATTTGTGGTCTTGTTTTTACACGCTACTGAACTCACCTTTACTCCATACTTTCATTCATCCACAAAGAATTATATTGATGGATGTCAGGCCCTAAAATTCTTTTTTATTTTTTTTTCACTTCAAAGGATTATTTATTCTCTAATCTTATCATCTTTTCCAATCCATCATTTCTTTTGTTCCTTAATATTATAATCACACACTTTTCTTTATTCACTCTTACAAAATGAAATCAGAATGTACCATCTCGTCCACTACACAGCTCTCTGCGCCTTCCATTATTCTATACTGCACAATGCTGTCTAACTGCATTTACCCTCGCCTCCAGTGGCGTAGTGAGGGGGGGGGGTGGGCAAGGGGGGGCATCATGCCCTTGGCGCTACTCACAAAGGGGCGCCAAATGATATATTTTACTATAATATTGTATGGTTTTCGAATAAGGGGGGGGGGGCGCTAATAAGGTATTGGGGGGCGCTAAAAAGGTATTGTGTCCCGGGCGCAAGTTAAGCTCGCTACGCCACTGCTCGCCTCCTCTATTTTCATATGTCCCCCGTCACTACTACTACTACTACTACCACTACTACTACTACTATTACCACCACTACTACTACTTTTTACCTTCATTTTCCAAATTGATTTCAGCAACATACATCAAGGACCGATATATATATAAAACTATACGCCCTAGAGACTTTATCATGACGCATCAAATGAAAACACTAAAAGAAAGGTTGGGATACTCATCGTACTATGAAACACTCAGAACATTAAAAGTATTGTAGTTAACAAGGAGTGAATATAATTTCATACAGTTTCTCATGCAAGCAGATGGATCTCAGGCCTGCACGCGAATACCAGATGGTGTTAGGCCTTACCTCGTAGACAAGATGAATGTTAGGCCTTAACAAGCAGATGAGATAACCCATGGATCTTATGCCTTTACACTTGGACTCATGGATCTAGGCCTCAACACATAGAACAATGGATCTTAGGGCTTAACCCACAGACCAATGGATCGTATGTCTTTACAAGTAGACTCATGGATCTAGGCCTCAACACATAGAACAAAGGATCTTAGGGCTTAACCCACAGACCCATGGATCGTATGCCTGTACACGTAGACTCATGGATCTAGGCCTCAACACATAGAACAGTGGATCTTAGGGCTTAACCCACAGACCCATGGATCGTATGCCTGTACACGTAGACTCATGGATCTAGGCCTCAACACTTAGAACAATGGATCTTAGGGCTTAACCTACAGACCCATGGATCGTATGACTTTACAAGTAAACTCATGGAATTAGACATCAACACATAGAACAGTGGATCTTAGGGCTTAACCCATAGACCCATGGATCGTATGTCTTTATACGTAGACTCATGGATCTAGGCATGAGCCCATAGAACAATGGATCTTTAGCATTTAACCCCTTGACTTAATAAACCCAATGGCACTTATACATAAGCTGAATGTACATATATAATAGTCCAGACACGGAAGTCCAAAATTCATAGGAGTTAAACGTCCTCTATAGTAGAAGTTGTATGTGTATGCATATCTATCCAGCCATCTAGCCAGCCATCTATCCATCCATCCATCCATCCATCCATCTATCTATATATATATTTATACCTCTACTTATATCTATACTTAAACATATATCTCTACATATATCTACATATATTATATATATATATATATAATATACTTATAAAATGAATATATATGTATTTATTTATTTATATATTTATAAATGGTATAGTTATCTCTGATCAAAATTGGTGCGCGTCCAATAATCCTAAATGAACAAAATCCCGGGGTCAATGACCTCACCCTCAATGTTACAGATACTGTAATACTTTGGGCTCTACTGTTGACACATATGACGCCACATTTAAGTCATAACGTTGTCAGTATCTGCGAACATATCTTTGAAACCTATAAGTGCCTCAGTATCTGCGAACATATCTTTGAAACCTATAAGTGCCTCAGTATCTGCGAACATATCTTTGAAACCTATAAGTGCCTCAGTATCTGCGAACATATCTTTGAAACCTATAAGTGACTCAGTATCTGCGAACATATCTTTGAAACCTATAAGTGACTCAGTATCTGCGAACATATCTTTGAAACCTATAAGTGCCTCAGTATCTGCGAACATATCTTTGAAACCTATAAGTGCCTCAGTATCTGCGAACATATCTTTGAAACCTATAAGTGCCTCAGTATCTGCGAACATATCTTTGAAACCTATAAGTGACTCAGTATCTGCGAACATATCTTTGAAACCTATAAGTGACTCAGTATCTGCGAACATATCTTTGAAACCTATAAGTTACTCAGTATCTGCGAACATATCTTTGAAACCTATAACTGACTCAGTATCTGCGAACATATCTTTGAACCTATAAGTGACTCAGTATCTGCGAACATATCTTTGAACCCTATAAGTGACTTAGTATCTGCGAACATATCTTTGAAACCTATAAGTGCCGCAGTAGCTGCTAACATATCTTTGAAACCTATAAGTGCCGCAGTAGCTGCTAACATATCTTTGAAACCTATAAGTGCCGCAGTATCTGCGAACATATCTTTGAAACCTATAAGTGCCTCAGTATCTGCGAACGTATCTTTGAAACCAATAAGTGCCTCAGTATCTGCGAACGTATCTTTGAAACCAATAAGTGCCTCAGTATCTGCGAACGTATCTTTGAACCCTATAAGTGCCGCAGTATCTGCTAACATATCTATACAGGTGAACCTTTCAGTGCCCCGAGCGTTGTTTATGAAATGCTCAAGTTTAAACATTAATCATCAAAGCACATTTCCTATACGTTTATTTCTCCAAATGAGAAATGCGTTGGAGATAAGCGGATTCGATACACTCGGAGAGCATTTTTTTTCCCGCCCCGATACAAATACTTTCTTAGACCTATTATCAGTATCGCGTGCCAGGAGAGTGTCCAATCTAGTGAAATTTAACGCACCGTCCGCCATGTTTGTTCTGGAAATGAAGTTGGACTTCTCGGAAGATGGACGACTTATTGACTTAATGACTTCCCGACTATTTCCCTTTCTGGTATCGTGCTATCTCGGGCTGGCATCGTAAGATGTGCGGCTGGTATCGCCGGACTGTGGGAGGGAATAGTTAAATATGTGGCAGGTGTCGTGGTACTGTGTGGGGGGTCGTTAAATATGTGGCAGGTGTCGTGGTACTGTGTGGGGGGTCGTTAAATATGTGGCAGATATCTTGTATCTTGGCGGGCATAGTTAAATATGTGGCATGTATCGTGGTACTGTGGGAGGGAATAGTTTAATATGTGGCATGTATCGTGGTACTGTGGGAGGGAATAGTTTAATATATTGCATGTATCGTGGTACTGTGGGAGGGAATAGTTTAATATATTGCATGTATCGTGGTACTGTGGGAGGGAATAGTTTAATATGTGGCATGTATCGTGGGACTGTGGGAGGGAATAGTTTAATATGTGGCATGTATCGTGGTACTGTGGGCGGGCATAGTTAAATATGTGTCAGGTATCGCGGTAATGTTTTTTT
This sequence comes from Omphiscola glabra, assembly GCA_964017045.1. NCBI lineage: Eukaryota > Metazoa > Mollusca > Gastropoda > Lymnaeidae > Omphiscola > Omphiscola glabra. Next base: position 5,042,174 of record OZ024804.1, on the reverse strand, counting down.
TATGGGGGGGGGGGGGGGGTCGTTCAATATGTGGTTGGTATCGTGAAATGGTTTTGGCACCGCAATAAATACCTAGTATAGTTCAAAGAGTTATACGGGGGATCGATCGCCTGCCGATTCTCAGGCGTCAAAAAATGAAACGCTTTTCCCAGCACACGTCCCACCATTTTGTATCTTCTGAATGGCACAATTTAGATCATGCGGGGAGGAAATGGGAATAAGAAAGAGGACACACCGTGGACTACGCGGTTATCTCTGGTAAACATACATAATTCAGATAACTCACTTCCACTGTCACATTGGGGGGGGGGGGGGGGGGGGTGATCAGAACGTGTTATCCCCACAAAGTGCACGACAACTCTTTGACGCAGATACAAAACGGTCAAAGTTCCGATCATTTCAGCGTATTTTTTTTCTTTCTTCCGTTCCACCCCCCCTCCTCGTCCACAACGTGTCCCATCTTCTCCTGCCCTTCCAACCCTAACCTCAACGCAACCCACCTCCGACATGACAGGGTTAATGATGTGCCGAATATAGAACTCAAGTCGACCAGAGAGGGAAAAATTAAGTGCACAATAAATGGGGTGGTGGTAGATATACGGTTTAGTAGTAAGCGTTTACTGAACGGCCCGCAACACTGTCTTGGGCTGTAACAATTCATTTGAAATTCGAATAATATTTATTAATTAATACATATGATGCAGTTTTTTTTTTGTTTTGTGTTTTAAATTGTTTATTTTTTAACTCATCTGCTCGCTATAATTTATCATTTTAATTTGCCACCCAGTAACATGAACATTCCAGGGTTGGCGATCGATGTTACTTATTTATTGTCGTGTTACAGTAACACGGTTTTGATGAGAAGTTGTTCAGAAACAAACAAACAAACAAACAAACAAACAAAATCAAAAGAAAGTCCGAAACTTCAAACTAATGTTTTATAATCTACTTAATAATCAGATACACCAGTGGTTCTCAAACTTCCTAATATCGCGACCCCTTAATACAGTTCCTCTTGTCGTGGCGAACCACCCAACCACAAAATTATTTTCATTTCTTCTTCATAACTGCAGAGTATATGTGTTTGCCGATGGTCTTAGGCGGCCCTTGGGAAAGGGTAGTTCGATCCCTAAAGGGGTCGCGACCCACTGGTTGAGAATCGGTGAGATGCACAGATCATATGAATTTCTAACAAGAAAATTTGGGGGGGGGGGGGGGGGGGATTAGATTTTTAAAAAAAAATAAACTTTTCGTTTTGTTTTTATTAAAGTTTCTAAGAAAATGCTCACAAAAAAAATGGAATTTCAACCTAGTTTATTTTTATATTTATTTCGTTTAATGTAACGAACCACTACTCTGTGACGTTTGATGAAGTCGTTCAACCCGGAAGTAGTCTAGTAGTAGCCCCGGAAGTGCGCTCTGCTTAGTATATAGAAATCGTTTGAAAGGAACAGCACTCTACGCGCATTGGAGATGATTAATATGCAGCGACATCAAAATCGTATTACCCGCGCCAGCCTCTCGTCTGCACCCCAGCACCCCAGCCCCCCCCCCCCCCCAAAACAGCGCGAGATCTCGTCGTCATTAGAGGCCATTAGGTCCGATCCTGTTCAATTAGACAGGGTTCCCGTCACGCGTGCAACAAATCTTGTATATTACCTTCAAAAACGGAGTTTTACTGAAGGATTATCACCGAAGCCATTTTACCCCGAATACATTCTCAAACAAAAATCAACGTAACTGCATACACCTCAAGCACACATCATGTACTGACCCGCATATACTGCACACATAATATGACGTTCACATTCTTTCAGCCACGTAAAAATCACCAACACACCAAACAGAGGTCTCACATACATCCCAGAATGTAACATTCTGATTGAGCCAGAAATATAATCTTCAAAAACATCACCACATACAACACCCAATGCCATGTACAGCTCACACACTGCACCACATACAACACCACACCCAAGGTCGTGTACAACACACATACTGCACCACATACAACTACACATACAACACACACACTCATCCCAACTCAGAAGCCTCACGTGCAGGACACAAAATTAGCCCCTACTCCTAAACGGCACGATGATGTCATTACATCCGTACATGCCCCCCTTCTCTTGCTGTCCTCTCCACACGCACACACACACTCACACATACACACTCACACACTCTCTCTCGCTCTGTCTCTCAATCTTTTCCCGTCCGCTTCACATCACAGTGTCTGTTGCGACCACTTACTCTGCACATATCCTTTCTTTCATGGTCGAGTCTTGGAAACCGGATTTTGAGTAGCCAACTTCAGCTCACATTTTAATGGCAACGAGAGATGTCTGAATGTGTGAGAATCGTCTGAATTACTAGCTATGACACGCCCATCTGAATGTGTGAGAACCGTCTGAATTACTAGCTATGACACGCCCAAAAACAATGGTGGCCATAATGCGTAAACTTTCAAGCTACCCCCCCACGCCCCCAGGCCCCACCAGGTTCTTCATCGCACGCTTTTTTTCACGCCCCCTGAACTATGTTAATATTTTAATGTCATAACCACTAATGCACCGCTTATTTATAAAATCATATTTGAAATTTCCGTAAAACAAACGAAAATTGTCCGAATCTCAATTATAGGGAATTTTATTGTGCATGCTATTGAACCTTAGCGTTAGTTGCGAAACATAAGAGGCATAGCTAAGGGGGGGCAGAGGGGGGGGAGAAGATGCCCATGGGCGCCAGACTAGCTAGGGGCGCCAAAATTTGCTTTGATATTATTTTATTGATGAAAATAATGGGTTTGAGAAAAGTGTGGGGGGGGGGGGGCTCTTTAAAATGAGTCTTATACCCCGGCGCCAAACATTTCAGCTGCGCCTCTGGCGGACATTCTTACATCGATCGAGAGTTATGTATGTTTGATGCGGTCCCCTTCTGCAAATCCATTTCATGCTAGTCTATATCTATAGTTAGCACTGACCGCGGTTTGTAAATGGTGCTCCAGAGATAAATGCGTGCCATATCGTAGAAGTTTGTTTTTGGGCTATCGACTTTGTACAATCGAACACATGTTACTCAGACCGATTTCGTCTGGTTAATTTTTAATCACTGAAAAGTTAAGGGTGCGACTTTGTTAACACGGTAGTTTGTATGGCGATGTCAAGGACACGGTGTCGGTAACCTCCAGACTATTGGTAAACAGATTAGGTTTCAATATTTGAATTTCTGATTATTAAAAAAAAATATAAACATTTCCATTGGAAGAGGCCACGTCATCGATCAGTTCCAATTGTATTCGACGTCATATATAGGCAATATAATTGTATCCCCTTTGGTACTTAAGTCGATGTCACGTCCGGAAGGTTTTTGACTACTGGTATATTGTAACGTAACTCTATATTGTAACATGGCAAAACACTACTACTGTGGAATAACTAGATATTTTAACATGGCAAAACACTACTTCTGTAGAATAACGAGATATTTTAACATGGCAAAACACTACTTCTGTAGAATAACGAGATATTTTAACATGGCAAAACACCACTTCTGTAGAATAACGAGATATTTTAACATGGCAAAACACTACTTCTGTAGAATAACGAGATATTTTAACATGGCAAAACACCACTTCTGTAGAATAACTAGATATTTTAACATGGCAAAACACCACGTCTGTAGCATAACTAGATATTTCAAGATGATACGAAATATTTTTCACACATAAAGGTATCGATTCCACTAATGCTTTGTTTTCTTTCATGCAATTTAAAGGATATCGATTCTTATGTTATCCAGTTTGTGGACATTTTTCTTAACTCCTTAAAAAATTTTAGCTTTGAAAAGTGTTTTTCTCCTAAATTAAAATTAAAAAATTTAATTAAGTTTTAATTAAAACTAGAATTTAAAAAAATTAACTTTTCATCGAGGTAAATATTTTAACATTTGAGAAAATTTTCTATGCAAATTAAATTTTCGTTTTTCGACCTATTCGCACTGAAATCCCGATCTAAACACCTCATCAGTCTGAACATAAGGGCGTATGCTGCGTGTATGCTGCGTGTATGTTGCGTGTATGCTGCGTGTTTGCTTGTTCTTGTCAAAGAATGAAAATATCTTCTCTAATTTCATATATAGAAACTTTTTTTTTTTTTTTTTAAACTTTCATCAAAAATTATCGTACATTTGTGAAAAATAATATTGCTTACCACGCAAATTATTTGATACCCATGGCTTATGTAACTTAGACAATGATTGGAAAAGAAAGGGGGGGGGGGGGAATTCAGAGAATCCATGGATTTTCATAAGTTTAGAAATCAAAAAAAAAAAATCAAATACTATGAACGAATTGTATTCATAGTAGTTTCAGAGCACCCAAACTATACGTGTTTTCTGAGAAGACACTCTAAGAGCAACTGAACTAGATATCTCTTAGAAATTTGCTTTTCTGCGAACTTCTTCACTGGAAAGGTTTTATAACTGGATGTTCCGAGCGCCCGTGGACCAGCAATGCCTTAAGATGGGATAGTCACAGAGCCCATGAACTAGAAAATCTCATGATGGGATATTCTAAGAACACCCGAACAAGAAATGGTTTATAACGGGACTTTCCGAGAACCCCTGCTCTAGGAATGTGTTTTTTGGGGGGATATTATGAGAAACTTTGCAGAATAAATGTCATATGTTGGCGTATTTTGAGAAGCCTTTCAAAAGAAATATACGATGTGATATTCTGATAATCCCTGCCTTATCCCGAGAAACCCCAGCAACGTATGTGTCTTATAATGGGTATACCCTGAGGACCCCTGCAGTAGAGGTATCTCATAATAGGATATCCGAGAAACCCATGCACAAGAAGCGTCTCGCGGCGGCTTATTCTGAGGACCCCTGCGCCACGAATGTTTTATGTAGCGGCACCCAAGAGCTCCATTTCCTCACGTCTCGGGCCGGGCGATAACCCAATTTTCACGGCGGCAGGGGCAGAGCATCTGATTCACGCCTCACGCCAGTCACGGGAGTGACAGTCATAAACTAGTCCACAGGGACGGGGGGGGGGGGGGGGGTTGCAGGGCAGATTCAGGGGGGGGAAGGGGGAGATAATACCGAAGGGTCCAGAGGGAAGGGGGCATTACTCTGACAGCTTCACCGAGAAATTTAATAAGCTAGCAGTGGATGTTCGAGTATACGAAATAAGCTCTTGTTTAGGGGTGCTTGTTCAGGGGTGCTTGTTCAGGGGTGCTTGTTCAGGGGTGCTTTCATAAATGCATTCTTAGCTCCCAACCCCGGCCCCAAAGGGAAAAAAAAAAAAAAAAAAGGTTTCCCAAATCTTTTTATTATCTGCATAACAAACAAATAATTTTACTTAGTTCTTACACTCTATGCAAATTGTTTGAATATCTCTTACACACTATATACATTATTTGACGATCTCTTACACCAGGGGTGGGCAAACTTTTTGCGCGGAGGGCCACATTGACAAAGGTAAAGCTATTGGGGGGCAGCATGTATATTATGTCCAATTTTTAAATATCGATAAACATTTCCCTATATTAAAATCGGTAGTTTCGCATTTTAGCATTACATGACAAAGGTCAAGGACTGTTTAAAAAAATAGAAAATTAGAAAGAAATTTGATCAAAAATGTTTTGAAAATCATAACTGTGCATGAAATTCTGTAAAATTCAACAAAATAACTGAAAAACATAGTAATTTTTTTAAATTTCTAAATGCCTTCGAGGGCCACATAATATCAGTTCTATACACGCTGATTGACTTTTTCCTATGCTCCACAGGAATCGTTTTGAGTGAAAAGGTGTCCCCCACCAAAATCTCATCGGGAGATCGGCTAAAAGGCAGACCTAGGCTAAGATGGATAGAAGTTGTGGAGAGGGATCTAAAGCATCAGTTAGGTCTGAGTGGAAGGTTGTGGTGAGGAAGACCAAACCATTCATTGGGCTACAGCGCCACAGGGTTGGATGGACGCTATAGCGCCACAGGGATGGATGGACGCTAAAGCACCACAGGGATGGATGGACGCTATAGCGCCACAGGGATGGATGGACGCTAAAGCACCACAGGGTTGGATGGACGCTATAGCGCCACTCGGTTGGATGGACGCTATAGCGACACAGGGTTGGATGGACGCTATAGCGACACAGGGTTGGATGGACGCTATAGCGACACAGGGTTGGATGGACGCACTAGCGCCACAGGGATGGATGGACACAAATCATCTAACTACTTCTTACACTCTCTATCTACAAATTGAATATATTACTTCTTACACTCTCTACAATTTGAATTGATTGCGTCTTACACTCTATACAAATTGAATTAATTGCTTCTTACACTCTATACAAATTGAACTGATTACTTCTTACACTCTATGCAAGTCTCGTAACGCCGTAAATAATGTATTTTAAAATAAGAAATATTTTTGTACGGAGTAACTACATTTTGTAAAAAGTTCATAAACCAGTGGCGTAGTGAGGGTGGGGGGCAAGGGGGGCATCATGCCCCGGGCGCTACTCACAAAGGGGCGCGAAATGGTATATTTTACTATAATATTGTATGGTTTTCGAATAGGGGGGCGCTTAAAAGGTATTGGGGGCTCTAAAAATGTATTGCGCCCCGGGCGCGAGTTAAGCTCGCTACGCCACTGTCATGAACACATCTTATATATTACAACTTGCGCTCTTCAACACATAACTTGCGCTCTTCAACACATAACTTGCGCTCTTCATCACAGCCCTTACTGAGAGTCCCCAGTGTGGATGGACACAGTAAGACGTCATACGGAGATCGCTCTTTTGTAGCTATTGCCCCTAAATTTCGAAACAGTTTGCCTTAATCTTGGAGGGAAATTGAAAATGATAAAAGTCAATTTAAGAGCCATAAAAACTTTTGCCTTTAAACAGATTTTATGACACGAGAGCGCCGCGAGCATGCTGAAATGGCATGGACACAAGTGCTACAAAAGTACTCGATCACAATCATATACATCATAGTTTCAATAGTTTAGAAATCGACCGCTCCTCGGTCTGTTGTTATATTAATTTTTTTCTCTCGCCACTGACGAAATGACACCTCACCACCACCGAAATGACACCGCACCACCACTGAAATGACACCTCACCATTACTGAAATGCACCTCACCACCACTGAAATGGCACCTCAGCACCACTGAAATGACACCCCACCACCACTGAAATGACACCTCACCACCACTGAAATGACACCTCGCCACCACTGAAATGACACCCCACCACCACTGAAATGACACCTAGCACCCAATGAAATGAAAACAGCTGAAAAGACAACTTGTAACCACTTCAATGACACCTTCAAACCACTAAAATGACACCTTTCAAATGCTGAAATGACACCTCGCCACCACTGAAATAACACCTTTCAAATGCTGAGGTGACACCACGCCAAAACTGATATGACATCTTGCCAACACTGAAACGATACCTCGCCACCCACTGACAACAACTCCACGCAGCTATTTAAATGACACCACGCGACCACGGAAACGACACCCTGCAATCCCAGAAATGACACCTCGCACGGTTTCACCCCCCTTGGTTAGGAGAGTCTACTCTAACATAAACGCGGGGTGATATGTCCTCCTCTGTACTCCCCAACAATCTCAACGTGCGTGCACACTAGGCACGTAAGATCAATAACTCAAAGGCTGCGCTATTTAGAATCCTTAAGAAACACCGGAAGTGCGTCAATGAGATAATAGTGTTGCGTTACGGAAATATATTATACCGTATTTGTCCGCGCTAAAATACTAGCGTCGATTTCGGGGGGGGGGGGCAATTTGCTTCTCAGTCGCGTAGCGAGGGGGGGCAAGGGGGGCATCATGCCCCGGGCCCTACTCTCAAAGGGGCGCCAAATGGTATATTTTACATATAATATTGTATGGTTTTCGAATACGGGGTGGGGGGGGGCGCTAAAAAGATATCGTGCCCCGAGCTCGAGTTAAGCTCGCTACGCCACTGTTACTTCTTAATATTATTGCTCGTATGTAATTATATATGTGCTTGAAATTACTTTGTTATGTACTTTAAACTCCTAAAACACGGCTGTTCGTATAAATCCTATATAATATGTCTTATCAAGTAAGGAGGGATGGGCCTGGAAAAGTTTGGCGAAATTTGCATAAAGTAACACACTGTATAAGAATCCCAATTAGCCCCCCCCCCCCCCCCCCCAAGGCTCATAAATGCATATTTTTTTTACACCTCTGAACTATATTAATATTCTAGTTTTTTCTATTTCTATCTATTCCAATGAACAGATATGTTCCACTCTATCCAATCTTTACATAAATAGGCGAAGATCTCCCATCTCTCAAATCATTACATCAAAAGACCAATTAACGGAATATCTCTCCTCTATCCAATACTTAATTCAAAATGACTGAATATCTCCGCTCTATCCATCCTTACATCAAATGAACGAATATCTACGCTCTATCCATCCTTACATCAAATGACCGAATATCTCCGCTCTATCCATCCTTATATCAAATGACCGAATATCTCCGCTCTATCCATCCTTACATAAAATGACCGAATATCTCTCCTCTATCCATTCTTACATCAAATGACCGAATATCTCCGCTCTATCCATCCTTACATCAAATGACCGAATATCTCCGCTCTATCCATCCTTACACCAAATGATCGAATATCTCCGCTCCACCCCTTTCCTATGATAAATCAATTACAGCTTTGTTTTACAAAGAAATCCACGCAGAACCAATTCATTTTTAAGTCGCGAAATCTGATTTCCACGCACTCGTCCAAACCATGAATAAATCATAAAAACGCAAACCTTTTATTTTCCTATTATTTTGCTTGAAGTGTTCCATGATTATTTAATTATTTTTTTTTAAAGTTGTGCAGCACGTGTGGTAATTTAAAATGTGACACGGGAAACGGCTACATAGAGCAGACAAAGTAAAAAAACTATCTAAGACTTAGAGTCGCCACAAGTCTTGTTTTAAACACCAGATACAGCCCGCCAAACATTGGCGACAGCAATGCGTGAACTTCCCATCTACTAGATACAGCCCGCCAAACATTGGCGACAGCAATGCGTGAACTTCCCATCTACTAGATATAGCCCGCCAAACATTGGCGACAACAATGCGTGAACTTCCCATCTACTAGATACAGCCCGCCAAACATTGGCGACAGCAATGCGTGAACTTCCCATCTACTAGATATAGCCCGCCAAACATTGGCGACAGCAATGCGTGAACTTCCCATCTACTAGATACAGCCCGCCAAACATTGGCGACAGCAATGCGTGAACTTCCCATCTACTAGATACAGCCCGCCAAACATTGGCGACAGCAATGCTTGAACTTCCCATCTACCAGATATAGCCCGCCAAACATTGGCGACAACAATGCTTGAACTTCCCATCTGCTAGATACAGCCCGCCAAACATTGGCGACAACAATGCTTGAACTTCCCATCTACTAGATACAGCCCGCCAAACATTGGCGACAACAATGCTTGAACTTCCCATCTACTAGATACAGCCCGCAAAACATTGGCGACAACAATGCTTGAACTTCCCATCTGCTAGATATAGCCCGCCAAACATTGGCGACAACAATGCTTGAACTTCCCATCTACTAGATATAGCCCGCCAAACATTGGCGACAGCAATGCGTGAACTTCCCATCTACTAGATACAGCCCGCCAAACATTGGCGAAAACAATGCTTGAACTTCCCATCTACTACATACAGCCCGCCAAACATTGGCGCCAACAATGCTTGAACTTCCCATCTACTAGATATAGCCCGCCAAACATTGGCGACAGCAATGCGTGAACTTCCCATTTACTAGATATAGCCCGCCAAACATTGGCGACAACAATGCTTGAACTTCCCATCTACTAGATATAGCCCGCCAAACATTGGCGACAACAATGCTTGAACTTCCCATCTACTAGATACAGCCCGCCAAACATTGGCGACAACAATGCTTGAACTTCCCATCTGCTAGATATAGCAGGCCAAACATTGGCGACAACAATGCGTGAACTTCCGTTCTACTAGATATAGCCAAGGCCGGATTAACCATTAGGCAAATAAGGCACGTGCCTTGGGCATCAAGCGTTTGGGGGCACCACAAGCCCTAAAGAAATATATTTTTTTGGAATAAATTTAAGTCCAGAAACAACTGAAAATTGAACAAGTGCTATGAAGAAATACATTATAATAAAAATTCACATTCAAGTTTGGTACAACTTATTAACTATTAATTTTAATACAGAAATACTTTATTGTAGGTTTTAAATAAGTGATAGTAGTACAAACTACAAACATATTTGTTAACAACTGTTTTCTTTGCATAATATTGAACATACCAGCGGTTACGGTCAGTGAAAGATCAGGGGCCCCGGGCAGAAAGGGGCACCCATGTGGGTGTGTGCCTTGGGCACTAAAATGGCTTAATCCGGCCCTGGATATAGCCCGCTAAACATTGGCGACAGCAATGCGTGAACTTCCAATCTACTAGATCTAGTCCGCTAAACATTGGCGACAGCAATGCGTGAACTTCACATCTACTAGATACAGCCCGCCAAACATTGGCGACAGCAATGCGTGAACTTCCCATCTGCTAGATATAGCCCGCCAAACATTGGCGACAGCAATGCGTGAACTTCCCATCTGCTAGATATAGCAGGCCAAAGATTGGCGACAGCAATGCGTGAACTTCCCATCTGCTAGATATAGCCCGCCAAACATTGGCGACAGCAATGCGTGAACTTCCCATCTGCTAGATATAGCAGGCCAAAGATTGGCGACAGCAATGCGTGAACTTCCCATCTGCTAGATATAGCCCGCCAAACATTGGCGACAACAATGCGTGAACTTCCCTTCTACTAGATATAGCCCGCCAAACATTGGCGACAACAATGCGTGAACTTCCCTTCTACTAGATATAGCCCGCCAAACATTGGCGACAACAATGCGTGAACTTCCCATCTACTAGATATAGCCCGCCAAACATTGGCGACAACAATGCGTGAACTTCCCTTCTACTAGATATAGCCAAGGCCGGATAAACCATTAGGCAAATAAGGCACGTGCCTTGGGCATCAAGCGTTTGGGGGCACCACAAGCCCTAAAGAAATATATTTTTTTGGAATAAATTTAAGTCCAGAAACAATTGAAAATTGAACAAGTGCTATGAAAATGAAGAAATACATTATAATAAAAATTCACATTCAAGTTTGGTACAATTTATTAACTATTAATTTTAATACAGTAATACTTTATTGTAGGTTTTAAATAAGTGATAGTAGTACAAACTACAAACATATTTGTTAACAACTGTTTTCTTTGAATAATATTGAACATACCAGCGGTCACGGTCAGTGAAAGATCAGGGGCCCCGAGCAGAAGGGGGCACCCATGTGGGTTTGTGCCTTGGGCACTAAAATGGCTTAATCCGGCCCTGGATATAGCCCACTAAACATTTGCGACAGCAATGCGTGAACTTCCCATTTACTAGATATAGCCCGCCAAACATTGGCGGCACCAATGCGTGAACTTCCCATCTACTAGATATAGCCCGCCAAACATTGGCGGCACCAATGCGTGAACTTCCCATTTACTAGATATAGCCCGCCAAACATTGGCGACAGCAATGCGTGAACTTCCCATTTACTAGATATAGCCCGCCAAACATTGGCGACAGCAATGCGTGAACTTCCCATCTACTAGATATAGCCCGCCAAACATTGGCGACAGCAATGCGTGAACTTCCCATTTACTAGACATAGCCCGCCAAACATTGGCGACAGCAATGCGTGAACTTCCCATTTACTAGATATAGCCCGCCAAACATTGGCGGCACCAATGCGTGAACTTCCCATCTACTAGATATAGCATAGCCCACTAAACATTGGCGACAGCAATGCGTGAACTTCCCAGGTACTTAAGATATTTGATAAACATGAACTCAAGTAATGCACATTTAAAAAATCCCAAGTTTTGCTACACCCTTTCCCTCCTTGATGCGTCACTGCATACTTCTTATTTCACGCCCATGAACTATATTAAATATTCTGATGTCACAATCACTGTTAAACTGAATATGTTTTACACTGTACTTAATTTCATTTTCCAAAGAGAAATATTACGCGCCTAATGCAGTTGCGTTATTTAAAAAAAACTAAAAACATGTAGCGTTGTTATGGGGAATTATATTTTGCGCGCTATTGAACTCATTATGGAACCATACTTTCTTTCAAACATTTAGAATTTTTGTAATATACTCTCAATACCTATGCTGAATAGGAAGGAGCCAGCTTGTTAGGAAGCAGCCGGAAATGGAAGCAGTCTACGAGTCACACCAGAAGCGTAATACATATGAGAGATTCTCCCACACACCTCCCACCCACCCCCACCCCCGCATTGCCAATGAAAAGCGCCAGGTTCCCTCCTCTCTTGTCTGCTTCATTGAAGTAGGCGTTTTTGGAGTTTCTCAGAACTAACCAACCAGCAAGACCTTCTGAGGCTTTCACTTGATTCCTCTTTCCCTCGGGTGCCTTCCAATGTCGAGCGGCTAAAATCATCCCCGGCTGTGGTAGATGAAAGATATTTTGTGCAAGATGCATTCCGGGAGCAACCCACCACCGCCCTGGACATCTGCAATGTAGGCGAAAATATATCTCCACCGCCCCCCCCCCTTTTTTTTTTACCAGTCACCCAGCGCCCTGATCTTTTGAATTGTAGAAACAAATATTGCCCCCCCCCCACACCATTCATTATGTGCCCTTAATTTTTAAACAGGTGACATTAAATCCGCCAGCCTCTGTTCCCAAGGGCATTGGTCATTTGACGTGTAGATACAAATGTTAGGGCCGAGCCTGGTGCTGACCCGGAAACGCCAATTATTACACAGCCAGACCATACCCGGACCCGGCAAATTAATACATAACCGGGTCCGGGTGTTTGAAAAATAAACTAGGCTAACATTTTTAACATATTTGTTTTTGTACATCGATGTAAGGAAAATTAAACAAAAACGACTACCAACCAGCGAACAGCAAGCACCGACGCATAAATGGAGGCTACGCTCCATCTTGGATTTCTGTGATGTTTATGGGTTAGCTTTATATGTTATTAGTGTTATGAATCCTTCAACTTTGATCCATCCCAGATCGCTACTGGTTCTATGCAAGGACAGCTGTCACTTGTATCCAGCTGTCACTTGTATCCAGCTGTCACTTGTATCCATGGGTTGGAACACATTTCTCGTTTTTCTATAAGATCATTTCTAAATTCTAATACCAGGGACTCGGACCAGCCGCATATATATTCTCAAATTAGGCCGTACCCTGACACAAAAAAAAAAATGCGCATGGTTGAGCCCTAACACAAATCCACCCATTCTGTCGACCGGGTCCCAGGTCATTCAAACTGTAGACAGGTACTCCTTTTGAGTTTGATCGAGTTTCCTGCCACCCGCCGTCCAACCCCCTCCCCCAAACCACCCATCACCCTGGCAACGCATGTTTGGTCGATGACGACATGTGACGCTAATGACGTCGTAGAAGACGCCGAGACAAAAATAAATTCAGAAATATTGAAATGCGGTTGTAGTTGTTGTTGTTTTCTAATTACGCATTTGCTGTTCGAGCTCTCGTCGTCACGACCAGTCGAGCATGACTTCACTAATGGGACTTTGTTATAAGGGATGACGTATTTTGAGACACACTTTGCCCGCCTTCCACGTGCATGACCTCTTTCAAGTCGGTCCCGTGTTGGGGCGGCTAGAAAAAATATCCCTTTGATGATACTTTTGTTTACTATCATCCGTTTCTGTGGAACATGATAGAACAATCTAGAAAATGTGGGGAAACAGTAAGACTGTGTGTTCCATTTCCAGAATGATCATCTGAAACTGCCTATAAAAAGGGCTGACCGATAGAGAGGAGGAGATTTTCCTTTCCTTGATTACGAGGCATGCTATGTGTTTATAATTTCAATCATATTTCACTTGCTGTTATTATTTAATTGAAGTTCACAAATTAAAAAGTTATTAATTGTAATTAGCTCTGACCTTAATTGTCGTTTTATTTGTTATTATTTTTAACCTTTGGTATCGTCCTTTATTATGGACTGTTTTTAGAACGAGCCCTAGACAAAACAACAGAGATTAAATTCTCCATCTATAACGGTCCGTAATAGACTTCTTATTGGGAAAAAAACCTTTAAATTTTTTATTTTTTTTTGGTTTAATCTGATGATGTTTCTTGGACTCGATTTCACGCTTAAACAATTAAATGTCTAATTTAGTATACACTAAACTTAAAAGCATTCGTGAAACTTTGGTATCGAGTTCCACGATTTCTTAGAATGAGTAATCGATTTTTTAAATGTCTGTTATCACTGCATCGATTCGGTCAATGAACTTTTGGCTATTATTTTGTTTGAAATTTACATATGCAACTTCGTGATGCTTCCAATTAAAATTTGATTTGATTTAATTTGATTTTTTTTTCTTTAGCGCGCCGATCTCTCTCAATGACATACGTGATTGACATTTAGCTGTAAGACAGGTCATTGTCAGTGAGCCTTGAGAGAAGTTTATGGAACGGAGTGCTGAGTACAGCCACTGACATTGAGTACTGTGAGAGGTCACGGATGCTTAGTACTAAGCGACTTAACTCTTTGGGGTCACTGGCATTGCGCACTCAATGGATATCAACGACTGTGCGCACTGACAGAGGCCTTTCGAAATTCGCACTGAAAGACTTCGACGAACGGGCGCACTGACAGAGGCCTTTCGAAATTCGCACTGAAAGACGTCATCGAATGGGCGCATTGACAGAGGCCTTTCGAAATTCGCACTGAAAGACTCTGACGAACGGGCGCACTGACAGAGGCCTTTCGAAATTCGCACTGAAAAACGTCATCGAATGGGCGCATTGACAGAGGCCTTTCGAAATTCACCCTGAAAGACGTCATGGAACGGGCGCACTGACAGAGGCCTTTCGAAATTCGCAAGGAAAGACGTCATCGAATGGGCGTATTGACAGAGGCCTTTCGAAATTCGCAAGGAAAGACGTCATCGAATGGGCGTATTGACAGAGGCCTTTCGAAATTAGCACTGACAGACGTCATCGAACGTGCGCACTGACAGAGGCCTTTCGAAATTCGCACTGACAAACATCATCGAACGGGCGCACTGACAGAGGCCTTTCGAAATTCGCACCGAAAGACGTCATCGAACGGGCGCACTGACAGAGGTCTTTCGAAATTCGCACTGAAAGACGTCATCGAACGGGCGCACTGACAAGGTCTATTTCGAACAGAGCTGTGAAAGATACCAACAACTAAGCTGTCAAATACTTCTAATGGAGTTCTACGCCAGAGTCTGACTTTTTGAAAAACTCGCTATGAATGTTCATGACTTACTATTTCTGTACCTGTGTCGTTACAGCTAGACCGCATCACTGGACAACGGGTTTGGAAAAGAATGAACTTTAAATTCTTCTCGTCCCACTATTCTTTTACTTACTCTTTATCCACTGACGTTTCTGACTATTTATGCACACAAAAAAAAAATCAGTCATACTCTTTTTTTATCATTGATTCCAGATAACAGCATTGCGGACTGTCGAGGTACAGACGTGTGATAATTCAGTGGTTCTCTTTTTTGTAACACTGTCAAGGTACAGATTTGGGCTAATTCAGTGGTTCTTTGTGTTGTAACACTGCAGTGGCGTAGCGAGCTTAACTCGCGCCCGGGGCAAAATACCTTTTTAGCGCCCCCAATACCTTTTTAGCGCCCCCCCCCATTCGAAAATCATACAATATTATAGTAAAATATACCATTTGGCGCCCATTTGTGAGTAGCGCCCGGGGCATGATAGCCCCCTTGCCCCCCCTCACTACGCCACTGTAACACTGTCAAGGTGCAGATTTGGGCTAATTCAGTGGTTCTTTGTGTTGTAACACTGTCAAGGTACAGACTTGGGCGAATTCAGTGGTTCTCTTGTTGTAACACTGTCAAGGTACAGACGTGTGATAATTAAGTGGTTCTGTTGTTGTAAGACTGGCAAGGTACAGATTTGGGCTAATTCGGTGGTTCTCTTGTTGTAACACTGTCAAGTTACAGACGTGTGATAATTCAGTGGTTCTCTTGTTGTAAGACTGGCAAGGTACAGACTGGGGCTAATTCAGTGGTTCTCTTGTTGTAACACTGTCAAGGTACAGACTTGGGCGAATTCAGTGGTTCTCTTGTTGTAACACTGTCAAGGTACAGACTTGGGCGAATTCAGTGGTTCTCTTGTTGTAGCACTGTCAAGGTACAGACTTGGGCGAATTCAGTGGTTCTCTTGTTGTAGCACTGTCAAGGTACAGACGTGTGATAATTCAGTGGTTCTCTTGTTGTAGCACTGTCAAGGTACAGACGTGTGATAATTCAGTGGTTCTCTTGTTGTAGCACTGTCAAGGTACAGACGTGTGATAATTCAGTGGTTCTCTTGTTGTAGCACTGGCAAGGTACAGACGTGTGATAATTCAGTGGTTCTCTAGTTGTAAGACTGTCAAGGTACAGACGTGTGATAATTCAGTGGTTCTCTAGTTGTAAGACTGTCAAGGTACAGACGTGTGATAATTCAGTGGTTCTCTAGTTGTAAGACTGTCAAGGTACAGACGTGTGATAATTCAGTGGTTCTCTAGTTGTAAGACTGTCAAGGATCATTGTCACAAAAACGACAAGCGTGAGATTTTTTTGGGGGATCCCATAGGACACTGCGACCCCTTGCAGTGTCACGTGGTAAAAGTGGATGAGAGGTTGGTAAAAGCGGATGAGAGGTTGGTAAAAGCGGATGAGAGGTTGGTAAAAGCGGATGAGAGGGTGGTAAAAGCGGACGAGAGGTTGGTAAAAGCGGACGAGAGGGTGGTAAAAGCGGACGAGAGGTTGGTAAAAGCGGATGAGAGGTTGGTAAAAGCGGATGAGAGGTTGGTAAAAGCGGACGAGAGGGTGGTAAAAGCGGACGAGAGGTTGGTAAAAGCGGACGAGAGGGTGGTAAAAGCGGACGAGAGGTTGGTAAAAGCGGACGAGAGGGTGGTAAAAGCGGACGAGAGGTTGGTAAAAGCGGATAAGAGGTTGGTAAAAGCGGATGAGAGGTTGGTAAAAGCAGATGAGAGGTTGGTAAAAGCGGATGAGAGGGTGGTAAAAGTGGATGAGAGGTTGGTAAAAGCGGATGAGAGGTTGGTAAAAGCGGATGAGAGGTTGGTAAAAGCGGATGAGAGGTTGGTAAAAGCGGACGAGAGGTTGGTAAAAGCGGATGAGAGGTTGGTAAAAGCGGATGAGAGGTTGGTAAAAGCGGATGAGAGGGTGGTAAAAGCGGATGAGAGGTTGGTAAAAGCGGATGAGAGGGTGGTAAAAGTGGATGAGAGGTTGGTAAAAGTGGATGAGAGGTTGGTAAAAGCGGATGAGAGGTTGGTAAAAGCGGATGAGAGGTTGGTAAAAGCGGATGAGAGGTTGGTAAAAGCGGACGAGAGGTTGGTAAAAGCGGATGAGAGGTTGGTAAAAGCGGATGAGAGGTTGGTAAAAGCGGATGAGAGGTTGGTAAAAGCGGATGAGAGGTTGGTAAAAGCGGATGAGAGGTTGGTAAAAGCAGATGAGAGGTTGGTAAAAGCGGATGAGAGGTTGGTAAAAGCGGATGAGAGGTTGGTAAAAGCGGATGAGAGGTTGGTAAAAGCGGACGAGAGGTTGGTAAAAGCGGACGAGAGGTTGGTAAAAGCGGATGAGATGTTGGTAAAAGCGGATGAGAGGTTGGTAAAAGCGGACGAGAGGGTGGTAAAAGCGGACGAGAGGTTGGTAAAAGCGGATGAGAGGTTGGTAAAAGCGGATGAGAGGTTGGTAATAGCGGATGAGAGGTTGGTAAAAGCGGATGAGAGGGTGGTAAAAGTGGATGAGAGGTTGGTAAAAGTGGATGAGAGGTTGGTAAAAGCGGATGAGAGGTTGGTAAAAGCGGATGAGAGGTTGGTAAAAGCGGACGAGAGGTTGGTAAAAGCGGATGAGAGGTTGGTAAAAGCGGATGAGAGGTTGGTAAAAGCGGATGAGAGGTTGGTAAAAGCGGATGAGAGGGTGGTAAAAGCGGATGAGAGGTTGGTAAAAGCGGATGAGAGGGTGGTAAAAGTGGATGAGAGGTTGGTAAAAGCGGACGAAAGGTTGGTAAAAGCGGATGAGAGGTTGGTAAAAGCGGATGAGAGGTTGGTAAAAGCGGATGAGAGGTTGGTAAAAGCGGATGAGAGGGTGGTAAAAGCGGATGAGAGGTTGGTAAAAGCAGATGAGAGGTTGGTAAAAGCGGATGAGAGGTTGGTAAAAGCGGATGAGAGGTTGGTAAAAGTGGATGAGAGGTTGGTAAAAGCGGATGAGAGGTTGTTAAAAGCGGATGAGAGGTTGGTAAAAGCGGATGAGAGGTTGGTAAAAGCGGATGAAAGGTTGGTAAAAGCGGATGAGAGGTTGGTAAAAGCGGATGAGAGGTTGGTAAAAGCGGATGAGAGGTTGGTAAAAGCGGATGAGAGGGTGGTAAAAGCGGATGAGAGGGTGGTAAAAGCGGAAGAGAGGTTGGTAAAAGCGGATGAGAGGGTGGTAAAAGCGGAAGAGAGGTTGGTAAAAGCGGAAGAGAGGTTGGTAAAAGCGGATGAGAGGTTGGTAAAAGCGGATGAGAGGTTGGTAAAAGCGGATGAGAGGTTGGTAAAAGCGGATGAGAGGTTGGTAAAAGCGGAAGAGAGATTGGTAAAAGCGGAAGAGAGGTTGGTAAAAGCGGATGAGAGGGTGGTAAAAGCGGAAGAGAGGTTGGTAAAAGCGGAAGAGAGGTTGGTAAAAGCGGATGAGAGGTTGGAAAAAGCGGATGAGAGGTTGGTAAAAGCGGATGAGAGGTTGGTAAAAGCGGATGAGAGGTTGGTAAAAGCAGAAGAGAGATTGGTAAAAGCGGAAGAGAGGTTGGTAAAAGCGGATGAGAGGTTGGTAAAAGCGGATGAGAGGTTGGTAAAAGCGGATGAGAGGGTGGTAAAAGCGGATGAGAGGATGGTAAAAGCGGAAGAGAGGTTGGTAAAAGCGGATGAGAGGGTGGTAAAAGCGGAAGAGAGGTTGGTAAAAACGGAAGAGAGGTTGGTAAAAGCGGATGAGAGGTTGGTAAAAGCGGATGAGAGGTTGGTAAAAGCGGATGAGAGGTTGGTAAAAGCGGATGAGAGGGTGGTAAAAGCGGATGAGAGGGTGGTAAAACCGGAAGAGAGGTTGGTAAAAGCGGATGAGAGGGTGGTAAAAGTGGAAGAGAGGTTGGTAAAAGAGGAAGAGAGGTTGGTAAAAGCGGATGAGAGGTTGGTCAAAGCGGATGAGAGGTTGGTAAAAGCGGATGAGAGGTTGGTAAAAGCGGATGAGAGGTTGGTAAAAGCGGAAGCGAGATTGGTAAAAGCGGAAGAGAGGTTGGTAAAAGCGGATGAGAGGTTGGTAAAAGCGGATGAGAGGTTGGTAAAAGCGGATGAGAGGTTGGTAAAAGCGGATGAGAGGTTGGTAAAAGCGGATGAGAGGTTGTTAAAAGCGGATGAGAGGTTGGTAAAAGCGGATGAGAGGTTGGTAAAAGCGGATGAGAGGGTGGTAAAAGCGGAAGAGAGATTGGTAAAAGCGGAAGAGAGGATGTTAAAAGCGGATGAGAGGTTGGTAAAAGCGGATGAGAGGTTGGTAAAAGCGGATGAGAGGTTGGTAAACGCGGATGAGAGGTTGTTAAAAGCGGATGAGAGGTTGGTAAAAGCGGATGAGAGGTTGGTAAAAGTGGATGAGAGGTTGTTAAAAGCGGATGAGAGGTTGGTAAAAGATGATGAGAGGTTGGTAAAAGCGGATGAGAGGTTGGTAAAAGCTGATGAGAGGGTGGTAAAAGCGGAAGAGAGATTGGTAAAAGCGGAAGAGAGGTTGGTAAAAGCGGATGAGAGGTTGGTAAAAGCGGATGAGAGGTTGGTAAAAGCGGATGAGAGGGTGGTAAAAGCGGAAGAGAGGTTGGTAAAAGCGGATGAGAGGTTGGTAAAAGCGGATGAGAGGTTGGTAAAAGCGGATGAGAGGTTGTTAAAAGCGGATGAGAGGTTGGTAAAAGCGGATGAGAGGTTGGTAAAAGCGGATGAGAGGTTGGTAAAAGCGGATGAGAGGGTGGTAAAAGCGGAAGAGAGATTGGTAAAAGCGGAAGAGAGGTTGGTAAAAGCGGATGAGAGGTTGGTAAATAGCGGATGAGAGGTTGTTAAAAGCGGATGAGAGGTTGGTAAAAGCGGATGAGAGGTTGGTAAAAGCGGATGAGAGGTTGGTAAAAGCGGATGAGAGGTTGGTAAAAGCGGATGAGAGGTTGTTAAAAGCGGATGAGAGGTTGGTAAAAGCGGATGAGAGGTTGGTAAAAGCGGATGAGAGGTTGGTAAAAGCGGATGAGAGGTTGGTAAAAGCGGATGAGAGGTTGGTAAAAGCGGATGAGAGGTTGTTAAAAGCGGATGAGAGGTTGGTAAAAGCGGATGAGAGGTTGGTAAAAGCGGATGAGAGGTTGGTAAAAGCGGATGAGAGGGTGGTAAAAGCGGAAGAGAGATTGGTAAAAGCGGAAGAGAGGTTGGTAAAAGCGGAAGAGAGGTTGGTAAAAGCGGATGAGAGGTTGGTAAAAGCGGATGAGAGGTTGGTAAAAGCGGATGAGAGGTTGGTAAAAGCGGATGAGAGGTTGGTAAAAGCGGATGAGAGGTTGGTAAAAGCGGATGAGAGGTTGTTAAAAGCGGATGAGAGGTTGTTAAAAGCGGATGAGAGGTTGGTAAAAGCGGATGAGAGGTTGGTAAAAGCGGATGAGAGGTTGGTAAAAGCGGATGAGAGGTTGGTAAAAGCGGAAGAGAGGTTGGTAAAAGCGGATGAGAGGTTGGTAAAAGCGGATGAGAGGTTGGTAAAAGCGGATGAGAGGTTGGTAAAAGCGGATGAGAGGTTGGTAAAAGCGGATGAGAGGTTGGTAAAAGTGGATGAGAGGTTGGTAAAAGCGGATGAGAGGTTGTTAAAAGCGGATGAGAGGTTGGTAAAAGCGGATGAGAGGTTGGTAAAAGCGGATGAGAGGTTGGTAAAAGCGGATGAGAGGTTGGTAAAAGCGGATGAGAGGTTGGTAAAAGTGGATGAGAGGGTGGTAAAAGCGGATGAGAGGGTGGTAAAAGCGGAAGAGAGGTTGGTAAAAGCGGATGAGAGGGTGGTAAAAGCGGAAGAGAGGTTGGTAAAAGCGGAAGAGAGGTTGGTAAAAGCGGATGAGAGGTTGGAAAAAGCGGATGAGAGGTTGGTAAAAGCGGATGAGAGGTTGGTAAAAGCGGATGAGAGGTTGGTAAAAGCGGAAGAGAGATTGGTAAAAGCGGAAGAGAGGTTGGTAAAAGCGGATGAGAGGTTGGTAAAAGCGGATGAGAGGTTGGTAAAAGCGGATGAGAGGGTGGTAAAAGCGGATGAGAGGATGGTAAAAGCGGAAGAGAGGTTGGTAAAAGCGGATGAGAGGGTGGTAAAAGCGGAAGAGAGGTTGGTAAAAACGGAAGAGAGGTTGGTAAAAGCGGATGAGAGGTTGGTAAAAGCGGATGAGAGGTTGGTAAAAGCGGATGAGAGGTTGGTAAAAGCGGATGAGAGGGTGGTAAAAGCGGATGAGAGGGTGGTAAAACCGGAAGAGAGGTTGGTAAAAGCGGATGAGAGGGTGGTAAAAGTGGAAGAGAGGTTGGTAAAAGCGGAAGAGAGGTTGGTAAAAGCGGATGAGAGGTTGGTCAAAGCGGATGAGAGGTTGGTAAAAGCGGATGAGAGGTTGGTAAAAGCGGATGAGAGGTTGGTAAAAGCGGAAGCGAGATTGGTAAAAGCGGAAGAGAGGTTGGTAAAAGCGGATGAGAGGTTGGTAAAAGCGGATGAGAGGTTGGTAAAAGCGGATGAGAGGGTGGTAATAGCGGATGAGAGGTTGGTAAAAGCGGATGAGAGGTTGGTAAAAGCGGATGAGAGGTTGGTAAAAGCGGATGAGAGGTTGGTAAAAGCGGATGAGAGGTTGGTAAAAGCGGATGAGAGGTTGTTAAAAGCGGATGAGAGGTTGGTAAAAGCGGATGAGAGGTTGGTAAAAGCGGATGAGAGGGTGGTAAAAGCGGAAGAGAGATTGGTAAAAGCGGAAGAGAGGATGTTAAAAGCGGATGAGAGGTTGGTAAAAGCGGATGAGAGGTTGGTAAAAGCGGATGAGAGGTTGGTAAAAGCGGATGAGAGGTTGTTAAAAGCGGATGAGAGGTTGGTAAAAGCGGATGAGAGGTTGGTAAAAGTGGATGAGAGGTTGTTAAAAGCGGATGAGAGGTTGGTAAAAGATGATGAGAGGTTGGTAAAAGCGGATGAGAGGTTGGTAAAAGCTGATGAGAGGGTGGTAAAAGCGGAAGAGAGATTGGTAAAAGCGGAAGAGAGGTTGGTAAAAGCATATGAGAGGTTGGTAAAAGCGGATGAGAGGTTGGTAAAAGCGGATGAGAGGGTGGTAAAAGCGGAAGAGAGGTTGGTAAAAGCGGATGAGAGGTTGGTAAAAGCGGATGAGAGGTTGGTAAAAGCGGATGAGAGGTTGTTAAAAGCGGATGAGAGGTTGGTAAAAGCGGATGAGAGGTTGGTAAAAGCGGATGAGAGGTTGGTAAAAGCGGATGAGAGGGTGGTAAAAGCGGAAGAGAGATTGGTAAAAGCGGAAGAGAGGTTGGTAAAAGCGGATGAGAGGTTGGTAAAAGCGGATGAGAGGTTGTTAAAAGCGGATGAGAGGTTGGTAAAAGCGGATGACAGGTTGGTAAAAGCGGATGAGAGGTTGGTAAAAGCGGATGAGAGGTTGGTAAAAGCGGATGAGAGGTTGTTAAAAGCGGATGAGAGGTTGGTAAAAGCGGATGAGAGGTTGGTAAAAGCGGATGAGAGGTTGGTAAAAGCGGATGAGAGGTTGGTAAAAGCGGATGAGAGGTTGGTAAAAGCGGATGAGAGGTTGTTAAAAGCGGATGAGAGTTTGGTAAAAGCGGATGAGAGGTTGGTAAAAGCGGATGAGAGGGTGGTAAAAGCTGATGAGAGGGTGGTAAAAGCGGAAGAGAGGTTGGTAAAAGCGGATGAGAGGGTGGTAAAAGCGGAAGAGAGGTTGGTAAAAGCGGAAGAGAGGTTGGTAAAAGCGGATGAGAGGTTGGTAAAAGCGGATGAGAGGTTGGTAAAAGCGGATGAGAGGTTTGTAAAAGCGGATGAGAGGTTGGTAAAAGCGGAAGAGAGATTGGTAAAAGCGGAAGAGAGGTTGGTAAAAGCGGATGAGAGGGTGGTAAAAGCGGAAGAGAGGTTGGTAAAAGCGGAAGAGAGGTTGGTAAAAGCGGATGAGAGGTTGGAAAAAGCGGATGAGAGGTTGGTAAAAGCGGATGAGAGGTTGGTAAAAGCGGATGAGAGGTTGGTAAAAGCGGAAGAGAGATTGGTAAAAGCGGAAGAGAGGTTGGTAAAAGCGGATGAGAGGTTGGTAAAAGCGGATGAGAGGTTGGTAAAAGCGGATGAGAGGGTGGTAAAAGCGGATGAGAGGATGGTAAAAGCGGAAGAGAGGTTGGTAAAAGCGGATGAGAGGGTGGTAAAAGCGGAAGAGAGGTTGGTAAAAACGGAAGAGAGGTTGGTAAAAGCGGATGAGAGGTTGGTAAAAGCGGATGAGAGGTTGGTAAAAGCGGATGAGAGGTTGGTAAAAGCGGATGAGAGGGTGGTAAAAGCGGATGAGAGGGTGGTAAAACCGGAAGAGAGGTTGGTAAAAGCGGATGAGAGGGTGTTAAAAGTGGAAGAGAGGTTGGTAAAAGCGGAAGAGAGGTTGGTAAAAGCGGATGAGAGGTTGGTCAAAGCGGATGAGAGGTTGGTAAAAGCGGATGAGAGGTTGGTAAAAGCGGATGAGAGGTTGGTAAAAGCGGAAGCGAGATTGGTAAAAGCGGAAGAGAGGTTGGTAAAAGCGGATGAGAGGTTGGTAAAAGCGGATGAGAGGTTGGTAAAAGCGGATGAGAGGGTGGTAATAGCGGATGAGAGGTTGGTAAAAGCGGATGAGAGGTTGGTAAAAGCGGATGAGAGGTTGGTAAAAGCGGATGAGAGGTTGGTAAAAGCGGATGAGAGGTTGGTAAAAGCGGATGAGAGGTTGTTAAAAGCGGATGAGAGGTTGGTAAAAGCGGATGAGAGGTTGGTAAAAGCGGATGAGAGGGTGGTAAAAGCGGAAGAGAGATTGGTAAAAGCGGAAGAGAGGATGTTAAAAGCGGATGAGAGGTTGGTAAAAGCGGATGAGAGGTTGGTAAAAGTGGATGAGAGGTTGTTAAAAGCGGATGAGAGGTTGGTAAAAGATGATGAGAGGTTGGTAAAAGCGGATGAGAGGTTGGTAAAAGCTGATGAGAGGGTGGTAAAAGCGGAAGAGAGATTGGTAAAAGCGGAAGAGAGGTTGGTAAAAGCGGATGAGAGGTTGGTAAAAGCGGATGAGAGGTTGGTAAAAGCGGATGAGAGGGTGGTAAAAGCGGAAGAGAGGTTGGTAAAAGCGGATGAGAGGTTGGTAAAAGCGGATGAGAGGTTGGTAAAAGCGGATGAGAGGTTGTTAAAAGCGGATGAGAGGTTGGTAAAAGCGGATGAGAGGTTGGTAAAAGCGGATGAGAGGTTGGTAAAAGCGGATGAGAGGGTGGTAAAAGCGGAAAAGAGATTGGTAAAAGCGGAAGAGAGGTTGGTAAAAGCGGATGAGAGGTTGGTAAAAGCGGATGAGAGGTTGTTAAAAGCGGATGAGAGGTTGGTAAAAGCGGATGAGAGGTTGGTAAAAGCGGATGAGAGGTTGGTAAAAGCGGATGAGAGGTTGGTAAAAGCGGATGAGAGGTTGTTAAAAGCGAATGAGAGGTTGGTAAAAGCGGATGAGAGGTTGGTAAAAGCGGATGAGAGGTTGGTAAAAGCGGATGAGAGGTTGGTAAAAGCGGATGAGAGGTTGGTAAAAGCGGATGAGAGGTTGTTAAAAGCGGATGAGAGGTTGGTAAAAGCGGATGAGAGGTTGGTAAAAGCGGATGAGAGGTTGGTAAAAGCGGATGAGAGGGTGGTAAAAGCGGAAGAGAGATTGGTAAAAGCGTAAGAGAGGTTGGTAAAAGCGGATGAGAGGTTGGTAAAAGCGGATGAGAGGTTGGTAAAAGCGGATGAGAGGGTGGTAAAAGCGGAAGAGAGATTGGTAAAAGCGGAAGAGAGGTTG